>JAQIUQ010007011.1:0-435120 GCA_030378365.1 Hybognathus amarus | reverse complement strand
AGTTACTATTGCTCCCTTAAAACCTGAGACTAGTGCAATAAACCCCTAACTTAAAGTACGAAGTTCAATAACACCCCCCACCCCCACTAACTCTATATTCAGTATACCACACTATTATTTCACTCTGCACTACCTTACTGTTTATGTTCATTGTGACTATCTTTGTATTTATCTAAAATCATAATTTCTACTTCACTTGTTCGCTTAAAATAATAGACCTTATGTACCAGAGAAATGTGGGCGCCATCATCTTTAGAATATTGTCTTTGAACTTCCATTTTTGCGGTAACTCTGTATATTTCTATGGCATCGCTGTCGAGGAGTTATTAGCTGGTGAAGTGGATTTACTTATTGTACAGTTAACAAAAGTTATCAAGAGCATTGTAATGTTTATCATAAGCATTGTAGTGCAGATGCCTTAACAAATGTCGACCGGGAATTTTTTTACGAGCAGTTCATTCATACCTATGCAAGATCGCTTTGAAAAACAGACCGGAAGTCAAAAGACAACGAGCGCAGCGCTGAAAAGGGGCGGGGATACATAAGGTCTATACACTCATCCAAATTGCATGCATAATTATTATAAAATAATTTAGATTAACAAAAGCAGGGGTCCTTAAATAGCGGACCACGGTCCGGTTCCAGACATCTAAGCCGCGGGACATTATTGCAGCATTTTACCGTTTCTACAGTTTAAAGCAGTACGCATAAAAACGCTCAGGGTCGTTTATAGAAATGGTCTTTCAGCACTAATACTCTAATATTTTTATAGCCAAACGCACTTCATTCAAGCCCATTCCACTCCATGCGAAAGTGTCTAAATATGAAAATAATAATAGCCAGATCAAACCTCTGATGCTACCTTTTAATATACATATCCAATTGGGCTCAACTGAAGAAATATTTACTTTTTTTATAGAAAAATTCTCAGATACCACTGCTTTGGCTCTGAGGGCTCAAGATTCTCATTTTTGATGACTATTTTAACTGTTTAGGATTTTTTATTTAACTAAAGTACTACTGATGTCCTGAAGGAAATGTATAACTATTCCAAAAAAAGTATTGTCTGGTCCTCCGCTGGGAAGGAAATATCCAGACCTCTTGAAACATTAATTAGGAAACAAAAAAGAAGTTAATGCTGTGGAGAAGTGATACTGCACATACTTCCAACATAACGAGTTCAAACTGTAATGCAAGCTCAAGTTTGGGTTGTAAATTCATCACCCCTGTCCCACTACTTCCTATAGCTCTCTATCATTGTTTCTCTACCACAATTAAATAAAATTTTAAAAAGATGATAACCACAAGAAAGCAATTGTCAAAAAGTTTTGTGAAAATTGCCTGCAAGCACTGTTGTGGGCATGCTGGAGCGCACTTGATATGAACTGAAATCACCGTCATGTGCTCAATACAAACATTTGGTCTTGTCGGCCTAGTTTAAAGTTTACTCTCTCCATCTGTTCTCATCAGATGCTCTTCATGTTGACCTCTAAGGCAAGCTCACAATCTGATCCGAGCGAGCACACAGCAAGAGATGAGCATTCAGCAGCTTATCCTCACGATCTTCCCCACAGATCTGGGAAGGAATCCAAACTGCACTAGATCATTCTAGTGAGCAATTTTGCTTTATAAATGGATAGTTGACATTTAACATTAAGATACTGTAACTATAATTGATTTGTTGAAGTGTAAAAGTCATATCTCAAGGAAAGTTTATAACAATGTGTAACAATTAGAAAATAATGAGAAAGTCTTGATGTGACAAGACAGATGTGACATGTCAACTGCATAATATAAAAAGATTATGAGCTGCATGTATGAAATGACTTTAAAAGCAGCAAAAGTGAGCTTACAGACACATGTGCATCAGCCAATAACCACTGATTTTCCTTTCATCTAAAATAAAATATTCCTCTAGTTAGGCATTAAACAATGCAACATCTCTATTTTGCTCATTGAACACACACACACAAAAAATTATAACTTTTATTCCTGAACCTGAAATTGGACTAAGTGTACAAAGAATGTTTTCAAACCCTTCACTATGGGAGCGGAGCAAAAGACTCACGCAGGGGATTGTGGGATTGATAGGAAAGCGGGCAAGCGGTGTGAGAATCAAAACATTGTTAACTAAATTAAAATGACAGGTGCGGCGTCCATACTGTGAGGTTATGGCAGTGACATCTGTAATAACTGAAAATCTGCTGGAAGTAAATTAAATCATAGTTGAAAATGTATGCATTTAAATCAGGTTTTTGACCATGTGTTTACAGCAAACACAGCCATGCTGTCTTATATTTACAGAGACAGCCCGAAAAATGGCAGATATCTAGAATTTTGAATGGTATGAACAGATTTCTTCCACACCAGTGGACACATACAGTAGTTTAAGTCTGCTTTTAGACCTGAGGCTGGATGGAGGCCAGCAAAAGGACACCTGTGTTGGGCTGTACTGATGGCTTTCTGAACAACTACGTACTGCAGCAAAGCTGAAGGCCCAGCGTAAGGACAAGGAAATCTAGAGTAGACCCTGAAACAAGTGAGATCCTTGAGGTCAGAACACCTGGGAGATGAACTCGACCTTTAAATATCCGCCTACCTAAAGTACATGCTAGTTCAACAAAACGCTAGTCAATACATCTCTGCATCTATCCATCTAAAATATTAGAGTCAAACAAAACAAAAAATTATATTGGAATTATTGGAACTGTAGGTCTATACAACACACAGTTGATATTTTCCAAAACATGGCTCGTCTGCGCTCACACATGCGGTTATGTTGTGTTTACCTTCCGGCATATCAAAGTATTGTTTAGTTCAATCTTTATCCTCTCCACTCTGTGATTCCTGTCCCTGTGCTCTGTGGAATGCCCAGGTGTTTCAGCTGTTGCAGTTTGCTCCAAGGATCTGTCTTGCAGAGCACAGAGTGAAGAGAGAAAGATCGTCCAGCTGGGCCCATCTGCCCTTTTACGTAAGACCAAGATACACGGTCCATGGGGACCTGGGTCGAATGAGTGGTTTACCTTTTAGACTTTCTATAACAAAAATAGGAACGAAAAAATAGAGCAAGGAAAGAAAAGCGAGAAACAACGAAAAGGTGAAAAAGCAAAAAGAAAATGAAAAGAAAATTAAACAAAAGAAGAAAAAAAAGCAAATGAAATAGACAAACAAAGTAAAAGGAAAAGAAAAAGCCAAGAAAAAAAGCTTCCATAAAAAAATAAAATACTCAACAAAATAACTGCTTCACAACAGCATTAAACATTATCTTGAGTTTGGATTTATCTCCCAAATTTGACTATTCCACAATTTCCTGTCCTACAACCTCAAACAGTGAGAAGAGCATCTATCTATGAAGCCTGAAACCTGTGACTGACAGCAGCACAGTTCTCTCTGAATAACTCATTGTAGGTATGTGACCCTGTCAATTTAAGAAGGAAAGTGAGAACTGACCTGTGACTTCTCAACTTAACACCCAGAATGGCTGGGGATGTCAATGCAGAATGTGCTGTGGCATTACATATGGTTCAAAAGATCCTTTTTTTGCTCAATAGGGTGTGTTTTAGTGTCTATTCTATAAAGCTAAATGGGTGTGTGTTCACACTCTGAATCTTTTTGAATAATCAAATATTGGCTTTCCAAAGTTTTAAATGAACGATTACCAAACAAAAGCGACTGAACGTTAACATTCTTCTAGTGACCATAACCGATAATGCTTCAATGAGCTGCATTCAAAAAACTCAAAATGTGGGATGTGAATTTCAGATTATGTAACACAGAAATTGAAAGATTGAATAATATTTAATTCAGAATTTATTTTTATGCATCCCTAGAAGATATTGACATTTCTAATACAAATAAAAACTGGTAAAAAATAAAAATAAAAAAAAAAAAACTCAGATTATGCAACATTTCCAAGGACATGTCTCGGATTATGTAACATATCAGTTTAAAGACTAAAATACATTTTAGCTGTATTTGATCATTATTGATGTGTCCCTAAGATAAATATAAATAGTTATAAGATAAATATAGGGGGTATATAGAATCTCACTATAAGTTTTTTTTTCTTTATTTCTACCCCATCTACAGATGGTAGAGTGACATTGTGTGCTTTGGTGGTGCATGTCAACAAAACACACTTATCTTTCACACATAAGCTGAAATGATTTCTATGATTAATTTATCACAGCAGAGAATCAATCATGTGAGAAGAGTCATGTGATGTTTATAGATTGAACATTCTTTCTCATATAAACCCATGCTTATTTGAGATCATTATGCTCCCAAAAAGATATAATGCTGTAAAAAAAATATAATAACGTATAATCCAAAAGGGAGAATAAATACTTTGACAAATCAATGACTTCCTGCTATCTGAAGTCAATAAGTCAAAGGTGTGGCCAACCATCATAAAAAGTAGTGCAGATTCCAAAACTCACCCAAAACCACACAAGGCTGACAGGTCCAAACATAAAACGAGATTAGAGACCTAGTGCTGACTAATGCAGCAAAACTTCACCAAAGGAAATGTGTTCTCAGCAGTTCTAAAATGGTTAAACACCCAAGTCCCTGGATTCAAGTCACTTGATAGGTTTCTTGAAATTTACATACTGGATGTACGGAAAGCGAAAAAGGCTAAAAGCATTGGCGCAACATTTAATTGTCTTGCTACACTCCAGCATAATAAAATGGATTCTCACATTTTTCACTCGTACAAATTGCCTTATCGGACCATTTATGTTTAAACTCAGTGCCTCTTTTAATGGTCTTATTATTATTTATAAAGATTGCAAAACGTCAAGATGACGGGTTTATGATATACAGCGTTGTAAACCGTATACAAAATGTATTAAACATTATGTTACATGTCACCAAAATACACATGAGAAAAAGAGCTCCTTATATTATGGTTTGTTTTTTAATTATTATTATTTTTGTAATTTTATTTATTTTTTTAATTGGAAAAGAAATGATCTGTATTGTACTGACAGATGGGAAAAAACTCACTTCCAAAAAAAATGAATAAAATAAAAAATTGGATTTCGGAAAAATACAATCCTCTCTTTAACACTTTGGCTTCCCATAAATTCAGCTGTGCTTCTTGCTTGTATTCCGTTCTGATGGTGCTTATGGTAACTAGGCAACTACGCATGATTTGTAGTATGATTGCGTAAAGGGAACAGGAATTCCGATAGGAAACCTGAATCGACTGCTACACCAGTTGTGCGCAGCGCTGCAGCCACGTAAACAGAGTTTGCCTTTCCCCTACTGACTTTCACTTTTGGAGCCCGAATGGAAGTTAATGAGGCTTTGCGATTTTTAAAAAATCTTTTTTTATCTACTGTAAAACTCTCTATCCATTGTGCGATTTATATTTATTCAAAGGATTTAAGGAAACAAACAAAAATATCTTTACATTCATAATCCTTGGCAATGAAGGTTGTGGAAGAAATGAGAAGGTCCCAGCAAATGATTCATTTTGACAATTGAAATTTAAGATAGACAGGTCTTCCATATTTCACAGTCCTGATTAACTTAAACTCCTTTAGCTATGGTCCCCTAAAAAGTACTCAATGAGTAAACAAGGGCAAGTTCATTCTCTTTAACTGGAATGAAATTAACCAGCGTGGACAGTCCTTACAAAAACCATTATCCAATCTCTGTGAGGTGAAAGTAATTCTGCTAAAGATGCAGAGCTCTGGCTTTTCACCCTGTGCGCAGTGGGACATATTCCTGCTCTATCATTGGCTAAAAACATGAAAACACTCTTCTCATGCTTGATCAGTCATCTGCAATGGTGACTTGTAAGGCAAGGCACCCTAAACCTGAACAAGGGGTACAACAGTAGAGAAGTGATGGTGGCCTAAATATCAGGTCATTAAGAGTTCAAGTCACTCAGTCCACACTCACGCTGTCACATACACGACCATATATTAGAATTATGTTTCTAGAAACTGACATTAAGCAGCATGAGCAATGTGGTTCCACAACAGTTCTCACAGTAAGCGACTTGATTTTGTTTAATTTATTATGGGTATATATGTATATATGTATACTACCAGTCAAAAGTTTTAGATCGGTAAGATTTTTTATGTTTTTAAAAGAAGTCTCTTCTGCTCACCAAGGCTGCAATTATTTAAATAAAAATAATAATAATAATAAAAAATAAAAAACAGTAATATAACAGTAATATAAACAGCGGTTTTCTCTGTGAATATATAGTAAAGTGTAATTTATTCCAGTGATCAAAGCTGAATTTACAGCATCATTACTCCAGTCTTCAGTGTCACATGATCCTACAGAAATTATTATAATATGATGCTCAAGAAACATTTATGATTATTATCCATGTTGACACAGAAAACTGATGTGTAATCAGCAACAGTAATGATGTTGAAAAATCAGCTTTCAAATTACATTTTAAAATAGAAAACCATCATTTTAAATTGTCAAAATATTTCACAATATTACTGTTTGTCATTTTTTTCCCTCAAATAAAGCAGCCTTGGTGAGCAGAAGAGACTTCATTTAAAAACATAAAAAAATCTTACCGAATACTAAAACTTTTGACCAGTAGTGTATACCACACACACACACACACAGCATCACACACACACACATCCTACCATTCAAAAGTTTTAGAGAATCTTTTTTATGCATTATATTGATCAAAAGTGACAGTAAAGAAAAACTTTACTTAAAACAAAAACATTAGATCTAAATGATTACATATCCTTGGACACAGGAATGTATTGTACACAAGGAACTGATCACAAGCTTCACAAGAAAATCCCTAGTTGCTAAATATGAGAAAGTAGGATCCCACACACGTGAATTAGCAGTTTTGTGCAACATGGAGTTTCCATTTAAAGAAACCAAAAGTCTGCCTTCAACCCATAAAGCCAGTTGTCAGCTGTTAAACACTAGGAGGATCCATAACAGCTCTGGTAGCCATCTTGTGGGAGTCATTAGGTCTGCAGATGGCTCTCCTGGTCATATAACAGCCAAAAAATGACCCATTATTCATGACCAAATAGTATTCACCCTCAGGATGTCCTTGTTCTTCCTACTTTAAATTAACAGTGGTTTTCTGACTGCCTAGATGAAGTCTAACACCTTCTAGGGTCCAGATCAAAATATAACCAACCATCATGGTATGTTTAGGACATATATACGTTTCTGTCATTCCTCATTAACACTCACAAATCAGAACATGTATAACAGCATTCCAAGAATGATTAAAGACACTCGAAGGCAACATGGTAGGACTCACCTACCCGGTTTTTGTCTGAGGACTTCTAGAATTGTTCTAAAAGATCTTAACCCTCCATTGATAACTGAATATTACATCTACAACTCTTAGCCTCACTTCTTTTGGTCTTACCTTTCTGCTGTCCATTGTACACTCCAGCTAGTAGCGCTTACTCAAGCAGAAACTTAAAGCATTCGGGCAAGCATCAGCGTGTAAGCGGGGTCAGAGGAAGAACTCTCCAGGTCAGTTGGAGTAGACTGACACGGCTCCATGTGGAACCTATTCTACCCTTAAGCTGTGGGTGGGGAGGGGGAGGAGCCTGGAGGTTTGGCTTTTTGGGAGTTTCTTAGGGTCACAAAGGATACAGTCACATTGGCTGCTTCTACCTATACTGCTACTAACTATACAACAGGCTGTCATATCTATGCACAATATCCTTTTCTTTAAGAGACATGGGAATACATACACGACAGTAAAACATTCCTAATGTTACGACATTGTTCTATTTCAAATAAATACTGTTCTTTCAAACTCTCAATTGATCAAAGAATCCTGAAATCAACACGAATAAAATATATAGAAAACCAGGTCTAGCTGCAGACAGACACTTCATATAATCAGATCATTCAATTAATGCTCAATTCAAACACTAAGGGAGCATAGCCTGCAGACATTTGAGCCAATGCAAGCTGTTCACCTGTTCGTCACACACTTTCATCTCAGAACTTTTGTTTCCAGATTCTGCACAACTATATATGTTCAACCAGCATCTCCAAAAGAATTATATTTAAATGCACACAAACAGTATTGACCTTTCTTTATTCATTGTACTCAAGGCTGATTCTCATTATTGCTGAGCTTTTTGCATTTGTAAACACAGAAGCAAATGAATGTTACATAGGGACTGAATTTGATGAACGACCCATTTTAAATTACAATATGCTCAAAAGGGCCCATTAGAGGAAGTTTTAAAGGCCCATTCAGGGATTCAGGGTTGCATAGCCACCCAGTTTTGGCTGACATCAAACAGAGACTTAATATCATGCAACTTTAGCTTCTTGACTGAAAAACATCTTCAGAGTCGATTAGCATCAGACGTTGACAAGCGAGACACACAGAAACCAGAAGTTCAACTCATTTTAAAGCATTGTTTGCTGTGTTTAATGTACAACATTGTGTTTATTGTTCGATCTGTAAGTTAGACTACAGACCTGAATGAACAACAATCAAATCCACTGCATTTCTGACAGAAACGAACAAGAAAAGTTTTTATTAAAGGGCGTTCATATTTCAATTGAAAACGTATTATCTGATATGTACACACATTTCAGGTGGATGAATTTCTGGATATTCATCACTTATGTAACATTTGTGGATCCTGTCTGAACTGAAGCATGATGTGATGATTCATGCTTTTGTTTAAACAATTTCTGACAGGTTTTTGTCAAAGAATGATTATGCTCTGCTGATTTAAGTCAACATCTTAAACACAACAAGGTTGCAACATCTTTCTTCTTGGTATATTATGTAAAGTTACAATATGTACAGGCGTTACCTGTGTTATATCATCATGACAACAAAGTTTAAAGATATACTGCTAAAAACTTTTAAATGTTTTTTAAAGAAGTCTCTTGTGTTCACCAAGGCTGCATTTATTTGAACATAAATACAGTAGAAACAGTAATACTGTGAAATATTCCTACAATGTAAAATAATGATTTTCTATTTAAAGGGGGGGTTGACTGTGATTTCACTTTTTTCATTTTAAATAGTGTGTAATGTTGCTGTTGGTGCATGAACAGTATCTGCAAAGTTGCAGCGCTGAAAGTTCAGTGTTCAGTGCAGAGATATCGTCTTTTAAAAATCAGGAAGTATAATTGCCTACAAAAACGACTCAATTGGGACTACAGCTGGGTTATGGTACGTCACTAACCTACTCATTTGCATCAACCCTCCCTCAGAATATGCAGAAAATGGCATGCGCAATGCACATATTTCTGAGGCACGTTGAACTCGTCGAAGTGTGTTGTTCACGCAGCTGTCAGGTCTTCTGTGTTCGGGCTTTCCATGGATTCTATTCTTCCTCAACAATGGATATCAATTTATGTTTGATTATGTTCCTGAAAATGACGATCGTAATCTAACAAGTTCAACACTGGATTCAACAAGAAACTGTTACTAAAACATGAAGCAGTTCTGACTTTAAAACAAGAGTGTTGGGCCACAATCTGTAAGTAGGCTAAAGGCCATTGCACACATGAGTTCGAAATTCGCATTTGAAATTTTCGCATGTAAAAAAAAAAAAAAAAAAAAAAAAAAAAAAAAAATCGACTTCACTGTCGATGTCAATCAAGCTTGCACACTGCCTCCAAAACTTTGTCAGTCATAAAAAAATTCTGATCAGGTTCGAATTTCTGCCGTTTTTCGCATCCACAGCCAGCATTTTGAGAGGTTTTTTGACAATTCAGGGCCGACTGGAGCTCGTTCGCACATCTTTGCATGCGCAGTGCTTTCAGTTTCGGTTTTCATTTTGATCAAGTGTTCTCTTTCTTCTAACTGGATTATGAAAGGAATAACCTCCCCTTTTCAATCAGATTGAAATTTCAGATCAATTAAAAGGTGTGATTGAGCAGCCAATTCGATAACTAATGTATTATTTGGGTACAATAGGCTATATAACAGCTTAAAATATTCAGCTGTTCTGTCTGCCCAGCGCTTCCACTGGGCCGCCGTGTGTATGTGTCCCCATACCTTAAACATACTGCCAGTTTCTGTTCAGAATCGATTGATTCACTGAAAATTAATGATCTTGTTTTTAAAATGTGGCTCCAGCATCAAACTTTTCCACTGACGTTCTGAAGTAAATTTTTAATCACAGCTCCTTGATAAGGAGGTGCTTCCTCTCGGCGCAATTTCAGGATTGGATGGACACAAACGCAATATTTTCTCTTTCTTCTCTTTTCAATAAGAGAGAGGGCAACAAAATCATCCTCACTGCCTGACGAGATTCATTTAGAATTTTTGCGTCTTTTTTCCGCAACGGTTTAATATAATATGCATCGGAACTTCGTGTGCAAGGTGTCTCTGCGTGACGAATTTGTAGGCTGACGAACACGAAAAAACGCATAAGAAAATTTCGTACTCAGTGTGCAATGGCCTTAAGACTTCATCATTTTAAATGTATTTGCATGTATAATTCAAGACGTAGCCTTGTGTTTATTTTTTTTTCAAATGCAAGCGCTTGCTTTATAGCCACTAATAGTTAGCCTATGCTATTTTGTGTCTGACAACAAATGCGTACAAACATTGTGGACCTGAATTTTCTATAAGTACTAATGTATTAAACATATTTTTCATGTATATATGCTTTATGACGTTATTTTCGATTTGATCAAGAACGTAAACATGCCAACACTGTTTGAGTATAACATTAGTAGCCATTCAGTTGCTATCGTTGCCAGTCAGATGCTATTGTGCAAAACAAATGTGTATAAAGTTAAAAAATGCAGCAAATTATCATTCAGAAACGTTTAGTAAGAGCCGTGTGTGGTGAGGTTTTGTTTAACTCTCTTCATAGCGGCTTTCTCGGTCTGATTCTGCCTGAAACTGATACTGCAGTTCGACACATATTTACATCTGGACCGGATCTCATGCCCGTAAAGGTAATGGGCGTTAATCTTCCGGACAACGTGAGCGACAGTTTAGCTAAATTACAACACACTGGGCCAAACTAATCAATCCGAGCCCACTACGTGTTTCTGAGGGAGTGTTTTCATAGAATCAGGAAGTGAACCGCTCATTCAGGGGACAGAGGAGAGCGCGGCTGACAATAAAGGTGAAGTTTATGAAAAATAGATTTAAAAAAAAAGAAAAACCACGAATACATGTTATATTGCACCCCATAAATACAATCATGCAAAGAAAAAGCAGTCAACCCCCCCTTTAAATATATTTCAACATTTATTTTATTCCTTTGATAGCAAAGATGAGTTTCAACAGCCAATACTCCTGTCTTCTTCTTTAAGGTCACATGATCTTTCAGAAATCATTCTAATATGCTGATTTGGTGCACACACACACACACACGCAAAAACGTATTATCTGTGTGTGTTGAAAACAGTTGAGTTGGATTATATTTCTATAAAAACTTTACACATAAAATGATAGTTCTAATCACATTTCTGATGTTAACATGCATGGATAACATTAATGTTGGCATGAAAAAAGCGTACAATTTGCTTGTAAATACGTGTGTAATTCAACTTGTATTTCTTGGCTCAATTTTATTTTAATTGTAAATCCATAGTTTTTTCCTTCACTTTATAAAATACAATTATTTGCTGTGGAAATTAACATTCAGATAAAGTGTTGCTTCAGCTTAATATTTAGGATATAGGGAGGGATAATACTGGAAACCTCAAATATTAATTTTAAAGAGAACAAAACAGTTGAATTACAAAACCTTGTCTTGAAAAATATGGGCTACCTAAATGTTTTGTAGAGTATGCCATTTAACACACTGTTGATAAAACATGAGCAAAACCCTGTGCATCAAACTAAGACTTACATACCTATAAAACTGAATGGTTAGACTTTCACAAACACATGGCATGTGATGTTTTTTTTTTTTGGGGGGGGGGGGGTAAATAAAGAATGTGGGAAGAGATCTAAGGCTGTGCCCTTGGCCTGACAGCTCTGAATCAAAGCGCTGACTTTTTCATCTCTCCTGCATCCTGAGGGTTCATTTTGTCATGGCATGTGCACGGCTTGGAGTTTGCTGAAGCTCTGACTGAGAGACCAGCTCTCCTCCTCAGAAGCCGTCGGGCAAATCTTCCCAAATGCATCTGAGAAACTATACTTTCCTCAGTCATTGAGAATCAGCAAATATCAAATCCTCCCATACAACATTTAGCCTGTCAAACAGGCAGTGCTTTAAATGACATACTGCGCAAAAAAATTGTATTTGCAGATAGAATCCTTGCCCTTTGGTCAGGAAACAAGTAGGCTCACTGCTGTGACAGCTGCAGAGGTGGCAGTAAGGTCAGCCAAAACACGCTTGTTCAAAAGACAAGTGGATTTACACAGAATGACTCTTAGTAATAGACCACAAGAATGAAAACAATTCTTTGTTCAAGAGAACACTTCAATGCTAATGCTACAAAGTTAAAAGTGAACATATAAATAGCATTATTGTGTTCAAGAGTCCTTAATTCTGTAAAGAATGTGACTGAGAAATACAGTCTAGACATCAAATATGTTTAACATGTTCCTGGCTATAGTTTAATGCCCAGGTAGTTCCAGTCACTTTAATCACTGTTCTATATTAATGCACTGCTTTCATTGAAGCACACATGTACATCACTCACAAACAAAAACATTCAGGAGCAGAGAACATATTAACACTGCCCTGCAAAATAGCCTCTCTACTGAATTGCTACATTATATTTTTCAGTAACCAAGGGGTAACATCCCTGTTTTTAAAGTAATTAAACTAACAGCTTCATTGTTAGTAGAGAGACGCTGCAGTGCACAGACAAATTAATTCACATATCTCTCTCCCTCTTTCTAATTAAATCAAATAAATGATATAATTTATTAATAGATCAATGTAATCTTACCAAACTACAATATTTTTGTGTCTGAATCAGAAGCGGACCGAATGCTAGATCTAACCAGCAGTAACTGATGAAAGCAACCGTCACTGCAAACATCAATAACAGCTTAACTCTTTTCCTGCCATTGATGAAATTTTCCGGCAACCCATGTTTTCATTGTTATATGGTAGGGGGAGCTATTTTGCATCTTTTGAATCTCCGGATCTAATAACAAGCAAAGAAACAGCAGAAAAGAGTTAATACTAATAACAAGCAAATGATCATGATATAAGTAGGATAATCCATGGCTAGCTGTGCATTAAACAATATGAACACACTCCACCTTTGCTTTATGTACCTTCAAGCTTTAAGTTGGGTGGTTATTTGCTTCTACGTCGTGTATTAAAATGGTATAATGCACAGCTAGTCATGGATTATCCATTACTTATAAATAATGTCCTCGAAGTCAATTAATGACAAACTTCATCGGTCAACTCCATCACAGTTACCCATCAAGAAAAGCTCAGACTTCATGTATTCAATTCACAGACAAAAATCATAAATCTGGAGCTATATATCAGGATGAGATATCAAGGTTAGTATTTATTTAGCATTGTGTAGAAAATCAGCAATTTGATATAATGCATAATAATAAAGAAATAATGTAGCCTAACACCATCTGATAAACATGGCCAATACATGCATAAAGAGAGTACATGCGCCAATGCGCCATCAGCCCATTTCACGGCACAGTTCTTCGGCCGTCACATACAGTAGGATGCATTAAAGCGGACATACTGTAAGGCTGTGATATGAGAGGTATATAACAAACTGCCCTAACAAAAAATCTAATTCTGAGCAAATGGAAATTGTAATGCGTGAGCATGCAAATATTTCTGTGTGTGCACATGAAAAGTTTCTTAGGCACACACAATAGTTTGTTTACATATGGGAATTTGTTTTTCCCTTCATAGGAACTCGAGCTGCATCAAACGCTGTGGGAACGCCCCAGCGTGTGTGCGTCATGAAACACGTCTGGAATCAGTCCAATGGAGTGACGTCATAGGTGGGTGACGTCATCAACCAGAAAACCATAAAAGCACCCCAAAACACAAGCGCAACAGTTTCTATGCTTTCAGTAAGTGCTATACGTAAATCTGTCTTAGTGTAAACACTGTTCTGAGGAGCTGGATGTTGTCAATATTGATAAGGGAGATGTGCACCACCTCACACTCCCGAAAGTGAAGAGCTCATGGAGGTTCTCACTCGAGCTGTATCAAAACTAAGCATTGAGTGGCCAATGGCTAGGCAGGAGTCTGTTAAATCCAAATTAGAAAAGAGATTTCTCCCTTCCTGTGTGCAACCTCCATGCCGGTGTTTACCATTCTTTTATGATCTCCATTCTGAGGTATCGAGATCATGGAAGAAGCTGGTTTCATATAGAGTATTTAGCCCCAAAACATCTACATATTGCAATATAGTGGGGGCTAGAGCTTATGGTTACGGCGCAATGCCTCGGGTAGAAGAGACGCTTGGAGCCATCTCTCTTCCGAAGGCTGCATCATCATTTGAAGCACCGGCATTACCCTCCAAGCCACTACGGAATACTTCGGCTTTGGTGGCTGAAGCGTATTCGGCGGCAGGTCAGGCTGCGTCGTGTGTGCGTACAATGTCTATTTTTCAGGCATACAGAGGCTGATCTGCTAAAGGACGTGAGCGAGAGTGAGGTCAGTACTGACATGATTCGAGAACTGCATCAGGCTGCTGATTTATCTCTGCATGCCAACTAGGAATCGGCCAAACTAATGGGCCGATCTATGGCAGCCTTGACATCACACTGTCATCTATGGTTCTCCCTCAGTCATCCAGCCTCTCTGGGGTTGGACGCTATGGTACAGCCATGGCCGAGGTCACAACTGTATACCTTTCCCCCGATTGCTCTGTTCTCAGAAGTTCAGGAGAGTGTTCGCCAGGTCGAGGTCAGCCTACTATTAGTACCCCTGCACTGGCCGGCCCGAGTATGGTTCAGCGGACCTAATCTCTCTTATGGAAGACTCCCATAACTGTATGACTTTTGTCCATCATACGAGTAAGTATTTCCTCAGTGTCCGAAATGTCAATGTTTTCCTGTTATTACGTCACGCCCGCCACGCCCATTTTTAGATGCGGAAGTAAAATTTACAGAAGCTTCTGTAGTGTATTTATAAATATATTTTAAAGGAAATCTAGTTCCTACATTATTTTTCTATGCATTGACTCGTTGGATCCTCTAACCTGCAGTATGCCCTTTACAAGTGAGATTTGGCCAGAGGAAATGACCTATGACTGAGAAAGGGTCACTGTCTGAACAGCTGTCATAGCTGCCAGCCTTAGACAACCTTCACCTATCCACGAAGCTCTGCAGAAGGTCACATGGGTAAAATGACTCTTCAAATCAGTTCTTGGGGGAAAAGAATCAAACTATTGGTTCTCAAAAAAAATTTGAAAAGAGAATAATTTTGAAGTTATTTAAAATTATCACATGATGGGTAGGTTAATTTCTAAGCAAGATGGACACAAAGAGAGAGACAGAGAGCAGCTGGAAGCCCATGAGCGCAGTGAGTGCGAGACAGGAGAGAGCACTGCCTCCGAGCACACATATGCTTCTGACTGCTCTTTTCCCTCTCTCTTCTTTCTCTCTCTCCATATGCATTGAGCATGAGAACTTTGTACAAAAGGTCAGATCTCCTTCCACTGAAACACAAGATGATGTTTTGATCATTTTCAAATCACGCAGGACAAACAGATCATCAGATTGTTGAAAAACTGCAGTTCAGACAGCTCGAGTACTATGGGAAATAACCAAACAAATACTATGAAATTCTGCAATTGATGTTGGTTTTTCAAGTAAACTTAAAATACACTGCTATAGTGATAATGTTTGATACAAATATTTGTGTTCATTTAGAAAAATGCAAAACAGAAAAACATCACTGTGGTCTCAGATTTTGGAAGCCACTATACCTATCTAAATCCATATAAACAAAGAACATCAAAACACACACATACCCCCTCGGTTTCAGTCTCAATTTCAGAGAATATATGTCTCAGGCAGTGAATATAAATCAATGTTGATTATAAATGATTTACTCTCCCCAAACATTATAGCATCATTATTTTTCACTATACACAACATCTCTTCAACAGTAAGATAAATGATTAAGTGTTGCAGTCAAAATGAACAGCATTTGCTTTCTAACGCTGATCATTATAGATCATTGTGAAGACATTTTGACCCAGTAAGTTACTCAAATGAAATTACTGGCTCATATTATCGCAATTATTAGTCAAGCATGCTACTCTAACAGATAGCATTAGACAACACTACAGGATCCAGTAGAATTAACTACATCAGAGAGCTAATATTGGAGCTCCATATCACCTAGCTGTCAAATTGTACAGAGCTGAATCTGCAGCATAGGATTAATCAGATGATAATGGCATAGCTGTGATGCAGGTGGAGAATGCTGTAACTTTCTGAGTAATTTAGAATAAGAAGAATGAATTAAGTCAAGTCTTGGTGTTGTTTACAGAGAAACGCTATCAGTGACACCCCTTTTTTAAACTTGTGTATATATATATATATATATATATATATATATATATATATATATATATATATATCCATTTCAGATAAAAGCTATTCTATTCATCAAAGAATCCTGAAATAAAAATGTAAAAAACTGTTTTCAACATGGATAATAATCATACATGTTTTTGGAGCATAAAATCATCATATTAGAGTGATTTGTGAAGGATCATGTGACACTGAAGACTGGAGTAATGATGCTGAAAATTCAGCTTTTTTTCAGAGGAATAAATTACATTTTAATATATATTAACATAAAAAGTCATTTTAAATTGTCATAATATTTCACAATATTACTGTGTTTTTTGTGTATTTTTTATCAAAAAATTGCAGCCTTGGTGAGGCGAAGAGACTTCTTTTTAAAAAACATAAAAAATCTTACCGACCCTAAACTTTTGACCGGTAGTCTGTGTATATATGTATGTATATGTATGTGTGTATATATATATATATATACACACAATTTTGAAAAGTTGAAAAGTACATTACATAGACTTCACTCTATGTGCAAATTAAAATATCTGGCAAATCACAAATAATTGACAATTAGCCCCAATTTAAACGCTTTCCATAGGATGCAATTTCATTCTAGTTAATGCTCAAGCCTAAACAGGGAAATGATAATGTTTCACCACCGTATGCACAAGTACACATGAGGGGTTTGGAGGCTGGAGGCCGTGGCTCTGGCAGATGCACCTGCTCCTCTGTATGATAAATCAGTGAGCTCTACAGCTGGACACCTGAGTCTGTGATGCCTCTCGGGGTTCTGGAACTGCCAGAAATCATCAAATAAATCAGTACACCTCATCAAACCCCATTTTGCAGTGAGTACATAAAATAGTTGTTACAGGGGTCAAATACTGTGAGGAATCAAATTGCTCAAGTGAGATATCTTACAGACAAGGTAAACTTAAACAAAACAAACAAAAAAAATCACCTTCTTTTGTCTGATATAAAAAAATGGTCAATTAAACAGACTAACACACTGTCCCTTAAAGGCTTCTATATGTAAATGCCCATAGTCTAAAGATTTCTTAATGTTTTGTGCTGTTTATGTAAAGTTTACATGCTTTTAAGGGCTGTACAAAGAAATAAATAAATAAATAAATAAATTCGACAGCCATGGTCCAAACACATGATAAGGTCAGGTGAGCATCGCTTATGAGGTTTCAAAGGTCTCGTCCCCAAGACAAAGAGTCACATCACATTAGGACTGACAAAGGCAAGACCAAAATCCAGATCAAATAGCACTACACAGTCAATGCTTCTCGGTACAAATTAAACAATGAAAGAGAATTTACACTTTAAAAACTGTTCACGAATATAAATTCATGACAATGCAATTTGAGACTGCACATTTCCCCGAACTTGAGATATATGATAGAAACGGTGCTAATTAAGCCCACAAGACTGCCAACATTCATATCAAGATTAAATGAGATGACGATCAGTTTTTTTTCGGATTTTACATAATTCCAAAACTAAAAACCAGCCTAATAATGTCAATTAAAAAAAGAAAAAAGAAAGAAAAAAGAAAGTTGTCTGTTACCTACAGCAAATAACCTAATTTTGTCTTATCAGTTTGTATTTAGTCACCACTGTCACTTTATCCTACTTCACACACTCCAATAAAACTGAGAAACGGAAACAGGTGCAATGGAAAGGATGCAACCAAAACTGGCGCAGCAACATAAATCTCTGAGGCACAAAGCACCTTATAGGATATCTATACGTTTTATTTCCAATAAATCTTCCCAATGATTGTTTAAGTGACAAGTGCCTTGGTGACTTAAAAAAGGAGGTGAAGGAAGACAAAAAAAGGAGAAATATGGGCCAGCCCTCCTTTCAGCCTATACACTTTCCGCCTTCCTTCTGTCTCTCAAACACTGCTCTCCTGCCCACTTCCTTGGAAACTTTATCACATACCCTTCCACCAGCGTCGCCAGAACTTCCCACTGCAATTTGTTATAAAAACTTTTCAGTTGGCCCACACGTGGTCTGGTTTTTAAAGAGCTTCTCACGTGGTCTGTGGGCTATTGAGTCGTCACAGGCCCCCTGAATGATGGCCGAAAAATAAGGCACTGCAGACAATGCTTGGTCTTGATTAATTCAGTTCTTTCAGGACCCTGCACCGTCGTCCGGGCAGCTTCGTACAATTGCCGCTTTGATGCGTCGGGTAACGTGCTCGCTCTCACTCGCTCAAGAGAAACAACGTTTTCAAATTTCCCTCTCGGCAGAGACTCAACATCTATAGAAAACGGAAAATGCTGCGTGTTTCAAAACGGCACAACATGACAAAAACACAACTGACCTGATCAGCCATACAAGCTGCGTTGCTGTTGGACTCCGACATGATTCGATAGTGCCCAGTAGTTCTCTCGTCTCAACTCTCGAGTTCTTCATTCACACCTCTCCGCTTGCTTCCGCAGAGAGGACGGGGTGGGTTGGGGGGAGGTGGTTGGGGACAGCCTCCTTTTGGCCAGGCTTGATTAATGCCTGAATTATTTTCACCTCATTTCATCTGATGGAGTTCTGCTTCCTCTCCGCCTCTTTCAATCATTCGGCATGGAAGGTCCCCCTCCACCGCTGCCACTTTCTAGCTCACTCCCTCTCCCTCCCTTTCTGTTTCTCTCTCTCTCTCGCTCCCTTACCTCGTCCGTTGTACTGCGAGTTGAGGAAAGCGCCCCCTCCTCTTCTGTATCCCCCATTCTACAGAACAGACAGAGGAGATCCACAGCCTTTGCCTCTACCTCCATAATGAATGGAGTTCGTTGTCATTCCAGCACTTTGGCTGCATACTGAGTGCTAGGAGCTGCTAGCTTAGCTGCCTGGAGTCACAGGCGCTGCCAAGCTTTTCAGCGCCCGGCCCACACGATGAAAGACAAAAGTAAGGAGAGGTCCGCTTCCATGGGGCGCGCAACTCTCGCTGTCTCTGCATTTCTTCCACTTGTTCTCGAGGCAGCTGCACCCAGACCACCAACGCTCCCATTCAGCAACACTTGACTCTCAAATCCTCATCCCTTGACATTGCCAATTCTCCTGTAAGGTCCTGCAAGAGGCCAAAGGAGGGATATACCCTTCCGTTTGTCTGTCGGTCAGGCTGCCGCCTTGTAATTCATCCGTTCGCTGAAGGTTACAAGATTTTCTCAGCAATAAACGGGCAAAAATCTATAGAGGACATGTGGCAGACTGTGAAAAGCTGCATGGCAATTCACACAGAAAAAAAAGTAACCCACAGACAAAAGAAAGCTCTCGGTGGCAGCTCCTGGGGATGGACCCAACTGAGCATCCTGTTATTGGTGTTAAAAGTTGACAGACTTCTGGCATTTTGCCTAATGAGCATTTGAAAGAGGGGTACAATAGTGGTGATGCAGTTGATGAGCAGACTTCAAGAGGATGGCACAGGCATCTCTATCTGCATCACAATGTGGAATGGATCACTTGTGATGACTGCATACACACTACCAATGATTTAAGAGTTAAGAGTAAAAGAAACAAATGCGTTTATTTTTGCATGTATTTCAGCCCATAGTCTAAGGTTTCATAGGTTTTAAGGTTTCATTTTAAATAGATATTCAATAGCCCAAATTAAATAGGGACAAATATACAGTGGAATGAAATAATATTTGGAAACATTTGGACACTTTAGTCACACTTAAAATATTTAAATGTCATTTCATTAGAAACCAAAATATCAAACCAAGTGGAATCTGGAAACCAATGCTACTACAGCTTTTACATTAATTTTACAATTTATTTATAATGATTTTTAAGCAATGGTATCAAATGGTATAATTTTTAGTGGATGAATGAAGCCAGTTCTCATCAAGCAAAATAACATATATATATTTACTATATTTTAAATAGTATGTCTAATTTCATAATCTAAAAGTCTTAACTTATTTTGGTTTAAAAAGTATGTTTATGCCATATTTCTTTAAATTAAATGCCACTAGGTTTGAATTTTTTTTTACATAATTGTAAATGACATTCATAATTTTGTAAGTGTGGCATAAGAGACCAAATTCTATGAAGATAATGCAAATAGAGTAAAAAAGCATACTTTTTTATTAATATCCTCAGATATCCCAAAAAGTTGTATGCCTAAATTAAAAAAGAGTTATCAGAATAAAATATATATATACACAAAGTATTTTAAATTCAAAATCCTAACCTTCATAATAATAAAAAAAATGGGAATAAATCCCCCAAAAAAGGGTTTATTTTGCTTATGAGTTATTGATGATGCTCTTCCAGCTGAGCTTAAATACATCTGCTCTGCCTCTTTGACCCTTTGGGCATAGATAGCACCACATAGAGATGAGCATCTCTTTACACTTAACTAGACAAAGTTCTTACACAACAAAATTATACAGCAAAAACATCAGAGCCATGACCTAGCAGTTAGCATACATGCTTCAGGGTGAGGGCGGTCTTGAGAGGTTCAAAACCTTATCAGTCTTGTGTTATGTCACAATCCTACATATTTCTACTGTACCCTGTCTTCTTTCTCAGTACAAACTAGCAAAGAGTCTGGTTTCATAGGCAAATCTATAATAATAATCTGAAGTCAAATTACAGTAGCCTATTTCCGAAATCAACAGCTAATTTGAGAGTGTCCTCTCAATTAATATGTGAGTTTCAACAACAACAAGCAGCTGGCTGAGACTTTATGTATTTGTGACACCTACCCTTTCACACAAACACACACATATACACGCACATAGCTCCGGGCAGCTCCTTGTGTCTGTGCCACGAGCCCGGCTGTAAGGGAATCTGACACAGGCAGTCATTAGAGACTCCTCAGGGGCCCCAGCCAACCCCTATTAGTCAAGCAGCAGCACAGAACCTCGCCTCCCATCACAAAAACACTCGCTTCTAATGAGGATATGTACGCTCCGCTATTTGCTCTGCCCCATATCAATAGCATAATAGCGAGTGATGAGAACAAGAAAGGGCTGTGACTGAAATGAAATAAACACATCCAAACAAAACTCATTAGACGGACCCTAAACAAGTGTGCACACTTGGGAGTGGGGGAATACGATCTGCTAATCACACTTGGCGCTCATTAGGGAATTTAAATTTCATAATAAAAACAAACCTAAACTAATCACAAAAATCAAATCGTAACCATTTTGAATAGCATTTTTTTGTGTTGGTGTGTTTCTAAGTTCGCTCCCAGAAGTTGGCTAAATATAAAAACACACAGTGTATGTATACATGTATGCATATATATAATGATTTATAATGATGTTAAATTAAATAGTTAAATATATAATAAATAACTATTATTTCTTCAACATCATTATAAAATTAGAAATCATTACTTTAATTAATAAATTATTTTACCTTTAGAATGAACATGACATTTTTGCACATTCAATTCAAAACTATTCACAGTACAGTAACTCTAATAATCTTTCTGGAACTTTAAGGTGTTTAGACCCTATGAGTGCACAATGAAGAAATAGCAGGATTTTAAGCTTAGCGACTGCAATTACTCAGTCACCTCTACTTAAGACCTTCACTTGCAATCTGTGAGTCAGCAAACCCACTTCTTAATCATTAGGCTACCAGCATAGCATACTTTGCAGCTCTGTGTGTTTTGGTACTACAACAGTACTAAATATATTTAGACAATCTACTACAGAAAACTTAATCGGTAATCCTTTCCTTTTTTCAAATAATGTGTGAATGAAAACTTTAGACTTTCAAAGTCTAAAAAAACAAAAAGCTCCACTAAGTTGGTACTGAATATCACTTGTGTGCTGCATTCCAGTTATAATAGTTAACTAAAACCATAAAAAAAAAATTTTTGTTTTTGATTCAATAAAATAAACGTTAACTTTAACGTCAAAATCTAAAAATAAAACAAACTTATTTCAGTTGCCAAGAATTTTTTTTTTTAAAAAAACTATATAGACATTAGGGATGCTCTGATCGATCGATCGGCAAAATTCACATTCAATGACTCAATCAGTAGTCACTTAATTTGGCTGATCTCTAACTGACGTAAAACTGTAAAAAGTTCCTATTGGCGTGCATTTGCGCCACGTTCTGCTATGTATCTTCGTGAAACATTAGTAAACAATAGTAAATCGCACGTAAATCTTGAGAAAATCCACACGGGGTGACATGACATGCTGGTTGGCTAAAGCCATAGGACTTCCAGGATCCAATCGCTTTGGGATCATGACGACATCATGTCAAGCGTGAATATTAACTAAATTAAATAATTTTTTTCTGGGGTTTTCTCAGCACTCTTGTTACAAAAGAAGGGGTTTTCTATCAAATGAGAGCATGTACTTGATGCCTTGCTTTTTTTGTTGCTTTTTTTTGCAGAGTTATGCCACTTAGAATGGTATAAGGGGTTAGCAGTGACAATCAACAGAGCAGTTTATCAGGAGCAGTATCAGCCAAATTTTCCCTTGTGGTGATTTTGAGTGGCTTAATTGCGATACTATCACAATTTTTTTGTTTTTGTTATATAAATACATTTTACATTTTAATAACGCAAACCACACAGTGCATAAACGAGAACCGACAAAGAACTGGAACACAGGGCTATATAAACATGGTTACAACAAAGGAAAGTAAACTAAGCATATGTGAAACTAATACGTAACTACAGAAACAAAAAAGGACATAAACAGTGACCAATGAAACCGAAACAAAACAGAGCATGAAAACAGGAACTAAAAGGACAGAGAACAAAATGTCAAAAGAAGGGTCTAGATGACATAACATAAACCTGACTATTAGCTTGCTGGGCTATTGTTTATATAACATTTAGTTCCGAATCCTTGAATCTGACTGGACAAGAGGCTTTCTAAGATTGCTGAAATTTCACCAGTAAGACAGAGTGAGTCTCAGTCGATTTCTCTCTCTCTCTCTCTCTCTCTCTCTCTCTCTCTCTCTCTCTCTCTCTCTCTCTCTCTCTCTTGTTAAATGCAAATCTACGGAGCTGCTGTACAAATCACAATAGTACATACAGTCCCAAGTAAAAAAAGAGCCAGTTGGTGAAAAAAAAAACAACAACACAGTTTTCACTCGTTATCATTATAAACTTATTCCAACACATTAAACAAGAAGGACGTAGTCTTATGGAGAGAAATAAAACAAACACTGTGGTTGCTGCTATTGCTTGCATGCCTTTGTGGTTGGCTTTGCAATAATGTACGTACGTAATTTATGTAATACCGCTATACTGACGGTATTACGACAGCCCTATCAGTATCGATTGCAAAAATCCTCAGAGCATCCCAAATAGACCTATTTAAAAAAAAAAAAAAAAATATATATATATATATATATATATATATATATATATATATATATATATATATATATATGTATATACACACACACACACACTAAAATTACTAAAACTTTACCTAAAATAATAGTATTTCAGTAGCACTAAAATAAAAGTGTGACTGAAGCTGTTTTGGAATTTTGAAACAACACAAGTCATTAATCAATGTTTGCCTAGGCCATATGGACTACTTTTATCATACTTTCATGGACCTTTTATAGTTTATTTTTTATTTTTTTTATATAATTCACTTTCATTTTATGGAAAAGAGAATCGCCCAAAAAGGTGGCCAAAGGTGAGGATGAAAAGGTGAGTTTAATTTAGAGACCCATGGGTCATTTGGACCTCACAACAAGAGTTAATTCAGAAGCCTCTACAGTGTAACCTAAAAACAGGAAAGTAACACAAGAGGTTTCCAGATTCACCAGGGAGTTTCAGTAAGTGTGGTTTCCAGCAAGAGTCCTTAAGCAGGTGTTTCCCATTCAGGGCACGTTCGTTCTATTGACAAGCTGAACAAGAGGGCCTCAGTGAGGGCTAAAATACTACTGCTGACTAAAAACGTCACTTTTTCAAACTTAGTGCAGGCTTTGATGAGCCGTCTCCTTCCGGAGCTCTCTTTTGCCCCATTTACAATCTAGAGTGGTATGTCCAACACACAAAAACAACCCAAAGCAAACACACACACAAAACAGAGGACCATGGTTTTAGACAATCAACCCTTATGATTTTTACCCCCTGCACATGACAGCACACAGGCTGAAATGCTGAATGGTTGTTAACCATTCTGGCAACAGATCTAAAATAGGACATATAATATTTAAGACATTTCCACCATTTATGTAGCTTTTGCAGAGACTTAGAAAACTTTAAAAAAAATATGTCTAAAAATGCAAGGAAAGGTTTTCAATATGGCCATCTGTTTTGACAAAATATGTCACCATTTATTTGCTAAACATTAGACACACTTGAAATAAATACAATGGAATAGATTTAAAACAAAAATAGAGAACTAAGCTGAAAAGCAATGTTAGGATATAATTAGCATAATTAAACAAAGTGGAGTGAATTTAAAATAGTATCTAGCATTATGATTATAAATTTGAATTTGATATGGTTGGAGTCATAACTTAGCAAAAAATATGAGAAATATTAACAAAAAAAACTAAAATAATGCTTGTTTTTTTTAAGGTATAAGATTATTAAAAGGTGGAAAAGGCCATCAAATATATATATATAAAAAATGATAAATGCTACACAAGATTAATGTGACTTATTGTGTTACAAAATGGAAACATACCAAACACATTGAACTTAAGTTAACAAAAAGGGAAGCTGCTGACAGGCACAACCTATGTTCAATAACTAAAACTTAACACACTAATAGAAAGAGAGAAAACTCACAACAATTGAACAATAAAAAGCATTCAAGTGTAAAATAGCTTAATATAATTGACGACTAATAAAGGAATAATTTAAATAAGATGAGTTTTCTTCACCAGTTCCCATTACGTCACACTGAATTCATATTTATGTCTATCATAATAAATCAACTTAATATGCTCTCACTTTGTATTAAGCTTCAATGGTGATCACAATGAAGCTAAAACGGGTATCAGCCCTTTTTTTTGTACAAAAGGAAGTAATGCAGTGAATCTTAATCTGAGCCCATGTTGGACTAGACACTAAATAGGGAAGTCAGTGAAAAGTCTGGCACGACCATTGTAGGGGCAACACAGAGACATATTTATGGTCCTTCGTTCTGGAAAACGACTTCCTTCCCCGTTCCTTTGGAGCGCGAGTGTGTGTTTGTGTGTGTATAGGGCAAAGAGAGAATTTGTGACGTCCACCTGGTCCAAACGGCTTTCGGGACACTGAAGAGCAATTTCCAACGCTTGGATTAACCTGAAGCTTCCATGATTATCTCCCCCCAACAACCCAACTACCATAATTTGGCTGGAAGGGCCCCAGCTGCTAATTCTTTATAAATAGCGTGTAGCTCAGACCTCCTCCGGGGAGAATGGGGCTCAGAGGAATGGCTTGGGCACAAATCAGGCTGGAAAAAGCACACAACATACACATTTTGACAAACATATGGGACCATCGCTGAGGATGAACTTGAGGTACATGTGACTGTGTTAGCGCCTCACGTGGATCTGACAATCGGCCAATTAGAAAAGTGACAACAGACTATCGAGCTGTGTTTGAGTTCGAGAAAAAAAGAAAAGAAGTAGAAAAGTTCATTCTAGAACTGAAAAATACAAGGAAATGCTTTCAATATGGCCATCTGTTTTGACAAATGGTTGACAATCTGTTTGAAAGAGGACAGAGACCCTGCTCTCAGAGTTTACAAGTTGTCTTGGGGTGGATGCCTTTTCTTTCAGCCGCACAAAGGGAACTAGTATAAAAAAGCACCAGATGAGATTCTCTGACATTCGAGTAAAGCTTTCTGTCATGACATGAGTATATGAGAGCCACGCAGTGGCATGGTTACTCACACACAGAGGTCACGTTATAAGGTTAAATGGCAAATTTTGCCATTTCATAAACCACAAAAAGAGACTGGTATGACAATTTATAATTATCTAGGTCAAATTAGCAGGTCAAAAAATACACAAGACCTCAAAACCCTCAAAACCCTCTTGTTGTCGTCATTTTTTGAACTGTGACAGATAACACTCTGATTCCTCTCAATTTTTGGTTTGCGTTTGAAATTGTGTTTTCTCTGAATGTATTTCCTGGCTCTTAATTTAATGCATGAACTGGTCAACACAAAAGCATGGGTTGTGTTGCTGTGATCTTTCAACATGGAGAGCTTCAAAATGATAAATAATAGGTCAAGGGGCTGTTTCTGTCGAGAAAGCCTGAGAACAGCAGACCCCCCTCATCCCATGCCTTTTTCTCCTATTCACACCACCACGGGGGGAGCAGGTCGGGTTCAAGCGCAACAAATTACCTAAATATGGGCTGAAAAGGCTTTGAGAGACTTCAATACAACCGTTAAAAATAAAATTAATAAAAGAAGATTTAGGAAGCCAGGTGGATGGACCACAATGCTAAACTGAAGTCCATAATTTCAGCTAGCGAGGAGAAAAAGTGGCTCTTTCTTGGTCAGTATTTGTGTTTAGCCTGGGTAGAATAGGGGCACCTCCACACATAAAGGCGAGAGGAAAAACACAGAAAACGAAATTTTCAGCCTGAGTGGTTACTTCAAATGAAATCTAAAGGCTGATTCTCAATGGGCCCTTTTAGCGGAGGGGAGTGTTTTAAAAGAATCGCAGCAGTGGGACGTGTTTGGCATTTGGTGGCCCTTGTCCTCCAATTGTGCGTATCTCCACGGTGGCTGCCTTCTCTCTCAGGCC
Organism: Hybognathus amarus; assembly: GCA_030378365.1. Lineage (NCBI taxonomy): Eukaryota > Metazoa > Chordata > Actinopteri > Cypriniformes > Leuciscidae > Hybognathus > Hybognathus amarus. The sequence continues at coordinate 407,969 of JAQIUQ010007011.1, read as the reverse complement.
CGCTACACTCCACAGACAGTACAGTCTGGGGCTCGAAATCATGTTTGACTTCCCTTTTGCTCAACCACATCTGTTCCCATGCCCCTGAAGGCACTTTGGTTGCGCAGCTACAAAGATGTGTACGCTGTAGTTAATGTGAGTGAGTGACAGCTCAGATATGTTCCTTACATAAGTCTGAAAGTGCTGCTGACCTAGGCATGGCCTTGAACTTGATGCTCACATACTTTAAATGAGGATTATGAACAAAATAAAGCATACAGATGTTTTTTACAAAAAATTTGGAGACATCTCATAAAAATAGAAATGTTGGCTCTGTTCAAAACATTGGAACAGACATCACTGTTGTAAAAGAGAGTTTCCTCAAAAAATATTTACTCACTAAACTGTATGAATTTGTTTCTTCAGTGGAACATAAAAAAATTGTTTTTTGTTTATACAATGGAAGAAGTTATGGTATATATCAGAGTTATATTGGACTCCAATGTTGTTTGATCCCAATCTTCAATTGTGTTCCACAAGAGACAAAAAAACTGCTACAGGTTTGGAATTATATAAGGGTGTGAAAATGTTGAAAAAAATTTCATTTTTGTAGTAAATTGGTTTATTGTTTATATCAGTCACCATGTTCTGGCTAAAATCTAATAATGCAGTGCTGGGAATCGCATATAATACATTTTATGCCTGATGTCCATTGCAGACTACCAGTCTTCGTTGTAATGGTTAGAGAGTCGTACTTGTAACCCAAAGGTTGCGAGTTTGATTCTCAATAACTGCTGGGGTGCCTTGAGCAAAGCACCAAACCCCCAATTGCTCCGCGGCTGCAATTGTGTCCACGGGTTGCAGTTTATTACTCACTGCTCCTAATGTATGTGGACTAACTTGGATGGGTTAAATACAGAGGACAGATTCTGAGTATGGGTTACCACACTTGGGACTTCACATCACTTCACTACACCATGCAATGTTTTACAGCCAGACCGATATATCGGCAGGCTGATATTATTGGCCGATATTCAGGCATTTTCCAAACTATCAGTATTAGGCAGTTATAATGGCCGATAAATGAATATTTCAAAAATAAAATAAAACGGACGAAACACGCTTGAACCATGTCATGAGTGTTGGAGTTGTATAGTTTGTCTACTAGAGGGCACTCTACACCGTCCCTATTGGTAACACTCGTTGAGTTGGTCACGCAGACATACATTGCTTGAAAAACAATTAAAAGAACATCCCCATCAGTTCTCTTAACTCAAATAAGCATGACAAAATTTGTGACCAGTTTTGCTGCTGTTAAATAAGCCGAGAGTGAAGCGGAATTAGCTAAGTAATAATTACGTTAGGTTGTTACAGCGTAGTTGACTGACTGTCCTTTTAACTTTTTAACACAGTGTGACTGAAGTATTTCTTTAATACCGCGTGACAGTTATAGCAATGAGACGCATCATCTCTCCTTGGCCTGTTATATTGAAAATGTATGTTTTACAATTTGCAGTATGACGTCATCCATTTGCTAAATTAGGGCTCATCATAGACTAGCTGACCACAAAGCTAGCTAATGCCACTATCAACAATCTGTTCTGTTGTAACAATAAAAGAAACAAGTTTATTTTTAAAATGCATTATCATATTACTTTAGTTAAAACTCATAAATAACTTCAAATAACTAATGTTAGGGAAATCTGTTAATGTTTTTTGCGCTTCTGAAAAAATGAAAATAAAAAATATCAGCCGATATATTGGAATATTGAATTTTAAACCAACAAATATTTGTATTGGTATTGGCCTCAAAATCCTTTATCGGTTGGGCTCTACCATGTTTGTTATTCCAAAGATGGTCATCTTTCACAGATAAGGCAATTCTAAAATGCACTACATCAAGCTCAGGGTAATTATTCATGGCCTGAAAGGTTTTAATGTATAATATTTATAATTATTACAATATATACATTATTATTCTAAATGTAGAGACAAAATAGTTGTACTATTTCACCCAATATATATATATATATATATATATATGCGTTTGTCATGTATTTTTTGTGCCCATTAAAAGTAAAGCATTGTTAGCTTTGCAGATTAGCAACATTCTCCTGAACATCTACTACACTTAAACTATGTCTCTCACACTTCGCGTGAAGAGTGCTGTTTGTGTGGGGCACGAGTCACCATTAACCATTTCATGGAACCATTAACGGAAAAGATGCGGAAGCACTTGAAATCAGTCACTTTTCTAAACTGCCAATTTAAGTCAATTTAGAGGTTCCATTTCTGTTAGGATGAGGATTTAGAATGATGGGTGAATGTGAGACAGCTCACTAAAATGATGTCTTTAATTTACGGTTGCTCATTAAGTTTAATGCTAATTAATTGACCTGTGCTTTGAAATGTTTGAAAGCCCAGAGAGGAGAGATAAAACGTGCAGCAGTAGCCCAGCATCCTGAGGGACTATGGGATCCAAAATTTGTTTGTGTTTAATTTCCACTTCACAGACAGCAGCACACATTAACAACCCTGAGGGAAAGGTTGCAAGAGCTGCCAGTGGACAGAAGAAAAAGTAAGTACAGCATAGGGTCATCACAGCTTCAATCAACAGTTCCTTCACAACTGCTTCTGAATGTCTGACAACTCCAACATTCATTCCTCTCATGTCATTCTACTAGGCTCTAATTATATTTTGGGTTACAGCAGCTCTTGCAGTCTCAACTGTCACTGTCAGAGGGGAACAATGGGCTTTTCGCTGGTGATATCTCATTGTCAACATGTCAAGATATTCTTAAAGCTGAACAGATTCTGTCAGAGACCAAGAGGAATTAACACCATTCAAAGCACTGACACAAGCTTCCTGCCTTGCCTTTTAACCGTATACAAAAACCATATACTAAGGTACCACTCGGTCAGATATTGTAGATTAAGCAGATCTATTTAATGAGGTGTCACTCTTAGTAATCAGTAAAAGTCATTTAGAGTGATGATGAGCAAACAAATGTGCTGGTCAAAATCTTCTTTCCTTCTTAAGAGCAGTAAGATTAAGTCATAAATCACTGACAGCCAAAAGCACATAAAAAAGAGTTTGTGCTCAAAGAGTTTAAAAGCCAGAATGTAAATGCAAGTCTCTATGGGTGCAGAGCAATTAAACATTTGGAAGCCGTCAAATACATTATAAACATCTGATAAACAACAACCTTGAAAAACTGAATAAAAATATGATAAAATTAAGATTAGATTTAGATAACATTTTTAAGATAAAGACTGTGACTGTGCCAAAAAAGCATTTTCAATCAGTCATCATCATAATAATAAAAATCAAAACTTTTGGAAACAAATCATACGTATTCCATCTGCAAGATGCCCCCTTACAATAATAAATACACTTGTTTCAGATGTACAAAATGTACAGGGCACAGTACAAGGCTACAGGTAAAGGACAATACAGTTATATGAACATAGAGAGACAAACCGGAGCCATAACTATTGCAATCACTACAACCAATCACACAAGGGGAGGACAAGGCTGGGGACAGACGTCAAAGGTTTATTTGCTATAGGACCCCTACAACAGTTCCCCTAAGCGTTTACAACCTCATATGGACTAACATATCTATCCATTCTATAACCATGTTCCATTCCCAAAAAGCTTTTGAGACAGACTTTAGGTGGGATAATGTAAACTGTACAATTGTGGAATATTGTTATAGTTCTTTCTAAACTATAATTATAATTAAATCTAAAAATGTACCAGTCATAATTATCATTGTATGCTCTTACAGTAGTAACTCTTTTAAGTATCACAGCTTTTACAAATAAAAATAAATAAATTAGACTGGTTTAATGGGGAAACAGTTTAAGCAGTGAAACACGTTTGGTTACACTTAAACTAATAGTAATTATACATTTAAGAACTGAGTAATAATAATGAACTACATTTACTTACTATAAGTTACGGTTAGGAATAGGGGTTGGTTTAGGGTTAGTTTGTTGCATGCAATTAAACATAATTTATAGCTATTACTACAGAAACTGCATGTAACAAGTCACAAGGACACGGTAAAATAAAGTGGTACCCACTATTTCCTTACAGATACAACACAGAACAAGAAACACATTATCCACCTAAAGTCACATAAAAGACATGAGCATCACTCATCCTGACCAAAAGTCCAGCCAAGCAGCTGCTCACACATTAGTCGTAGAGGTTTCATGGAAAGGCAAAACATTGTGAAAGTCCTGTTTTTCCTCCCTAAATTATACTACATCAATTGTTAAATGTATCTTTATATTCTCCTGATCAAAAGTTAAAAATCTGTCAGGACATTTACTACTTCTGTGAGTCTCTATCATAAGATGATTTAAGTAGAAATACACTGTATATGTTATAGAAGTTAAATAGATTTAAGCTCTAATATTTTTTTCTTAGATAAACACCAATTAATTATTTTCACTACCCTTTTGAGAAGAAAAAAATTTTTATGAACCTTAAAAAAGCAAGATATTTAGAACTGTGGCCTAAAATGCTTTGACCTGCTTGAGTACTAACTTAACAGAAAATAAAAAAACACCAGACATTTTACTAATAAAATAAAATTATAATACAAGAATAAAATAACTTTTGAATATATATACATATAACCTAAAAATAACTTTAACTCAAGAGGGGAGAAAAAAGTGTAAAAATACAAATAGTCAAGAGTGACTCACCAATATGCCAAGAAATTGTTTTTCCTCCATGCTTTTGAAGCTCTCTTCTGCGTGGGTCCCCTTTCCAGAAGGATGCCCGTCCTGACCGGTCTCTGTGCTCTCTGGGACTCGTCTTGAGCTGCAGGGGTATGCGTCTCCGTTTCTGGTGCACACTGCTTCTCCCTCAATCGATTTCCCTCTCTGCTAGTTCAGTCGGTTTGCAATGTTGGGCTCAGGTGGCGTCTCTGCTTTGTGCTAATTCTGCGTTAATCCAGGAACTTTTCTATGCTGTGAAAGGGACATGTGACAGGGAGAAGGAGGGAGAAAGAGGGGGTGAAGAGTAACTATTAGCCCCCAAACGTGCTTGTTCTCTCTTTAATCATTTCATAACTGCTGATAAGCCTCAGACAGTCCATGTGCTGGCTGGAGTGTGTCAAGAATACAAAGTCTGAAATTCTGAATTTACAAGAAGTGATGTAGGGGATGCTTATATGATAAACTAGGGTGAAAAGATTTACTTTTTTCAGTAAATAACCAAAACAAAGGGCTACTGTACCGATGGGTACAGAGCATAAGCTTGTACGGAGAATCCACAAACAACTAGAACATCTACAAAATGACAATGATTTACCATGCCTACAAACAGGCACCATTAGGACTATTTTGTGGATTGGTTAGACATTGAGGCTCTGAAATTTTGTTGCACTATTATTTACAGTAAAGTGCACTACAGTAATCCACAATTTAAAGGGTTAGTTCACCTAAAAATGACATTTCTGTCATAACTTACTCAGATATTTTTGATGAAATCAGAAAGGTTTCTGAAACAAGGGCATTGTACCTTTCAAGGCCCAGAAAAATGAGTTAAGACATTAAAAATAGTCCATGTGACTGGTATAACCTTAATGTTATGAAGTGACGAGAATACATTTTGTGCGCAAAAAATACAAAACAAAAATAACGAATTTGTTCAAGAACCATGCTGTTCACTGCGTCAGCATCACATGCATGCGTCGCTGGGGCTCACGTGGAACCGAGTCGGCCAATAATTAGCCGGCATTCTGAAGGAGAACCTGGAAGCGATGCACTGCATTTACTGCGAACAACGTAGTAGAATGATGTTGAAAAGAAGATTTTTGAATAAAGGCGTTATTTTTGTTTATTTTTTGCATACAAAATGTAGTCTTGTCACTTCATAATATTAAGGTTGAACCACTGTAGTCACATGGACTACTTTAATGATGTCTTTCCTAGCTTTCTGGGCCTTCAAAGTTGTAATGACTTTGCTGCCTACTGGGTGGTTCAAAACCTCTCGGATTTCATCAAGAATATCTTAATTTTTGTCCCAAGTTTAACAAAGGTCTTCATGAACATGAAGGCAAGTAACTACTGACAGAATTTAAATTTGGGGGGGAACTAACCCTTTAAAAATGAAATGTTCTCTTGGTCGTCTTCACAATAAGAGACTTACTGAAGGTAACATTAAGACTCAAGTAGCTCTTCTTCAGCAACTGGAGCCTCTTAAATCACTTTAATGTTGTTGTGATCCACTCATCTTGGCAGTTGGCACAACCCAACACTGTGAATCACACATCCTGAATTTAAGTAAACGCTTCTCCAGACCTAGTAATTGAAACTAATACCTCAGGTCTGGACGAAGTGAACTTTTACTCATGGTTATGGTAAGTGAACTTGCACTAATATTTAAGTGGAAAATTACTGCTATACAGTTATGTTTTTTGTCAATGAGAACATCAAACAAGGAGGGCCGTGCAACAAGATTTCCAAATAGAATAACAAATTAACAACTGAACACGCGCACACACACACATACTTGGTTTCACTCTCTTTGTGGGGATTCTCCAGGCGTAATGGTTTTTATACAGTACAAACTGTATATTCTATACCCTAAACATGCCCATCGCAGAAAACTTTTTACATTTTCAAAAAAGAAAAAAAATAGAAAAGGAAAACTAGTTTACTGTGTTTATTAATGCATTTCCCTTGAGGGGACTGCTGGCTGGTGAATGTAGGTGATCTCAGGTTTTACTATGCTTATGGGTACATTTGTTGCCCAGTGCCCACAATGTAATATAAACCTGTACCAACACACACACGGAAAAGTTGCATAGACAAAAGTAGGTTAAGAGACAAGTTTTCCTTCCCACAGCACCTCAAACCTTCACAAAATATGTTTTGTGTACAAAAAGCATCAAGATAAGACATGAGATAAGCCAAGCAAACACTCTAAACTGATGACTCCATTATCAGTAGTATTGAGTTGTCTCATTGCACCACACAAAATGTGTCTGTTTACTGAATGAGTTGAGGACTGCATATGGAAAACCTAAAACTGTAACCAATAAGCACTTTAAACATAGAAATGTCTTCAGAAAGGACAGGGAGCAAGCATTAATAACAATAACACCAATAATAATAATTAAGAAATAGGTCTAAAAAATATTGGAGAAAGTGGAGATGTTAAATCTACAAATAAAAACAAACCCAAAAAAACATGTCACTAACAATACATCGAGCTGGATGTTATAGTACCATCATGTACAGGTCACATAAAACATTAATTTGTTGTATTAAACAAAAGCACACAGAGCTGCAATACAATGCTTGAGTACAAGACAAGTGGTTTGTGCAGCTTGAGGTCTCAGTTGTTGTTGTGGCCGGAAGTTGCCAGTCACTGAATGCACATGTGGAGATGACACTGAACCTGGGCAATTCTACACTACAGAACAGAGTGTTATAAACATTGCTGTGGGTACCAGATATACCCTCCATGTTCCAACAGAAGAAATCCAACCAGTTCTGGGGCTGAGAAAACCTAATCCCCTTGTCAGCATCATTAGAATCTAAATTGTGAATCTGATTCTGTTCATTACTAAGACATTTTTGTTTAAAAATGTATTAGCTTAAATTTATTAAAACTAGACTGATCACTGTAGAAAGAGTACTTCATTTTATTTCTCATTCTACTCACAATAATCACTGTCACAAATGTTTAATGGCATATCAATTTAAGTAAGAGGCAGCAAAAGGGTTCAACTAATACACACCCCCACCCCCCACACACATCTTGGATGTGATGGGTGGAGTTGGGGAGTCACCTTGCAGACACTGCTTGAAGTGGCTAATGAAGTGTCTACACTCTAAAGCTGTGGCAGGTCAGGGTGGCTCTCATTAGCCAGGACGCGGGTGAAAAGACAGCTTCCAACAGCCACAGAGACTTAAACCATCACATCAAACTCCCTCTCTTCAGTTTTATTGGCATTCTACAAGCCCAGGCTTACATCACGTAGCATCATGCCTAGCTTGCCCCGAACTGAACAGCCAATGGGAACACAATTCTATAAAGCTAATCTATGTAGAGATGTGAAAGTGTGTCCTGGTGTGGTTTGATGCACACAGACAGCTTTATACCGATATCTGAAGTTATCTCAAGGTAAAGAAATATATCATTTTCAGTGTCGCCAAAATTTATCTTGTCATAATTTGAAGGGTGGAAAGAAGAGTCCTATGTTATTGGTAACAGACCAAGTTACTGAAACAGAAGTTTTTATGACTAAGCTCAGCAAACCATGTCAACCTAAGTAATAAACACATTGTCATTTTCCAAGCAAGAGCAAAACATCTTTTTTAACTAGACTGGAAGCTATTTTAAGGTTTATGCTTCTCCTTTGTTCCTGAAAGCCACGATTACAGACTGAGCATCTGTGATAGCATGATATAATGTACCTCTTCCTCACCCACCCAACACAGATAACACAGAGCAGCTCCCAAAACACTTCGATGCCTTCCTACTACATTGAACTTTACCTCACACAAGTGAGTAATAAATCGAGACTCAACAAACCATTAGATTATTCTTCAATAAACCAAGGCAATTAGGATCAAGATTTTTAAGTATTCTGTAGCACTTTCCTCATGATTTGTCCAGTAAATGACAGAATCATCATGACAGCATCAAATGTGGCAATATTGTACACTTGTGTGTAGACTTAGCACTTACAAAACGTTGATAGAAATAAAATGTATTAAAGGGATACTCCAATTTTTTTGGAAATGTGCCGAAGTGATGATGTCACTTTGTAGGACAAACTTGGAAGCTAGCTGCGCATGGGTTCCCTCAGTTCAAAGACAATGCATTTTCCCCATAGACTTTTGGAAAATCAAGGAAAAAACAAGATCTGTGTTTAACAAAGGGTTGTGACCTTTACACGTTTTGTCTAGCAAGATGATATTTACAAGTTAATCCAAAATTTATACATTTTTAAGCCTATATAAAGATTTTTAAAAACACAATCAGACACAATGAAGTTCAAAAAACCACAAGCAGGTTATAACTGTGTGTTCTATGTCATAGATCAAAACGTGAAAATATTTAGAGGCTCTGTTCACCACAGACCTTATTTCAGGTGATTTAGCAAAAACCCATTCAAAAATCCCATAGGCTTTAGAGCGAGGGAACCGTAGTGCTAAAATGCTAGCTCACTTCCGCGTTTTGGCCTACAGAGTGACGTCGTAACTTTCGGCACTCTGTAAGGCTCCATCGTTTTCGAATTCACATGCAGCGATTTTCTGATATTAGTAGAGAATGTCAGTAATCAGACAGTTTGGCTCTTATTGACTTCCATAGTAGGAAAAAACTACAGTATACTATGGAAGCTAGATGAGACCAGAGACTATCTGGTTACTGACATTCTTCTACATATCAGAAAGATCGGCTGAATGGATTATAAGCTGGTAAAAGGTGGATTGGTTTTAGCAGTGTTCATTGCCATTGTCACTTAGTGCTAACTCTGCTCTGAGCAGGTTCTTATCTGGGTCAGAGACTGTAAACGAAAAATGGAGTAATCAGCTGTAAGCACAGTGACATGTGATGCAATAAAGGCACTCCCTCCTGTATCTCCGCTTCCAAAGTTAAAGCAGTAGTAAAGACACAATTGCCCATAATTTGAAGCTAGTTATTTATTACATTTAAATTATATGAATTATCATTATAAGTATAATTCATATTTATACTACAGGGCTTTTGAATGCTTGAATCTGAGTGGTTGACTGAACGTTCTAAGGTGTGCATTTATTTCTGGAAACGGACGTTAAAAGCATAGTTCCAGGCAGGTCTTGACTGCATTATAGTTCCATATCACTTTGCGTAGTTAACTGCAGTAAGAGAAAATAGGATACAATTCATGACAAGAACATAGATCAGATAAAGTACTTGCGCCTAGACATGACCAAAACGCCAGCCCTCGAAGTGTCAGCAGAGACGTGTCAACTGAGACTATCCCATGTATGCGAAAGGCAAACATTTGTTTTTGTTTTTTTCTCATGAAATATGGTTTCCCTCTGTACAGATGAAAAAGTTATCATAATGATTCCCGTTCACACACATGCCTAGAGACTAAACACGTAATATGCATGTGCATTCCCTCACCATTTTCACAGATTCACGTTTTTTAAGTTTACACAGAGATAACGGTATCGCTTTTAAAACCCGCCATTTTAAAAAACTTAGAACTAGAAACCTACTGTTGGTAATGCCAAAATGCTGTTGTGTAAATGAACGGCCAGAACACATTTAAAGTCCTGTTTTCAGCAGAGAGGAACACTGGGAAAAGTTCTCATTAACTTTCTACAATCTAATCATTTTCCCTTTTTATTTTTCTTTCTAACCATATGTCTCAGCAATTTGTCTAGTTTTCCCTCCTTCTTCACATATTGTTTAAAAAAGGATAACTACTGAAAACAGACACGATCAAATTGACAGGAATTCATCAGGTCATGTCCACCATATTTTTGAAAATCAAATTCTTGAATCTTAACATTAGGAAGTTCAAGCATGACAGTACATCCCATAGAAAAACAACAACATTCCTGACTTTCACCCAACCAGCAAGGAAATATTGTTCGTAAAGCCATTTAATCCCATTTACTTTATATCGTGGACAAATGGTGGACAATTTGTTTGGCAAGAACTTGTTTTGATTTTCGGTCTGATGAAGGTGCCCATGCATGGAAGCACTAATTGTGAAAAACAGAACTACTTTCCGAGACTACATAAAACGTGTATAGAACATTTGTAGGAGCTGGGATTTTTCGAAAGGTCTTCAAAAAAGTAATCCTAAAATCTTCTGAGAATTTATCACAAATTTCCTTTTGAAATTCACACTCTGGCAACTTTCCCGTTTGTGACATAGAATGTCAACACAGGAACTTTTTTTGTGTGGGAGCTAAACCACACAAAGCATAGTACAGAGGAAGTGTTTTGACAGCGTGGTCACTTAATGCATGATTGACACACCTCTATGCACTGCTCTGCTCAATCATAAATGATCTTGACATGTTTGAGCACACATTGGGCCCAGATGTTGCTGTGTGGTATGACTATCCTACATCTTCTCATCTCTTTAGCGGTAAAAATTATCCAGCGTGCTCCAACATCCATTTAAGCATGATGGATAGGCACGTGCGAAGTATGCTATAACAATCTGTTACATCACAGGTTAACCTAATTTCTTCTTAGGCCTGTGTGCAATTGAATGTTGGAGGTTGGTCTTTTATTTGTTTACTAATGGCCTTTTCCTTATTTAAAGGAAATCAGAAAGGCAACAACGTTTCAATTAGATTCCAATGGCAGAATGAAGCAAAGTCGATTGAATTATAGTGTGTTCTTGAATATAGCTCCAGCCAAATCAATGTAAGTGCCAGATTCACGCAAGAATTATTTTCTGTTAAATAAGTATTGTCTAGTGTTTAGTCAATATTAGCAAAATGTGTAAAATAATACATATATGTTAAAAGTGCTGGTTTAAATATCAAAATAGTGCTATGAATATTGTTTCTTTTAAAAAAAATATGACAGCAACTGAGTATAAGCCAGAAATAATAAGTCATTCCAGAAAGCTCTATACCTTTAAAATAGAAGAATTTACTCAAATGACAAAGTTACAAATTAAGCATAGAAAGAAAACTGAACATGTCAAAATAACTAAACAAAATATATGTATTATCCTGAAAAGCACTGGAAAGCATTTGCCAGTTAAAGTAGGGTAATACTGTAATAATTTTACTAATTTGCTACTCTGATAAAAATGCATGAGAAAGTATTACACCTAAACTACAGGACAAGTTCTTCAACATCAAAACCACCTGACATAAGTATAGTATAGTACTTGATCTCATTTGTAGGTCACTTTGAATAAATGTAAATGTAACATGAGAAACCAAAGGAGTGTGTAACAAACTACAGAGGCATTGATTCCTTGATTTTTTTTTTTTTTTTCAAAAACATTCGCACATTTAAGAACGTTAGCCTATGACTTTCTGTATTTTCTTGAGATCTTTCTCTGATATCTAATGTTTGTTGTTTACAAACACAGATATTCACGAACACATCATTGAGGCAATTTAAGTGCCTGGGTCTGTAGAAGACACAAGTCAATATAACTAAGAGTGCTACCTGACATTTGTCACTGTAAATGAATCTGGTAATATGAAGAAATTTAAATTGAACATGAATCTGAAAACGAAAGCAAGAGGAAAAACCCTTTAAACCACTAGAATAATTTTCACCGCCTGATATGGAGGAATTTGGTTTAACAGGCCCTTCACATGCACGTTTATTAGACAAATAAATAGCTAAATAATAAAAGGATGTAATTGTTCTATAGTTAAGGGTCCAAAATATAAAACAGCATGCTGTCACTTTTCCGCTCTGTGGGCTAATGCTGTTAGTAGAAAAAGAAGTCTGACCTGAAACAAACAAGTAATAGTTTAACGTTTCTATTAAACTGAAAAGTCTATCTGTACAATTTAGTCCTTAAACCGACGAACGTCTTTCTGGTGAAATGAAATAAAATACGGAAGGAATATTTAGCTGTAGTGTAGGCTACATCTCGTGTGGTATCATTGGTCTTAACCATCGCTTGCTCCTCGGTGTTATACAGAAGACAGCACTGTCAGTGGATCTGTTACTGATGCTCTGAAAGATTTGTACCGGTGTTTAAAGAAGTTTTGACACTATCTTCTCATTAAATTGATGGACACTTCTTTGATAAACTTCCAATAGCCTATTCAAAGTGCACGCTCTGTTCAGTGGTGGCCCAGCCCCTTGATAAACCCTCCCATTCAAAATAGTCTACGTGAAAGATGGAAGTTTCTTTCATCTGAGAGCTCTTAAGTCACTGAAATCTTAAATCACAGCATAATAATAACTGACCAAACAGTGCGTTGACTGACCGTTGTTATCTGAAAATACTAACTTAGCGACACCATAAATGAACTTTTGTACAAAATAACTCTTCAATTTATAGCTAATAAACATGAATAAATATATATAAATTCAATAAATAGCATCGTTCGTGATTTCACATAGATTATATCTGACTGAGATTAAGATTTACCTGTAGTACATAGCCGACTGACACGATGTGCGTTATTGCTGCGGTTGGTGGATGTTTCCGGTAAACATAATAGACCTGCCATGATATTGTGTAACAGTTTCACATTGAAATTGCAAATAAAACTACAAAACTATGTGGTATTTTTAATAACCTGTTCATTTCTAACTTGGCTGTTTATGGTTTCTGGACCATTTAAATGTAATAAATGTAAATGTGTGCTGCCAAAACCTTACGGCTCTGTCGCATAGCAACACATTTCGAAGCAAACACAAAAAGGGAGCGTGGAATGAATAACATGGGTGAAATGAGGACATTTAGCGCACAGACGCACATTCGTTACCTTTTTGTTCTCTAAATATCCTGGAAGATGATATAAAGAGGATATAGGCTACTACACGTTTCCACGTTCACGCGCCGCTGCGCAGCGTAGGTGGGCGTTTAAGCAACCTGCTAGCAATCAAACGAATGCTTGACTTCAGCTGGTAAGGCGTAAGAGTTACCATTGGTCCATCTCAAGTTTGCCGTTCTGCTGAGAAAATGGCATGAATACGCAATGATATTTCTCCAAGAGGCCGAATGATGTCTTTGTCTGAAATGGTTATGGGATTTATGAAAAAAACAAAGCCTATTCAGAGTCATAAGTGTGTTGGTAAACTGTGTATTTACGTCTTTGTGACAGTTTAGCTTTGCTGCCATGTCGCAAAAAGCATTAATGCTATAGGCTACAATGGGTAACCTAGCTATTGATAGCTTATTTAAACCACAACTAGCCTAGCTTCAGCAGACCTTTAATAATGCTGAAAGGGATGAAAGTGAGCATATTCTGTCCTTGCATCATTATGTTAATAGTTAAAGGAGTGTTTGGGAAAATGAGGAGCAAATACTTAATGAAATTTCAAATGAATTCTTACTCTGGTTAGATGAGATACGATTAAGCATTTGTCATGTACATTTACAGTTATTTTTACATTTACAGTTTTATCTTGTTCACCAACAGCCTACTTCTAAACACGAAGAACATCTTTGTTGTGTGCTCCTCCACTACATGTGACATTGCATCAGCAGGTGTAATATCAAGAGACAAACCATAGGGAAGACTGCCATCTCGTGGTAGAAATCGATACCTGCAGATAAACTTTATACAACGAAAATTAATTATGATTTTAATATTTAACGTTGCGAACGGACGTTGGATTGTGCTCTAAATGTCTGAAACTGCCTGATTTTTTACATTATATGTAAATATGAAAGTACACTTGTTCAATATTATTCGAGAAAAACGTGTTATGACTTCTTCCCAGGAGAGGGAGACTGAAAGTGTTTAGTTGTAACAAAACGCAAGCAACATGTGTAGTTTCGATTATTAATTCTTTTTCATACACGTCACATCAGTCTTAATAGGCTAACCTCTTGGTTTGAGAGTCAGCTACCTCTTGGTCTGAGAACACATGAGCTTCTGTGGCTGCTAACATATTTTCAGACAGTAGAGGACGACATACTCTAGCTTTGAAAGACTGAGTAGCAGTGACAGGTTGTAGTATAATAGAGAATCCTGTATTTTTGTTCTAGACGTTTAAATGTATTATTTACAACATTTGTGATGATTTAAGAGGATTATAATTGTTGACAATGATGATGTTTCATAAGTTAATTAGGCAACTTGATTTTTAGTATTTAGAGCGATGATAGGCCTAACTGTAATAGGCATTACACATTTTTAAAAAGGCAAATATTTAGGCTATAGACCCTATGAAGGGCCCTAACCCTACAAATCACACTTTTCTTTTAATTTTATTTGTTTGATAAATATATTTTCAATTTACATTAATAATTTATTTTGCAAGAGTTTTCCATTTCGAGAGCTTAGAATTATAAGGTTCTATCTCCACTTTTGGTCGAAATTGAGTTTATGACATAATCTGATCCATTAGGTGTTTATTAATGCCTGTGTGGTGTTATTTTTGTAAAAAAAAAAGATTAATAGATAAAGCTATAATAGAAGATTATACTACATAACAGTTTTGCCAGGTGGGATGTAAAAACTTTGATGCTCAATATCTCAGAACTACCCTAAACGGAGATAGAACCTTATAATTCTAAGCTCACGATTTATTTATGTTGTTTGTTTGCACCCAGTATTTCTATTGAGAATAACGTACTTGTGCTAAATGCTCTTTGTGTAGAAATACGTAACTTAAGAAAATGAGACAAAAAGGCTGAGTACAAAAAAGACGATGCTTTTAATTCTGAAAATCCATGAAAAAAATACTCCTGACTTGATACAAATGTTTAAATGGAGATTTGAAAAAAAAAACATAAAACATATAGCCTATACAAAAGTATGGGTCCTGCCCGTTTTTATACATCTGGGAAAGTACTAATTTAACCTTCTAAATGAACAAGAACCTCCTTCTATTAAATACTGACATAATTTAAAGGAAATTGCATTATACTGCTATTCACATAATAACTGCTGTCCCAAAATAGGAATTGTCTTAACAATATAAAATTATCTTGTCGTTTAAAATAGATAGTCTCTTTTTTGTTGTTGGTTACATGTGCCTCTTCATGTGCAGGGCCAGGTGATCCGAGCGGGAGAAAGCTCTCTCGCACAGATGGCACTGAAACGGCCTGTGTCCGGTGTGTTTCCTGTAGTGACGCGTCAACTCGTCTGACCTGGCGAACTTCCACCCACAACCTTCCCAACTGCAGTGGTAGGGTTTCTCACCTGTGAACAGAACGGGGGGGAACATTTATTAGGCTACTGTGTTCCAAAAAGTGAGAAATTAAGTAAAAACAACATGTGAAATATAATTCCACTACATACCTGTGTGTGTCCGCATGTGCGCTTTCAAATGGGAGCTTTTCGTGTACGTTTTCCCACATCCGGGGAAATCACAGCTGTGCGTCGCAGTCCGTTTTCGTGCCCATGACCGACGCCCTCGTTTTGGCTTGCTGTCTTCTGGGTTTAAAAATCCCAGGAGCGGTGAGGATGGTGGAGTCAGCAACACACCTGGCATGGCCGGGTGATTTGCCCGCAGTGGTTCGCTTAACATACTGTAATGTCCGTGATACTGCTGATGATGGGCGTATTGAGGAGGAAAATGCGCGCTATTCATGAACTGATGCTGCTGTGCAATTTCAATGTGATGGTGAGAGTTCATTTCTGTTAGGATGCAGTCTTTCCTCCCTAAAATGTCCCGAGGCACATCGTGTTGCACGTGATGCCCGTAAGTCATCACGCGCTGAGGTTCTTGTCCATAATAATGACCCACGTAGTCGTTGGCCATCATGCAGGACTGCTCGTGATTTTCAGATTTTATTTTGTATCCCACGTTATTAGAAGTGGAAACATGGTTTCGACAGTTTGAGCCCTTAGTTCAGTGTACTCCAGTCTGTCTTTAAAATCATGCGAGTCGCCATGATAATTCATGTCCGAGGTAAACAACTCGGCTACCAGACTGTGGCCGGGACGTGCTGTAAAGTTGTTGCCGCAAAAAGCGTTCGGCGTCGGGTGACATCCATCGCTGTCGTACACCGTACTGCAGCTTTCGGGTGACTCCGGTAAAGAAATAGGCGGGCGGCGGTTGCGCTGAGTTGTTGTCAATGTCAGACGTCACAGAGTTGGACAGAATGAACTCTAGATCCAAAAATTTGGAAAGATCGTCCTCGTCTTTGGCCAAAGATGGAGATTCGACAATGCTGAACTCTACTTCGATGAGGGGTCTCACGTCTCCAACTGTCTTAGTTGGGTCAACTTTCCAGTCCTGAGGGAGGAAAAACATTCCGATTAAACACCTTTCTCATATGATCTGTGATTTAAAAAACACTAAGCAAGAATATTTATAAAAATGACTAAATAGGCTTCCGGCAACTTTCAGACTTTCTGCGCAACTATTTGGGATTCACAACACAGTCAAACGTCAACTAGCCTATATCTTTCACTATGTTAACAAAATAATTAGTTCTTGCAATGTAGGCTAAATAGGCTATAATGACAGTTTTTATGTTTTGCCAATTAAACTGTATATGATCATAATTGGTCTACAGTAGCCTAAGCTATATGTTGCAATGGTTTTCTGCTCTATAAATTTATTAAATACATTTTTTATTTATTTTTTGTTAACCTCCATTTACCATAAATTTGTAGCGATTAGTTAAACGTAAAATAGCCTACACAACGAAATGTACAAATACTTACATATTAAACATATACGCCTACATATTAAGCACTCAAAATACTTTTTAAATAACTTTGGCTACCTTAAATAACTTTAAAAGAAGAGTTGAACTCACCCGAACAATTTCAGACTGCTTTTGGTCTAAAATCTGGTTGCTTGAAAAAGTATTTATCGAAGGCAACAACGCATCTGCAAGAGCCATGTTGCAAATGTTAGGGAGTTGTTCAGTCTCATTCAGTCTGAGGCAGACACTGCGTCTCTAATACGTTTGACATCCTACCTGTCCCATTATAAGGAGTGTTGTGTGGGCGTGCCCTCGTGACGTTGGTCATGTAGTTGTAGCCTATCAAGTATTTACTCTGGCTATCCTTAACAACATGTAAATGTTGTCAAAGCACACTTGATTATTTGGACTATAATTAAACGTATAATTAATAGCCTAAACGTAAAATTAATCTCCTTTTTATATTAAATTGTGAAGACTACTTAACGCTCTATGTTCTGGAGAATTACACTTGTGCACGCTGAACCTGTTGCAGTTTCATTGTAAAAATCTCACATCACACCACATTTAAAATTCGATTCAGCATATTCATACAATTGTGTAGATTCAAGAACAAAATAAAAACTTTTACCTTTAAACAATTTTATTAATGGATTGCCGAATTTATCATTCATTGGACCCCCACTTACATATAGTGTAATTTGAGTGCTGAAGGGGGCGCCACAAACCCCCTGCTCGGCCAAACCTCTTTTAGTTTATTGGAGGGCCATTCAAACGGAATTTTTTTGGTGAATTCTTTAAAAAAAGATCAATCTATTAAAATGTGTTAAATGTTAAATATAAATAATTTATTATTTTATTATTTATCTATATTAAACGTGTGTGCTTGGTATAATATTGCAAACAGCAAAATAAAATGTTTCAAGAGGACAACAGAAATCATAAGCTAAATTAATTACTTTTAAAACAAACATTTTATATAATGTGGAGAACGTCAAATGTTTCAGTCAACCAGCACCATTACTGTGAGTTTCTTATTCGTATTCAAATTGTCCTGATCTAATGTGTCTGTATTAATTTATCCAGATCGAACTCCTGCTTAATTAGCATTTGAAAAACAGCTGTAAAATCTCGGAGCCATCGAAACAACATGATAATCTCAATGTTCAACAATGCAGGTACATGTTAGTTAATGATCTCTGAGTCAATAGACCTCCTCTTTCAGTTGATTAAAATGTAAATGAATGGCCTAATGCTCTCGGGCTTATTTTAGAGACAAGGCTTTAACCAAAATACTCTTTTCCACCTGATGCCTTCAAGACGGCATTAAATATCTCCGACACAGTTAAAGTGTAAATCCAAGACATTTTATTTCAAAACGGCTTCAAATATTTTATGGCTGTTTTCAAATAATGTATTTGCAGAGAAACAACGACACGTTTTCGTGTGCCTTTTCTTGTGCTCTGTGCAAACCAGCAGCATTTGCACAATCTGTTTCTGTCGGTTTATATAGCCCTGTTATTTTTACCCTTTACGACGTAATTCAGAATCCGGTACAACTGCATTGTCTGGAAAGAGAGAGAGGTGGAAATGGAAATGGATAGAATTTCCTGAAATAATAAGAGTGTCCTTTCCCCCAGCACAAGCTGAGTAAGTTTAATTGCATTGTAAAAATGTACAACTAAAGGCAACATATGTGCGAAATATTCTCACTTGTATAGCCTATTTAATGTTCTATTTTAGAATATCAAAGCTGCATGATGTAGCATTATTATAGTTGTTTATTTTTTTAGCATATTGTTGTTATTATTATTTATTTTGTTTATTTGACCGCTATGATACATTTTCCAAAGAGCCTACATTTTTGGATGTATTTTGCGATAAGAGCCTACGCGTCCTGTCCTTGAAAGGAACGAGAGTTTGGTTTCATTTTTTCCCCTCTTTGTGGTTTTCTAAACACAATTAAGGAGATGGCAGATTAGCAGACAGGACACCGTCTTCCCGGAGACATTCAGTTGTATTTACAAGATGCCAAAGGACAGAATTTTTTTTTCATTGTCCACTTTAACTGATTCACGAGTTAAGCTACAGATTAACATTATGGATAAATGCACGTCACTTTAAAGACAGATAGGCCCACATACGAAATATTTTATTAAGAGAATAAAAATGTCTGTTAGGCCAAGAATAAGCAGGGACAGAAATAAACCTCTTAATAAATAGGCTATTATAATAAGCATCTGCTTTGTGCATTTCATGTTGTTGTTTAAAAAAAGTTTTCTTGTTCATTAGCGTTGTCAACTGACAAAAAACATTTTTGTTTGAGCTTTACAATATTGTAAATATGACCAGATATATGTTTTGTGTTTGCATAGCCTACTTATAGAATTTCCTTCTTGGGTTTTACAGCATTTCATAAAAATATGGCTTTGATAAAACAAGCAGGCATGCTTACTCACTCACTCTCTCTACACACACACACACAGTAATTAGCTTTTGATGATATATCTAACAAAAAATTATACTCATTAGCCATAATGAACTGAAGCTGTCCAACCAACACTTCACTTGCATGTTATTTTCTAAATGGAAACATTTCATAATGTTTATGTAAAGCAAACCTTGCTTGCTAACAGATAGAGCAGCAGATTAGTAAGTATTTAGTCTGTCTAAGACATGCAAGCTTTTTTTGTTGGATTTTTAGGGAGATCAGATAAGGAAAATGTTGATTTTATGAAGGAACACAATCCCAGAGTCTCCACCCTTACACACTTATGGCTTGTAAATGATACGTGAGTTTCGGCAAGTATATGTTCAGCAAATGACACTGTTTACATCCATGTACATATGTGCATGTATAATAATTTGTTTTTGTTTTTTAGCATTGATGTTCATATTCAGCCAACTACATTAACTAATTACACTGATACATGTACATGAGATTATGATACAAACACAGTACCAAGTAGCTGCAGTTAACTTTCTCACACACGGATGGTACAATCAAACACTGACCCAACAGATTCCAGCCTGAATACATGCACACGTCTATTTATCACTTAATGGCAAACAGGCAAGTTGTAGCAACACTCCTGACATGTTGAGAAGAATTGCCTTTCAGGGTACACAGGTTCCTTCATCATTATATCTCTCCATTTTGCTGCTTAATGTAGTGACTAATGCTGAGTCAGTCACCACACACCCACAATCAATTGTATCCATAAAATATCTGGATCTCTTGCTTGTGCTAACTGTACGAATTGTGTTCAATACTGCAGAAACCTTATAAACATTATTAAAATTGGATTTTTAAGTTTATGCCATATATGATGAATACTGATGAATTTAATTTAATTCAGAAAATCAAAAAAAAATCCATTTAAACAGAAGATCTGCTCCTTTCCCTTTCATTGTTCTGTGGTGTCTTGAGTGCAGGTAATTACCTATCGCTCACCGACTCAACCACCCAGACAAATTTGTGTGGACAAATATTTGTGTCCACTGCCACGACCACCATCAGAGTTGTCCACTCGATCTTCTTGTGCTTGTCTGGCATACAAGAATGACAAAAGGACGAGTCCTTTCACTTCCACTGGACCATGATAAAGACCCATTGCAGAATCTCAGACAAGACAAGGTACAGGTGAGGACAAAACCTCTAGTGACTCAAAGGTGGTCTGAACAGCAGCAGGGCTAGTGGAACCGCACACAGCAGATTAACCAAGACTCTAACTAAAGAAGTTACACTGATGCCAAACTGCTATAATTGCTGTATGCACACAAACCCAATAATGGCATTTACTGTGGCCGATGGCCTCAACTACCTTTCCCTCCGTTTGTCTTTCAGTGCTGGCTTCTCATTTAGGCACTTTGAATTTCAATTACAATCTAATCTAGAGTCTCCAGAATAGTAATTTCCCCCATCACCAGAGCAGGAGGGGAAAACCCACTGTAAACACTCTCCCATGAACAACCTAAAAAAGGAAAAGTACCTTTGCTAATTTATCAAGGACAATTAAGGATTAATCAATTTACTAAGGAAAAACAGCATATGGTCTACCGCAGGGTGTGGACCAGGGTTAGAAAAAATATGACTATTAAATGTGAAACCTAAAATCCGACAAGCCTATTTATGTAATGCTCCTAAAAAAATCCCAGACATTAAATTTAAGTATTGCACTGAATTACAGAATAGCCTTTTCAGATGTGCTTATTTTAACATTTACTCATGTCAAAGTCACATCATATAGAACTGCAGCACACCATAAATATATATTTACATACATTTTCCAACAAAAGTCTACAGTTAAGTCCCCTTGTAACTTCCAGTAGCTGCTCAGTCTCTCCCACTCACTGCTCCATGTCTCTCATCTCCCCTGGAGGCTTCTTTGTCTCCAAGTGTAATAGCTTCTGCCTGCTTTGGAGCAACTCTTGTCTGGGGACACAAAACTTGTCTCTGTGAATGACTGCATGTGTCTGGGGTCAAAAGTCCACACAGCCCTGTGCTCCCAAATGCCAGACCAGTTTGAAGAAGTATTTTTTTTTAAAGTGTTTTTCCTTTTTTTTTTCACACAATTCTGACACATCCATACTCGATCATCAAGAACTGAATGTGCATACCAATATTAGTAATATTGTATTAGTAATTCAAATTATTGTAAAAGTAATTATACTTAAGCAAGCAAGGGGGTATGAAATCGTCCACAAATGAAATTTCTGTCATTATATACTCAGCCTCATTTTGTTTAAAACTTGTATGACTTTATTTCTTGTCTGCAACACAATTAAAGATATATATTAAAAAAAATCTCAGAGTTTTACTTCATTTTTTCCAGTGTTTTTTGGACCCCATTGACTATCATTGTATGGATAAAACCGTTTGAAATGACGTGAGGGTGAATAAATGATGACAGAATTGTGTTTCTTTTCTGACCTATTCCTTTAAAGGGATACTCCACTTTTTTGGAAATAGGCTCATTTTTCTCCCAGGGTTAAAGAGTTGAGTTTTACCGTTTTTGAATCCATTCAGTTGATTTTTTTATATTTAAAAGAATATCAGTAAGCAGACAGTTTCTGGTCTCATTGACTTCCATAGTATATATTTTTTTCCTACTATGGAAGTCAATAAGACCAGAAACTGTCTGGTTACTGATATCTTCGAGTAAGAAATCGGCTAAAACTTTGAAAACGGTAAAACTCAACAGTTTAACTCTGGGAGAGTTGTAAAATGAGCCTATTTCCAAAAAAAAGTGGAGTATCCCTTCAAGTATGCACAAGACTGAGACTTTTGTTTTTTTGTTGTATGGGTTATCACACATAAGCTGTTTTGAAATGTTTTCCTGAAAAACTGAACAGCCAGGATTCGATGAATTGAGCATCAAATCTGAAAAAAAATATATATATATATATATATACACACACACACACACACACACACACACACATATATATATATATATATATATATATATATATATTGTCGTCACACATTCCATCAAACAATTATCAGATGTAGTTGGTTTCTGTGTCTATGCATTTGAGTGTTGTTTAGTAAAACTGCAGTAGTTTTGACATGTGAATAAGAGGGAAAACACTCACCACAGCTTAAAGAAATAACACCTGCCCATTAAACGACAGCTTTTGTCCATCTGCACATGGTGGGCAATGTTTTCATTCATCAGGGGTGACTTCTACCGTAAAGAATGTGAGAAAACGCACTGGAGGGAAACCCGTGCTATGAGCTCACCTGTCTGTGCAATGCCTTTCACTTCTGACAGACCTGCACTCTGCCATTGTCATTGCCCTCTCATGGTCTATTCATCCATTGACGAAAAATAAACGGGAAATGAGAATAAATGGAAGTGCTCTGCATGATCTATGAACGGTAAGGAGAACCTCTGATAACAGTGCAAAGGGACAACCACAGTCTGTGCGTCGAGTAAATAAATGCCATATCTGTGCGCCTACATCAGTGTCAGATATTGATCAGCTGCGTGATTACAGTCATCCTTACACTTTCTCCTAACAGGTTGGGCTCAACAAGCCAGTAGCATTTCACATAATATCCTCACGAGAAAAAAACAATGTTGCGTATTGTGTAACCAAAACATAGCGTCAGTACCTGCAGGCTTTCAACCCAAAATGAGCACAACAGAAGACTCATGTATGAAATAGACCATCTATATTGTGAATGACACTACTTGAGTTTCCTGCACAATGTGTACGGCACAGTCTCCGTAAGGTGACCCAACTGGGGCAGTTTATCAGTTAGCACCCTGGAGGTTTGATGAGAGTGGAAAAACACACGCTTTTCAACAATTATTAAGCAGTTAAAAATAGCCACCTGTTTTTAACCCATTTACAATAAGCGACCTCTCTCTATGGGTAGTTATGGAGCAGTTTGTCCTTTGGCTAAACCGCAACTGCATTGTATATAAAGAACCAAACATAAATGATCTCAAAATGTCCTTTTAACATTTAAATGCCCCGTGCACATTTTGGTATTTTATCTTTACACCATTTAGTAGTTCTCAACTAAAACACGCAGCCGCCAGCATGAGGCCGCATTCATTAATTCCTCCTTTGTTTGCAATGGAGAGTTCCTTGCAAATCATTTGTGGGATCAGACTGCGAACATCGTCATTTGCCCACTTAATGAGATTAAAAAGATATTAATCAGAATTACCAGGTTAATTAAGTAGAACTAATTAACCCTTATCAGAGTGAGGTCATTAATGTATTCCGCAGCCAAATATTTGAGGCAAATAGTTGCGATGGGATTTTAACACTTGTAGGTTTAGTACTGGGCTGGACTAACATGACAACTAACAAATTACTGCTGAAAAGAAACCTCATGCTGTGAGCAGCATGTTCAGACTCACAGAATCTTGAAAATACTCTAGTCTCCACACATCAGTCAAACCAACTTATACAGTTATTCATCCCCATTAAGTAAAACTTCCCTGCTACGAGTTTCTAAGCGTTTCGTTTGGAATATGCACTTCTATTTCACTCCTTTTGTGTGGAAATGCATTTTTCTACTTTAATGTGCTTGCTCATGACAAGCAGACATTCAGGGAAAGCCCTATCTGACAGTTAGCTTTGTGTTTTTAAGCAATCCTGGGTGTTTTCAGGCTTAAACAGGTGGAACTAGTCCTGCACTGGCTGTTAGCAATCAGGTCTTTGAGCTGCTAATAACCCTGAGAGACTCCAGGGAGCCTAACGGTTGTTCGCACTCACCTATAGGCTCATTCACACCTGGCTGGACAAGACCGGACTGCTTTGTCCCATCATTTACTCACCCTCACATTGTTACAAGCTTGTATGACTTTATTCCTTAGTGGAACACAACATTTTTCAACTGTTTTTGTGAAAATGAAAGTTCCAAAACAACACTGCATTGCTCTAAAATTCACTCATGCAGGCATGACGAAAGGTATAACCATAATCATTACCATTACATGAAATAGTAATGTTAATGAAGGAAGGAATAATCTGTGTTTGCATTCACATGCAATCAATTACCAAAATATCTGCTTCTAAAGCAGCACCGAAACCAAAAGAACAGCGGTCCTTGTGCAAATTCCCCAACATTATTCTGCACTCAAATGGGAGTTTCTGCTTGGCACTAGTCATCTTCTCTTTTCCCTGCGCTGATGTCAGAATACATGCCAAGTAGGATAAGACTACAGCAAGCAGAGAGAGAGAACTCCCTGGGAACAAAGCAGGACTTTTATCTACGGGGTAAAGGGTGGTCTTCCCGACACATCTCAGGAATTCCTGACATGGACTAATGCCAGGTCAGCCAGGAGCCACACCAACAATAATCTACTTTCAATTTGTCTGTTGAGGGAAAAAGAAAGAGAAGGCCAAGCGCATGTTTCTGTGGGAGGCATGGAGCTTGGCGACGAGCCCTCTCACGTGGCAGAGTACTAAATTGAACCACCCTATACTGCCTAAAGACATCTACTGTCAGTGAAGGACAAATGAAAGAAGGAGAGCATTATTAAAATATGTTGCATGAGTTTAGACCATGTGACACTTAAGCAGTTAAGCAGAACAAGGAAGAGGAATTTTCACAGAGCTTATGTTAAGAATAAAAATGTCATTAATGTAAACAATGAGAACAATTGAGTTATTTTTAGCTTATCTACAGCACCTTTCACAAGGTGAAACATTTGCACATTTGAAGAGAGATATTACATTATCCTTATTTAAATAAAATAATGGCTTAAAAATGGATGCAGAGTGGTACTATATGAGCAAAAGAAGAATTAATAACATTTTACATCATTGGCAAAATCTTACAAACAACAATAAACACTTTATTTTGATAGTCCACTTTAGACATTCTACTAACTAAGTAACTTTTCAACTACATGTCAACTAACTGTCATTAGAGTATTAGTAGACTGTCAGCTTAATATCTGCTAACACTATTTTGTTGGTCCCCCAACAGATATTCAACTGACTACAAGTAACTTGGCGACTAAGTAAACTTATTCTCATAACCCAAAGCCTTACACCTAACCATAACCTAACAGTCTACTGACAGTCTACTATGATATACTAATACTCTAATGAGAGTTAAGTTGACATGTAGTTGAAAAGTTACTTATAATTAGTAGAATATCTAAAGTGACTATCAAAATAAAGTGTAACCAAATAATTAAGTGCATATGTGGTGTGTGTGAAAAATAGAGTACATTCTACAAGGATACATTCAATTGATCAAATGTGACAGTAAACACTTTTACATTATTACCACACACACACACACACAAATGTTTTTTTAAATAAATGTTTTCTATTCATCAGACAATGCTAATACAATGTAGCTGTTTCCACTAAAATGAAAAATAAATACGTACAAAAACGAATGAAGTGACTTGCAAATATTAAAATGCAAGTCAGTGGAAAATGGAAAGGATGGGAGGGTAATGAGTCCATTAGAGATAAGAGTGTCTGAGCTCGCCTTTGTCTTAGTTGTTCTTCAACAGTCAGATAACAGCATCTCACAAGCCTCAGGTCTTTAATAAGAAAGGGGATGTTTAGCCCTCGGTGGGATAAGCAGGAGCTTGTTGATCCCAGATGATCTGATGGCACACTACCACAAGATCTGGAAAATCGTACAAAATATTCTCTATTGTTTTTTCTCACAGGGTGCTAATTGATAAAATTGACTTCAACTGCCCTGGTTGGCTCATCTACCAAGACATTGTCCAGGAAAGTAAGCGTTATGTCCATCTGTATCTGTGCCAGGCCTTCTCACCACATGGTCAGCAAGTAGGAAACCTGATGAAGCTACCTCAAAGTTCATAGTGACATCAGTCCATTCTGAGAAAAGTGTGAGTGCACTTCACACATCTATTAGATGAGAGAGTCTGAGGTGTTATCTCCCCAGCCCCTCTTGTGTGTCTGTTAGAGCTGGGACTCATCTCAGTCCGCCTTTGGTCACTCTGGTCTGTAGTGAAGTGATTACTGTTGATCAAACCTTAACAGAGCAATAAGGTGCTGGACTGAGGAACAGGCTGTCACAAGAGGGACTGGACCTGCTGTTCCTTCAAAAAAAATTTAACAAAAAAAATGCACATGTGGTGTTTGTGACATACAGTATTGATACTAATGCTCGGCAAAGTAGACAAGAAAGAAACGTACTTATGTAAGAAACTTCTGGACCAGCTTAATTGCATATTCCACATTCAATTTATAGTTATTCAATATACAGTAATTACATAACAATAATTACTATAATAACTAAGCCTGTTTCCATCTTAAAATAAAAATAATATTAATACACTAATTGCAACTTTATACACAACCGTTCAAAAGTTTGGGGTCATTGCTACTTTCTTTCAGCAAGAATGCCATAAATTGATCAAATATGACAGTAAGGGCATTTTTTATCATTACAAAAATGTCTGTTTCAAATAAATTTTGTTATGTACAATGTATATTAATTAAAGATTCCTGAAAAACATGTATCAGTTTCCACACACACACAAAAAACTTTCCACATCAAAAAATCTTACCAATCCCAAACTTTTAAACGGTAGACTTCCTTGCATTAACAACTTTATTTCTCATAATTGCAACCTTTTCTTCCATATATAGCCTATGTATATATTACAATTGCGGAATGAGTTGTGACAGGCATATGACACAACCGGGAGCTCAAGCAACCTCTTAAACAAACAGACCAGCAGCAACAGCATGCCAGTTCCCATCACGGACCACACAACTCGACTGGACCCAGATCACTGCACATCGCCTTTTTCCACAACTCCTCGAAATGGCGCCTGTGATAAAGATCGAGCAGGACCACATGAAGAGAAAAACCAACAACTAATTACACTATTACTGCTGCAGGTTGTGATAAAGTTCCCAATCGCAAATGTTCACAGCCACCGGCAAAAAAAAAAAATAAATTGTTGTGATTCCCCCCTTTTTTCCCTCTAAATGTGGCACATGCTGGCATCCTGCATGACGTAGCAAACATCCTGTCCGGACCATGATAGCTCTATGTAAACATGGCAAGTATATATATACTGTAATTGTCTTCATAGATATTTGTCGCAAAACCATGATTGGAAAATGTAAGCAGATTTTAAATATTTGGGAATCTTGTTTTCACACAAAATTCCATGTGTGGGTAAGGAAGGGGGAAAGCTCTTTAGGAATGTAACATGCATCCTAATCTGAAATGAGCTTTTGTGGGGTGGTTTACTATTATATGTCAGATGTCCTTTGGTTTATCTGACAACTGCAGATAGCCTAAATAAAGGGCCAAAACATAAAAATAAATATCCCAACATCATTAAAGTTGTTTTTACTCATTATTCATGTTTTCTGCAGAATTCTTGACTCATTCTGTATCAATGAGCCTGTGATCTTATCATTATTTCAAATGTTCAGACAAGTCTTATCAAAACACCAGTCATCAGGTCACGCTAAAAGTTGCTCACATGGCTAGGCCTCTCTCTCTCTCTCTCTCTCTCTCTCTCTCTCTCTCTCTCTCTCTCTCCTATATATATATATATATATAATACTGCTTCATGTGAATATATAGCCACATATCTTTGCAGGATAACATTTACAACAACTTTCTCAATCCTGTGTCGCATAGACTGTAGGACACTTTTGTAGAATGCAAATGAATCAGAAAATGTACATATTTATTACATTTTAGCCTAATATGCTGCCTAAATTAATGTATTTTTAAATAAGTTGTCGCAGAAATTGGGTTGCATTAATTTATAAAAAAAAAAAAAAACTTTTATCCAGCAAGGATTAAAGAAATTGATCAAAATACTTAAGTAGTCTACGTATAATGATACAAAAGGTTTATATTTCAAATAAATAGAAATTCTGTTGTTCAAATGTTCAAATTCTTCAAAAAAGCCTAAAAAATAAATTTCTGAAGTATCATGTAATGCTGAAGATTGTATATATATTAAAAATAGTTATATATACACAGTATATATACTGTATATCATGTATTATATAACATATATATATATATATATATATATATATATATATATATATATATATATATATAATTATTATCTAATAATAATAATTTTAAATATGACACAGTATATCCAAAGAAATACTTTAGAAGTACTCTACAAACATCAGTGGTTGTTTGTTTTTTTTGTTAGACAATTACAAATATAGGAACATGCATAGTTTGGAAGGTGAAGCAACAGACCTGCTAAACACTTCCTTGTTAAACCTTCTCTGTTTGGTTCACAAGAATCAGCATTGCGTGCAAAGGCAATCAGAGAAGTGCATTAGCATAACTGAAAAGGTGTCCCTCTGCATATGTGATGACATACACTGTAACATTTAGACTGATATTACATCCACAATCTAGAGTTACACTGTGCTCCCTGTTATGCAGATATGTCTGCTGGATGCAGTCAGTATCCAGTGGCGGGACGCAAAAGGCTGCTAGAAGCCTCTTCTCCATCCCTGGAGAGCCTGGTGCGGTACAGACTGTTTGTCTTAATGTACTACATCCCCGGCCAGCGCCTCGAGGCAAACACTGCCACAGTATTTTCTATATGAAGGTCTCCCAGGTGCCTGAAACCATATAGTGCATCTTACAAAAGGTCATTAAAAAAGAGCAAAAGCATACACATAGAAACTGTAACGCAAGTCCTCTCCTTTCAGAGGCCTGTTTTGTAACCGCTGTCGGAGGGGTAAACGGATCTGGGGTGGCCTGGCTGAGAGCGAGGAGGAGGGGGACGGGCGATAGAGGATGCCTCCGGGGCATGAAGCAGGATAACCAGGCGAAGATAATTCATCTCACTGTGAGAAAATCCAAGGGCTATACATGGCGACACCCCACCCTGCCTGTCTACGGAGCACGGTTACCTGCTCACACACACTCTGGTCTTTGACAGTTCGCTCCAGAATACATTGACCAAGATGCTTCTATGACTCCATTTGTCCACTGTTGGGACAGTCACAAGGTCATAATGCGATCACATGATTCATAGTTCATCACTCGCATTGGTTCCAGTGTCTAAGAAGTAAATGCGTGATAGGTCCTATAGACAACATAATGAAGTTGGACAATGCAATATAAGGGATAACTTCCAGAGACTCACCCATTCTTTTTCATTTTATGTAGAACATGTTTTGATTGTCTGTTATTTCTTAATACATGGTTGCGAATACTACTATAATTTTATCATCTTGTGTTTTTCAGAGATAGCAAATTGTAAAGTTTGACTATGAAAACCTTGTAAAAACATCCCTATGTAATAACATAATAATTATTTAGTTATTTATGTATTTTTTTTATTTACATACATTTATAACATTTATTTTTTACTCGTATTATCTGTAATCTTATCTTTTATCTGATTAATTTTATTGTAGCACTCATTTTTTTTTTTCAATAAACGTGACTATGGACCACAAAACCAGTCATATGTGTCACGGTTTGGGTTTTGTTTCTGGTTTTTATCCGTCATGTGATCCCCTGATCTAGTCATGTGATCTTGCCTTGTGTTCCCTTGTCTGTTGTGTCATGTTGTCATTGGTTGATTGTTTAAATGTTCACAGGTGTCCCTTGTCTCATCCTTAGTCCTGTATTTATTTAAACCCTGTATCTAGTTCAGTCTTTGTGAGTTATTGATGTTAAGTTGTATGCTGGTTGTTGTATGCAATTTTTTTAAATTGAGATTTATACACAGCTTGAAAGCGGAATAAATAAGCTTTCTATTGATGTATGGTTCATTAGGATAGGACAATATAGCTCAATAAAAAGCTATTTGAACATCTTTAATCAGAGGAGGCAAAAATATCGAAACATTGAGAAAATCATCTTAAAATCGTGCTTGTGATTTTACTGAATTCACTCAGTCAAATAAAGGTTTTATATAGTTATGGTAGGAAATTTACAAAATACCTTCATGGAACATGATCTTTACTTAATAACCCAATGATGTTTGGCATAAAAGAAAAATGGATAATCTTGACTGCATGTATTGTTGGCTATTGCTGACATTTGACTGTTTTTTGTGATCCATGGTCACAAATCAGGGAAATAAATACTAAATACAAACAAATCACTCTCTTATATGATTACATTAGATCATTTAGATTTCTGTGATAATTATTAACCTTATTAGTATGCTTTCAGAAATACAATGTTGACGTGAACTGGACATCATTTTTGTATAATTGGTTTTAAAACTGTTAAATCCTGTAAATCTTAGAACCGTTATACAATCTTTTAGAGAACTACACCTGTTGCTGAGGCCTAGGGGAAACATTGATAAGCAGGCATGAGCTTTGACCACCTCTCAAAACAAGAGACCAAAAAGAAAAGGTGGTAATTTGTCTCATTGCCAGAGGGCAGTATCACCTTCTCATGATCAAGCTTCCCTTCCTCCAGTTCTCTCGCCTCTGTCTTTCTCAGAGTGACACTTTTCTAAAAATACGGAAGGAATCACCCCATCCCCCGTCTCCATCTTTGACATATTGTGTTCACTGTAACTGAAGCCTCTTCTCTGTCTTCTCTCTCTTTTCTTTCAGGCACCCCATTTTTTTCTTCCTTATGCCAATGTCATCGCCTCTCAAGCTGTGATCTCCAGGGACCTCCGAGATCAAACAATCTAACGGAAGTGGTGAGATCGGCAAAGTGCTGGACTTTGAAGGTTTTGAGAACATTCCAGAAGTCTATGATCTATCTTAGAGTCACTCTGATTCATGCAACTCAAGTCTATCTGATTCAAGCCTCAAATAGAAATACATAACTAACATTAAAACTCCCGAGTCACAAATACAGTAAATTGTGGCCTAACAAAATATGTTTTCTAATCAAACAATTATTGTGAAAAAAAACTGAGCCTAAACATGAAATGTTTGTTGTGTTAGGTGTAAGCTCAGTAACAACAAATATGGATAAGATAAAATGAATGACCATGGAAACTGAGCATAATGGTATTTAAAGAGCTCTAGAAAAGATATCCCAATGCAACCATTTTCAAAATTACACCCATTTCTTTCTGACACTGCAAACAGCATGAAAATAAGCCACTTCACTGATTAATTGTGCAATTTCAACATGGGAAATTCTATAGTGAGGCACAGGAAGACAACAGTGTTTTCAAACACTCATTCCATGTACATGAGTGTGAGACTCAAGGATGTCTCATTTAGCCCAAACTACAGTGGAGGTTAGGAGATATTTTGTGTTTTGTATATAAAAGCCTCTTGGTCACATTTCAAAACCATTTTGTAATTATCATTTCCCACAGACATAAGAGTTGCCTCATTCAGCTGTCTGTCTCACATAAATCATCCAAAAAAGAAATAATTACTTTAAATGGCCAGCAGCTCCTCCACTGGGAGCGCTCATTGAGACAATACAAAAACTAGCCGTCTCTTCCAGCAAAACATGACAGTTTATAACGCAACATCATTTGAATGAAACTCAATGCGATTTAAGCTATAATAACAACTGTGCATGAAGAGCCAACACCTGTTTTAGTGAAGCTGATGGTGAAAAAACTGATGGAATCATCTATTTGTGACATTTCCAAGGTGTCAGGGGTATAAGGGAAGGTTGTAGAAACTGTGTGTGTTGTATTGTGATATCTCTCTGAGCCAGATCCAGCCAGGGAACTTGGAAACAGGAAGACCCCGCTAGCTTTTTCTGTGAAATCATGGAAAACGACAGAACACTTTTCAATCTGGAGCAAAACCTATAGCGCGAACCAGAGACTTGGTCACCTGACCATCTCACAAGCACATACAGCCTTCCAGATCACAACAGACACATGTAACATAAGAACAGACTTAAAGGGCAATTCCACCTCTGGAAAGATGAATGTGTATTTAAAATGGGTCATTTATGTAGAAGAAATGTGAAATTATTTTTTAATTTGGAGCTTTCTAGACTGAGAAAAGACAGAAAATGTATTTTTGGCTTATGTGAATGAAAAACATCAACTCCCAGAATTCATTTGCTTCGCTGCCCTAGGAGGCCACGCCTACCGCTAACCTCGCAGTATGTAAACAACAGTCTACTAGTGATTCTCCGTGATGAGTCTGTCCGAAAATGTGTTTCGAGATCGCCCAAAATGTCCGCGATTCGGCTTTTGCGTTCTACAGTCGTCATTCATCATGTTTACTGTGGCAAGCGGAACGAGTGCGAGCTGTATGTAACGGCGCAGAGACGGAGCCAGGTTTACTGTGTCGACCGGGATGAGTGCCGGCTGTCTGGATGACGGCGCGAGACGAGCCAGGTTTACTGTGTCGACCGGGATGAGTGCCGGCTGTCTGGATAACGGCGCGAGGGCCGGTGGCGTGATTCCCGATGAGCGGTACCTGAGACGTAAGTTACCGGTCTCGATATCTCTCACGGAGAGAGCAGGAATTTTCTTAGCAATGTTAAAACGCATTGAACCGATCACTTGTTTGGCGTTCATGTAAACACAACAGTCAGATTCACCAATCATAAGGAATTGAGTTAGATTGAAACAAAAGCTGTAACTTACATGTAAACAATGAATGGCGACTTCAGAAATTAAAAGCTGAATCCCGGACATCGACGGCCGGACATGTCCAGGAAAAAGAGGACGGTAACCCCTACTACTCAGCTTTCTCCACAGAACAAGAGCCTGCTAGCTTAGCGTCCAAAAAAGATGTGTAATGTTAATCCCAATCCTCCATAACGCATCCGTCAGCGTATTCAGTAGTTTCGTCCACATTTTCAAAACGTTTCTGCCAGTGAAATCAAACGCATTGGCACTGATCTGTGATAGGTCTGTTAGCGCAATAGGTCCAACCCCCTACTGGCGGGTTTGAAAGGGTGGGGACTCGGGCTTGTAGTTTTTTACTGAAATCGCCCTCTCTTACACTTCCGCCAACAATGACGTAAAATGACGATTTTTGCGTCATTGTTGGAGGAAGTGAAAAGGTAAATAGCAGATTTCTCTCGTCTCAGGGGAAAATGATAAAGTGTTGCATGACCATTCAATAGTATAACTGGGTTTCTAACAATGGAAAGCTTAATGCAAATGGGTGGAGTTTGCCCTTTAATGACTAGTTTTAACTGACAGCGCCAGTCTAGGGATGTGAGATCTTTATTCTGTGGAAAACAAAAGAGGATATTTTAAAGAATGTTTCAACTGTTTTTGTCATTCAATGATAATACAAAGTCCAAAACAACACTGGACCCCATTGACTTTCAGTTTATGGACAAAACTGACAAATTCTTCAAAATATCTTGTATGTATTTCACAGAAGAAAGAAATTTTCATTCAATTTTGAAATGACAAATGTGTAAATGGTGACAGAAATCTTTTCTTTTATTGAGAGCAATCACTTCAATTGGTGATAAATTAACAGTCCATAGCTCCATACATTACAACACAGTGCAAGAAAGTATATATTCTGAGAAAGAATTTCTTCTTGTCGACCATATGACCTGATCTGATCTGGTGCCAGATGCATAAATGTAACTGCTAATTTATGACTGTGTCTTAAGAAGTCTGGCCAACCAGCACTTAGTTGTGGCTTATCAATCTTACTTGTTGGATTCAACTTAGACCGATCTACCTTTTTATGTAACTGACTTAGGTATGACCAGTCTTAAGGGAAAAATAGATGGCATAGAAGTTTATGCAACCATGGTCCAAGTAAAGACTCAGCTAAAGTCAAATTTCAAGTAATTTTTTTGTGACTCACATGCAAATCCAGACTTAACCTCAGATTAACACCAGATTCATATACCAATAGGAAGGCCCTGAATCCCTGATGAAGGTCTGTTTAGGCTGATATGCATTTCTATGCATAAACTATGCAAATAAATGCTTTTTGCATAGTGGTAATACTACGAAATTCAGATATTTAATGGAGTGGTACTTAAAAGTTATCAAACACTTTGCCAAAGTCATTCATAAACCGGCTAATTCTGTTTATGAAAAAAAATATGATTTACTCACAATGTATTTCAATTACGCGCAACTCAACAAATTTCCACTTAAAGGGATAGTTCACCCCAAAATGAAAATTCTGTCAGTAATTACTCACACTCATGTTGTTCCAACCCATAAGGATTTCGTTCATCTTTGGAACATAAATTAAGTTATTTTTGATTAAATTTGAGAGCTGGTTCACTCCTCCATAGGATCTTAAGAGATTGAAACTGGCTGGCCCAAAAGTTATAAAAAAAAAAACATAGTTAAAATAGTCTGAGTGACTACAGTTGGCTCAATCTTAAGTTTATCAGAGTGATGAGAATACTTTTTGTGTGCAAAAAACAAACAAAAATAACATTCATTTCCTTCACAGTGGGCCGTGAGACTTCACCTAATGAAACTGCACAAAGCTTCTAGCTTCTAGGCTAAAACATTTAAATCTCAACATGTAGAACTTGCACATTTTTGGCTTTTTATTGTAGGACACACCTGTCCAATAATCAATACTGTCCAATCAGCATCTTGATATGCCACATCTGTAAGGTGGATGGATTATCTCGGCAAAGGAGAAGTCCTCACTAACACAGATTTAGACAGATTTGTGAACAATATTTGAGAGAAATAGGTACTACACCTTTTGTGTACATAGACAAAGTCTTAGACCTTTGAGTTCAGCTCATGAAAAATGGGGTTTTGCGTTTATAATTTTGTTCAGTGTTTATATATAAATGGTTTAAAGTGGAAATTGTAGAGTTGCAGTAAACTTAAAGGAATGAGGAAGGTATGCTGAGAATGACAGATCCTGCGTCCACATAAAACTATTAGGAAAGCACTTTGATGTCTTTAAACATCTCTAACTACAGCACCCTTTGGTAGAAATCTTATTTCACGCTGCTCTCCTTCAGGAAGTGAAATTCTCAAAGACAAGAGGAAAATAACAGGCTGCCCCTATAGATTTTTGGCGTGGCTCTCATATACCTTTAGAGACGAGTATGGTGTGCACAGGCTAGCCCAAACCACAACCCCCTGTGGAGCTAAGAGGACCCAGCCCATGTCTAACCCTTCTGAGAATCAAACATCCATGACCTACAATCAAGCACTTTATGGAGCTACTGGAATGTGCTGCATTGAAATGAATAAAACAAATTTGTCAACAATCAGATCTGACACACATCTCTAGTTTCCACTGTAACACGAGATGGAGCTCAAGAAACACCCCTATGGTTTCTTAATCTCTTATAATTACTAGCTTCGCTGCTCATCATGAGATAATGATAATGATAATAATATTGTAAATTCAAGGGAACTTTTCAAATTACGTTCAGTAACCCATTACATAACATTTGAATCCACCCATTTGACATGAACAAATTAAGAATATTTGTCTGACTATGGAGCAAATATATTTTCTCAAAAGATGTTATTGTTCTAGACATCTGTAGTGCGGGCTGTTCTAGTGATGCATTTCCCCTTTTTGTGCCATAAGACTGTACAATTCATCTACCTTGTAAAGAGGCAACACTGACTTTTGGTGAACTATAACCTTACCCCACACACATATGATGTGAAACCAAGCGCAAAATTCTAATCTGAAAGATGAAGCCTACCCGGAAGTGCGATAAACTGCAATACATCTCAAATCCGCTAGAGGACGGTCCCAAAAGGGAGCAAATATCCATAGATGTCATGTTAAAATTTCCATTTTCACAGCATAAATTCATATGTTTACAGTTTGGTCCCACGGACTTTTATTGTAATCTTCAATATGTTCCGCGTGCCTGACAACTGTGAGGGGTGAATTTTTTCATAACTCGTTAATTTAGATCATCCGTAGATATAAAATGTATGACAAATAAGGGCGGTTAACTTTTATTGACAGCTGAGAACGGGCTGCGCCAGAGTGAATGTGACGTCTTGGCCATGATCTGATACAACACATCATACAACCTCCTTATCCTTTCTGAAACTTTTGTATTTTATTTTCCAAGATTTTCCAGTATGGCGCCGCCCATACCCCCATAAACAGCTTCAAACCCGTTCTTCAGAGAGTCTATGGGTGATGTCACAGACGCTTTGTCCATATTTTTTACAGTCTATGTGTGAAACATACAATAGATTTGTGCAGTCTCTTGAAGTTATCAAATTTCATAAAAAATGGTCTAGATGGACGGACTAACAGACAGACTGACAAATCTTGCTGTGGTCATTATTGGTCATTCCTGAGAAGACAATGCATATAGAAGTGGGCCAGGTTAAATTAAAGGTTGGGTCTTGGTGTGGTTCAGACTCACCTGCCCCACAGGTCTGTGGATGAGGTCTGAGAGCGGCCGGAGGCCTCAAGGCGGGCCTGGGACAGGGGCTGCATGCTGAGGCTCATGAGGAGCTCTCCACCTCTCACGGCAGGGTCTCTGTCAGGTCAGCGCTGGCCCCCTGCAGCCCACAGACTTGCCAGGACACAGCAAAGAGAACACACAGGTGAGTGTAAGGGAGAGGAAGGATCTCTGCGTGGGGCCTTAGATATAATACAGTCTAATGTTCTCAAAGGAAGACAACTTGACGGATGATGGACAAATAAGCCATAATTGAGAATTTTTTAGAGGGATTATACTGTTTTGTGCTTGCAGATTTTGAACGATGGATTTGGGGATAAAACCATGTTAACTAAAGAAAGATTTGGTGAATAGTAATTGTAGTGCTAGTTTTTTTTTTTTTTCATTTTTGTTGTTGCTAAAGGAGTAAACATTAAGTGTCATGTTTGTCTGTAAAATTGCCATGTTAATTGAAATACCACACTTTGATGAAGTAATAATAATCATGCTAAATGTGTATTGTATTGTGTTTGAAGTGTATTTTCCATGCAGTCATGTGTAAAGTAGCAGTGCACGCAGCATTTAATCAGTTAGCAGCTCCTTTAACCACTTGATGTTGTCTTGGAAATCAGCCTGAACTGTGAAAGTGTTTATTCATTTAAACTCCATAGCTATTTCTAAAGCTAACTTCACTGCGGGGCTTGTTATGGACATCTACATGGAGCTGTTTTGCTTGTGACAAAAGTGTGTTGAACAGCTTGCAATAATTCCATAAATCCTGGCAGGGGGTAGGAGTGTTTTTCCATGACTGTGATTCCTTTATTAGAACTTATAATAACAGAATTTTCCAAGGATCGAAATATAAAGGTAGAATTTTATAAAAAAAAATTATATTTGATAGCCAACACCAGCACATGTTGGCATTAGGTATGACTTATTGTGCCAAATTTCCATGAATAGGTTTACGATTGTCAACAAAATCTTTTCTAAACACAAGCCTTGTCTATGAATATTCTAAAGAAACACAACTGGAGTGTGTGTGTCGATACAGACGTTATGGGTGGATGTGTGTAGTGAGTAAGACTAAACAAGTCAAAGCAGAACCCACCTAAGCCTGGGGAAGAGTAGAGAGGGACTGTCAGAACTCAGCTGGATGCCACTACCTGGACTATTAGTCATCACACAATAGGAGCCATTTATAGACGCTGAAAAGAAAATAAGATTGGAAAAATTAGTTATACTGCACAGGTTATCATTTTCCTAACTACAGACAAATATGTTAGGAATGAAATGCATTCATTTACAGATGATTTTAGATGATTTCACACTCTGATTCATTTCTTTTGAATGTCCACATTCATTCTACCTGTACAATGTTTAAAATGTCACTTTATGTTCTGCAGTCAGAATAAATAAAGCCAAACAGAATTGAAATGAAATGAGAGTAAGTGAATAATGATGAATTTTCATTTTTGGGTAAATTATTATTTTAAATAACACTTATTATGTGGAACATCAGGTAGCTTGGCCAATAAATGAACACGCAACGGGTTCACTCACGGGTACTGACAGGTTCAGGATGGTGTGATGTCCAGGTGACTAAGATCGCAGGCCTTTTGAGCGTGCAGACATAGTACAAAGTGGCACCACTTGTTTGTACAGGTGTCTTAATATGTATCTATCACGCAGACCATTCAGGTTCTGTTGAGAGCCGTATTGAATAGTAGTTGACTCTATGCATACATTCACACTATACGTGGGTGCGGTTTCTCTAGGTCTAGATCAGCTAGTTTATGGCATAGTCAAACTGTACTGCTGCCAACACAGGCACGTTGGCTTGCACGTATTGGATGGATGCACGTTGAACAACTGTAGTTTCATAATGTGCCTTAAATGTCCACAATACTGCTATACACTTATATATTGAATTTATGTTAGCCAAGGGTGACTAATAAAATAAGCCCTATTTGTGGGCTAAGCTGGTGTATGGCTAGACATTAGAGGAGGTCAGCTATCATGTCTCTTTTATGACTGTACCTGGTGGGATTCTCCACCATTCCACCAGGCAGGGCGAGGTTGCCCACAGAGGAATGTTGTTGCTGTTTTAAGTGACTATTACTACCTGCTGTCTCTCTTTCACTTGGGCCTCTATTGCCTGGGGATTCGATTGGATTGGAGCTGTAAAGTCTTGTGTTCCACGGGGCAGGACCCAGGGGTAAATTGATGGGAGGCAGAACCCTCATTCAGGCCCAGTGGGGGGCTACAATCACAGGCCTGCCCTAGCCTTTGGGCTGCCCTGCTTCCGGCTGAAGAGGCCTCAGCAGGAAACGCTCTGCCAGTTACACAGCCCAAGTGACACAAACAACACAACATCGGTTTAGCTTAAAGAATCAGTCGATTTGATAAGAGAGCGATTTTACCTTATATTATTCAAAAAAAAAAGATTGTTATAAACTACCAATCAAACCTTTGGAATAATATTTGTTTTCCTTTTTAATGTTCTTAATGATCACCAAGGCTGAATTAATAAAAAAATGTAATTCTTGTAAAAGAGCTGTTTTTGTTATTTATTTATTTGAACGTATTTTAAAATGTAATTTATTCCTTTGATGGTAAAGCTGAATTTTCTAGTAGCCATTACCTACTCAATCTTCAGTGTCACATGATCCTTCAGAAATCATTCATAATTCAGAAACCAATGATTATTCTCTGTAATAAATTAAAAAGTCTTAAAATAAAGCCTTGATGAACATAAGATACTTCCTTACACCTTACTCTTAATTATTCCAACCTATATTTTTGCATTTGATGAATGCATAGATATGCTGTGAACAAAAATACATTGTTTCATTCCCACAGGTGGAGCAGCTCCAGATAGAAAGGCCTTCACCAGGCCATTCCAGTCCTATGCTTTTAAAGGGGTATGATAATCTGGACTTCATATCTACATGTGGTCTTCCCCACATCCACAAAAAGTGCTGAAGGAAGAAATGAGAAACAGCACTTCCACAGCCTTGGAAATCTCAAAACAACAACAAAGAGTAGCCATGTGTAATCCCAAAAGGCCAAACATGGCAGGTGCAGGCCACTGCGATTGAGTTTGGAGAGTTCTTCATCTCCAGTGTTCGGATGTAGTGGCTGAGAGGATGGTGGATCCTCACGTTTGTGTGTTTGTATTCCTGCTGCTGTGAACTTCAAGTTCAAGTTTGTTTCAATTCAAACATGTCACCATTCTGGTCCTGACTTCACACTAATAAAAGAATTCAAGCGTTTTCATCAATGCCTCTGAAAATCCTTCAATGAAAAATGAACTCTTCAAAAATATATTTTAACAATACCTTTAGGAAGCTCTTCTTCTTATACTTCTAAACTGATGTAAATAGTTAAATGCGCATTCATTTCAAAATCTATTGTGTGTGAAAACTTTCACAGAAAACTTGAGAGTATAATTATTGTGCGTCGATTCCAATCAAGCTAGATTTGACACGTTGTACAAAATACTTAAATTATTTGTGTCCATAAGGACACATAGAATGATATCTAATGCAATTAGCCATTGCAAGACAAAGCAGTCAGCTATTTCTATTTTATTCATTTAGAAAAAAAAATGTTATTTCTACCACAGAACACAATTCGGGATGTGGTGGAAATGTTTCTGACATTTCAGAAAAATGACCCTCCAAAAAGTGTGTTTTAGGACTATTTACTTTCTACAGATCTAAAAGTGCCTATGTTGGAGAATATTGAAATTCATAAGAAATAATAATATATTACTTCATGTATATATGTAACTCATCCAAGTGTTAACACTGCACAGTCATAAAAGGTCAAACAAACTTCACAATTACAAGAACATATACACCCAGTGTACTTCTAAATGTTGAAAGATTGCATGAGGACAATATCGAAACGGAAACAGCTGAAGAGAGCAGGCATGTTCCTGCGGTGTTTGACAGTCAACGTGACACTGCGGCTAAACTCTTCAGCACCTCTCTGCTCTTTCCTCTGTTTTCACAGGTGTCTGTTGCTGGTTGTTTTAGGCAGAAGTCGGAGCATTAGACTGAGCGATACGAGGAAAGAGGTGGACAGCTTACGTCATCACCTGGCCAGGGTCAGTTCAGACACTGTTGATCCAACAAGGGCACAAAATGTACTTCCTCCACCCAAATTTCTGCATCTTAGTCATTAGAGTCATAAAACAGATTCATTATCCTATCTCAGGGGGAGCATTAAGGAAATTGTGTTGGCACTGAAGCCACAATGTTCTTCGTGATGCTTGGGGGAACAGTGCATTTCCTCTATCAACACTTTAACACCACACATTCCTCCGTCGCTTCACGTTTCTCCAGGGTGAAATTCAGGAAACAATTATAAAAATGCTGCTGATCATTTGATGTTATGTTCCCTATGTAAAACATAACATCAAATGATCGGCTTATTTTAAAACTTATTTTACTGTTAATTTGTAAAGGTACCTTTTAACTTT
The DNA here is from genome assembly GCA_030378365.1 of Hybognathus amarus. Lineage (NCBI taxonomy): Eukaryota > Metazoa > Chordata > Actinopteri > Cypriniformes > Leuciscidae > Hybognathus > Hybognathus amarus. Next base: position 366,451 of record JAQIUQ010007011.1, on the reverse strand, counting down.
TTACTGAAATTATTAATGTTTTCTATATTTGTCCTTTTTGTATGCTGTCTTGCTGTAAAATGAATTGTCCTTCGGGGAAATATACAAATAAACAAACATTAACATAATAAAAATGTATGATTTTTTCTTATAATTTTTTTAATTATTTCTTTAATTTAAATTAAAATTATAATTTAAAAAAATATAATTTAAATTTATTTATTTATTTTAATTAAATGACCCATAATACCATTGATAAGCTCAAACTTGGATGTCTTTTTTTCGAGTAATAAATAAACACTGTTAAGTTGTTTTGGTTGATACTGTGAAGCAGCTTTGATACAATCTGTATTGTGAAAAGCGCTATATAAATATATTTGACTTGACATGACTTAAAAATGTATCATATGGGCCTATAATATTGAACTTAACACCAATGTGTACAAAAGGTGGATTAAAATACCCACCTGACTTATTTAGTTTAATTTTGCCCATGTTCAAAACTAGATTATTAAATGTTTTTGAAATAAGCTTTGTAAAATTACTACTTAAAATGGTATTTATTTAATTTTTAAAAAAGTAATTTATTCCTGTGATGGCAAAGCTGAATTTTCAGAAGCCATTAATACAGTCTTCATTCTGAATTAACACAGTCTTGGAACTAAGGAAACATGTTGTCTTATTATCATCAATGATGAAAAAAGTTATGTCGTTAAATATGTTTGTGGAAACAAAACATAAAAAAGAAGAAGAAAATAAATAAACTGCTACTTCACTGGTCTTATTTAATAAACAATCAATCTTAGCCAGGCCACAATTGTTACCAAAAATAAGCCATTTTTAACCTTATTCTAAAAGAAAGAAAGAAAAAATGCATGCATCTGTTTTCTATAGAAGCCGTAAAATACATGAGCTCAATAAACTGTGAAGAATTTGGGATTAAATCTGTTGACTGTCAGTTATATGGCAGATCGAGTCAGTAAAAACACCTCGTTAACAGAACTAACTCCTCTTCAAACTGTCAGAAGTAACACAGAATAGCTGAATGGCTATGAGTATGAATAGAGGCCAGAGATGTCAAAAGAAAGGCGTCCCTGCAGGCACAAGTGCACCGGCCCAAGAGGACATGATAAAGATCTGGTCTGGCCTGGACATTTCCATTGCAGCTCCAGGGCAAGACAGTAGGATGAGTAAATATGTGCCATCAGATAAACCCGTCTCTCCAGTTCCTCCACATTACAGACCCCACTGCAGGAATCTGAAGCTCTGAATATAAATGGAGCCCACCTGCTCACAAAGCACCATCCGGCCTCCAAGTATTTAGATCATTTAGAGACACTTAAGAGACAGGAGTTCAGTTTGAAATGATCCAATGTTGTGTACTGTCACAAAACAGTCTGACATAAGAACACATACCATGCATGTAGAGAACTGTTTTACTGCTGCTCTATGATCTGGATGAAAGCTTGGACCCCTGCTGAGACAATGAGATTCTGATCTTTAACTCACACACATCCGTCCCCACTCTAATTATATAGAGGACAGGTATCTGAGAGGACAGTGACATCCTCTGATCAGGACCTCCATCATGTCATGCTGGACACACATATTTCTATGTTTGCTATCTAACCTTAGTCGTTCCTTACTGAAATAAATATTATTTTAGTGAAGAGCTTTCTACACTGCATCTGCTGTCTAAGCCACAGGTATTAGGACACTGTTGATTTAAATGTTAAGTACACAACTGGAGCAATGTCAATAAAGCGTAACAGATCATGTAGAAATGTTTCAGTATGCTGCAAGCTTACTAAGCGATTTACAGAGACAATCACCCAGGAGCAATTTGGGATTAATTTCCTTGCTCAATAGCACAATGTTGGCTTTGTGCAGGTTAGTTTACTATTTTTATATACTATTATAACTTTCATTCCAGTGTTGGGAGTAACACATTACAAGTAATGTGAGTTACATAATCAGGTTATTTTTTTCTAAATGTAAGCATGCATTTACAGTTTTTGTCATTATTTTTATTCATTTTAAATATATATTTCTCTATTTTTATTTCAGTTTTAATCATTTTAGTAATGTAACAAACTTTATTTCAGTTAGTTGCCAAGGCAAGATTTCTAATTGATTTTTTCTAATTTATTTCTTATATTATTTTAATCAAATAATAATCAAAATTATTCAAATTTCGTAGCCAAAATGCGTCACTGTAAAGCTGCTGTAAAACAAACTGCATTGCGTAAAGTGCTATATAAATAAAGGTGACTTGACTTGATGGATACTGCAAATTCCCTTACGAAAAATAAGTATACTTGATGTTAATTTTATGAAGTATACTTAAGTAATGTTCAAATGTATTTTAAGTATAATTATGTAGTAAGTATACCAATGTCAATATGTACTTGTAGTAAACTTGTAAGTGTACTATTGTAATACCCTTGGGACTAAAGTGTAACAGTAGTAAACTTTTAGTGCACAACTAGTAAACATAATTTCCATTTTCATTTGCACTGCAAGTGAACTTATGGGTATACTAGTACTGTAATTTACTATTTTAATAGCAATTTTTTATTTTATTTTTTAGTATACTCTCGGTAAACTAGTTTAGCAGTTTATTTAAAAGTGAACTTAACATTATACTTGTAGTTTACTGTTATATAATATTTTTGCAGTTGCAGGCCTAAAGCCTACTTTGTTCAAATGTTATATTTATACTTGAAAAATACCTTCAATTGTAGGCTACTTTAATTTTAAAAACATAATATAGCTGCGAGCAGGCGATCCGGCCCCAGCCGGTGGCACCGCCGGACCCCGGTGCCTAGAAGGCACCGGGATGAGCGTACCGCCGGCTTTGGCCCTCCATCGCTGCTCGCAGCTATATTTATATATATATATATATATATATATATATATATATATATATATATATATATATATATATAAAGCCGGTGGCACCGCCACCTTGGTGCCCTTTGGGTTATTCTGCACGACGTGCAAAAACGTAACCCCTGCTTTGGAATACATACTAGTATGTATTCCACAATTGGAATACATACTAACATACTAGTCAGAACTGAATAGTTGATATCTGAATGACAGATCACCATAGAAGTCAATGGAAAAAATGTGACTAGTAGTAACAAAAGAATAGTTACTAGTCACCATTGAAATAAGTACTAGTGTCTAATGAATAAGTACTAGTATCTATTTAATAGATACTAGTATCTAATGAATAAGTACTAATAACTAATTAATAAGCATTGGTATGTAATGAATAAGGACTAGCATCTAATGAATAAGTACTAGTATCTAATAAATAAGGACTAGTGTCTAATGAATAAGTACTAGTATCTTTAAAAAGGTACTACTACCTAAAGAATAAACACTAGTATCTAAAGAAAAGGCACTAGTATCTAAAGAATAAGCACTAGTAGCTAATGAATAAGTACTAGTACTTAATGGAATAGATACTAGTATCTAAAAAATAAGTACTAGTAGCATGAAAATAGAGACTAGTAGGTTAAAATGATTAAATGTTAAAACGGTTTGCCATACTCTATCTGTCGTTTCGACTAGTCACAATTACGTTACAGATATCTTAAATGATAATACAAACTATCCAAAATGTAATTACGACTAGAAAGACGTTGTTGATATCTACAATGTTAATTACGAATAGTCAAACTTAGCTTTTAAATGTTAAAAGGGCTTGCCATACAGAAGTGTAGGCTCAGAGAGACACTCAACATTTTCAAACCAAAATATCTGACTTTCTGTGGGTCCTAGCTCATGAGTGTAAATTAGAAAGTTGTCCGGCTTGAGGAGAATATATGAATATATGAAACGATGAGATCAACATGTGTACTGAGTTTCATATTATTACATGCAAGCGTGTTTGATTTATGGACCAAGTTTTTGGACCCCGTTCCAGGGGGCGCTGTCTAGCCCCCTTGCCACACCCGGGTACCATCTTCAGCCCGGCTCTGATGGCTGTGGGATCTGACCTGTGTGCAAAGTTTCAAGAGTTTTCAAACCCATTAAGGGCCCCAAAAGCCGCTAAGAGACTCAAAATCATCAAAAAAAAGGAATGTTAAAGTTTGATGCGTTGCTATGGCAACATTATCTTAGATATTGAATAATGCTTTCACAGCTCTTCATCTGGCGTGTGTTTACATTTGAAGCAAATCGGGTAAAAGTAAGAGTGCGATTTCAAAGCATTTTGAAAGTGAAACACTTTCTGCTGCCAGTTGGTGGCGCTATATATTTGACTCACATCTATGTGACTGACCTCTTACAACGAACACACTGCTGAAGTTTCATCAAGATCAGTTAATGTATGCAGAAGTTTTAACACACTTCCTTTTTGATTTATTTACTTACTTTTTTGATTTATGGACCAAGTTAATTTAATTAATACACTAATTATATAAAACTATTGTCAATGCACTACAATTAAACAGGTTATATGCCTTTACTTATAAAAAAAAATAAAAATAAAAACTTATGTAAAAAATACCAGGCTTAAGAAATGTATTTACTTTAGCAGGCCAGACACACAGTGAAATGATTAAGCCCCCTCCCCCTACACACACACACACACACACAGACTGTGTGACAGGCCTAGGTTTAGAAAGAGCATGATCATATTCAAACTACAATATCTGACTTTCTGTGGGTTTGAGCTTATTTTTGTTAATTAGAAAGTTGTTTGGCTTGAATAGAACAATATACACGGCAAGTTTTGTAACTGTCAGTAAAACTAACCAAGTTATAACACACTTTATGTGTCCTTTTTTAGTCAAAAAAATCCGCCACGGCCAAACCGTTCGAGATATCAAAAATCCGTACGGAATATAGCATCCTCAATGTCTTGACTTCATGCACACCGAGTTTGGTGGTGATTGGTAACAGCATGGGTTGTAATTTGATGTTTTTCTAGGACAATTATTTAAAAAAAAAAAACATAATTCCCGACTTCCGTTTGAACTGTCGTAAAACTTAGAGCACGAAAGTTGTTTGGCCTGATGTGATCTATGAGTGTACCGAGTTTCATATTAATCCATGCACGTGTGTTTGATTTATGGACAAATGTTCGAATCCCTAAAAGAATGCATCCTAAAAGAATGGTAAAGTTTGATGCGTCGCCACGGCAACAGTTTCAAAGATATCAAGAATCCATTCATAGGTCTTCATCTGCCGTGTATGTACATTATACAGATGAAGTTTGAAGCAAATCGGGTAAAAATAAGAGGGTGATTTCAAAGCATTTTGAAAGTGACACACTTCCTGCTGCCAGTTGGTGGCGCTATAACTTTGACTCACAATAGTCACATCCATGTGATCGTCCTCTTACAGCGAACGCACTGCTGAAGTTTCATCCAGATCAGTTAATGTATGCTGAAGTTATGACACACTTCCTGTTTCACGTTTCTCGCCATAATTTCGTTTCCTCGCCGCGGCCAAACCGTTCGGAGATATCAAAAATCCCCACACAAACTTTCATCCTCAATGTCTTGACTTCACGCTGACCGAGTTTCGTCGAATTTGGATCAGAGCTCTAGGAGGAGTATTTAAAAGTTCATTGCGTGTGTTTTACCAAAAAACCTCAATAGCCGACTTCCTGTTGGGCTGGGGTAAAAAGCAAGAACGCGAGGTATAGATGAAATTCTGCTATCGACATGTGTACCGAGTTTCATATTATTACATGCAAGTGTGTTTGAGTTATGGACCAGGTGTTCGGACCCCATTCCAGGGGGCGCTGACGAGCCGCCCTGCCACGCCCGGGTACCAGCTTCAGCCCGGCTCTGATGGCCGCGGGTTCTGACCCGTGTGCAAAGTTTCAGAGTTTTCGAGCATGTTAAGGGGCCCCAAAAGTGCCCGAATAGGTCGCTAGAAAAAGAAAAAAAAAAAAAAAAAAAAAAAAAAAAAAAAATTGGAAGGAAAACAATAGGGCTCTGCGCCTTTCAGGGCTTGGGCCCTAATTATTAGCTTCATGCATCCTTTTTTATCAACACTTATGTTGGTAAGTTTAAAAAAGGCAACATTTTTAAACAAAAAAAGTTGAGAAAATCTCATTTTTTGAATAAAATGCTTTTGCCGTAAGGGAACTGCCAAACGATCAGAAGGAAGCAATGACAAGTGCTCTGGTAAAAAAGCTGTAAACCCTGTTAGACTGATTCCAAACTTCACCCAATCTGAGGTTGAGCACTCGTTCTAACGACCATTTGTTTGTGTTGAACCGGGCCCAACGCAAACAGCAAGCTTTATGACACTGTGGGGACTGCGGCTCCTTTGCCATGGACATTGACACTGATCTCTGATTATTGACTGCACATACGACGGAGACAGGAAATACAGGAAGTAAAAGCAAGTAAAGGAGAGGCGGAGGATTGTTGATGGTTTAATGAAGTGTAAAGGTCTTCCCCAAAACGGAAAAGGAGGGCTCTGGAAGGTTTCATGGCTGGACAGTATATCAGCCTCTCCCACTGTAGCAGTGAAGGAAAAGACTAGCTGTCTTTGGTAACAAGCAATGACAGATAACTGTGAGAAAGCCTCCAGGAAGTTAATATACAGGCAGGGCAAGGCACGTTTATTATATAGCACATTTCATACACTATGGCAATTCAACGTGGCTTACACAGAAAGGAATGCAAATTATTACAAAATCAAAGCAAGGAATATTAAAACAGTTAGGCTATAAGAAGGAATTCATTTTAAAGAGATATATGATAGTTACAAAATGAATTAAAAGAGTAAAAATATACAGATAAACTTCTCATCTGACAAAACACCGACCGGTGTATGCATATTTTTCACAAATCCCAGTTTTCATTTATGTTTGTCTCTTACCCAATTCTCAGTTCTATTTGAGTTCAGTTTAGAATCATGCGTCATGCAATAATTGAATAATATCAAGCTTAATTAAAAGCTTCATACACTCAATTTTAAACACATAATATACTTTAAAATAAATATTTAAAATTGAAACTAGTTGTAGTAAATTGTTTAAATAAAATAAAGTTAAAAGTTCTCTCACACATAAAACATGTTGCAAAATAGGTTTGCCCCTTTTGGTTACATTTTATTGAGATGGACTTAGACACTATACAAGTACAGTAACTTTGCAAACTACATGTCAACTAACTCTCATTCGAGTATAAGACTGTTACATTACGGACTGATGTCAGGGTTCTGGTTACTCAACGCATTCTCATCCCTAGGCGCCATATATGACACTTTTGCAAAAGCGTAAATATCCAACGCACATGGCTCCTTTTAGCGCCAAATGAGACGCTTCGGTTATGGTTAAGTTTAGGTATGGAGTAGGGGTAGGGTTTGACCACTAGGAGGCGCCTTCTGCCCGATTTATTTTTACGTCTCATTTGGCGCTAAAGGGTGCCATGTGCGTTGGATATTTACGCTTTTGCCAAAAGCGTTGTATATGGCATAGTTGCTAAGTTAGTTATAGTCAGATAGAATGTCTTTTGGGGGACCATCAAAATAAAGTGTTAGCAGATATTAAGCAGACATTCTACTAATAATGAGAGTTAGTTGAGATGCAGTTGCAAAGTTACTAATAGCTAGTAGAATGTCTAAAGTGAACCATCCAAAAAAGTATTATTTTTATTTTTGGCAGGGCCAGTGAAAATTTTGGCAGGGCAGGTACAAATCTGAATTACAGGCCTAACCAGGCCAGCAGGAATAATCCTTATTGGTCAAACCCGTCTTTGTTCAGTTGTTCAACAGGAGTAAACTAGAAAAGAAAATTATTTTTTAACATTTTTACTTTTGTAACCAATCTTTATCCCGAACCGCTTCATTTTGCTCTGTAGTTAAAATACTTACAAAACTAGGACACTAAAAGATCATTTTTGACCATTCCAGTAACAAATCTAAGGCCCTGTTTACACGAGAACGCTCGCGGGCGAAAGCGTAAAAAAAGTGAAACCACCCTCCAGAGTGGAAATCTTAAAAACGCTCCACCGCGCGTTCCCATGTAAACGGTAAAAACGCAAAAGTCTGCTTGACAGTGAAGGTTGTCGCAGGCGCGCGGACTTGGTGTTGTTGTGTGGCAGTGCTTTACATCGCCACCTAGGCGCCTGGAATGCATACTACATTGAATATCACACTCTTTTGTGTCACAATGCACACGGATTTCGTCTGAACGCAGAATAAAAAGTGATGACGCAACGCCACTTTGCGTTTTCTCTTCAGTATCGTTTCCGTGTAAACATAGCCTAATATCAACACAGTGCCATTCATCTGTGTCTTGGTGCATTTCAGATCATAGCATCTTGGGAGAGTAAAGTTTGGGGATTTCTTGTTTTGTTTTGTTGTTGTTTTTTTTCACCAGGAAATTTGTGGCATTTAAGCAATTGGCTGTCTACCTTCCTCCTTTCCCACCTTTCACACTCTGCCTATTTCTACATCAAACAGTCCTGGATATGGGAAAAAGGGGAATATGGTGAAGGGGAAAACCCAAGCGTCTCTGTCCCCTCAATGGAGCCACTAAAGGCCCAATGAGGGACACAGTGGTCCAGGCCATGAGCCACTAACCAGGCCCCCTGCTGCAAGACTGCGTAGGACTCGAGTTAAGGATCTGGCGGTTAACTGATGAGAGACGCGGCTCACGGAAGTAGACTGGTTCCCCTAGCGGACACAGAGGAAGCACCTCATGCCCCAATGCCTATTAAAGCCAATTAGGGAGAGCTTGAATGTGGGCCAGTCTGCCCCCTGCTATATTGTTCAGTTTGAGAGAATCATTAGGATGTTCTGCAAGTATAGTTGTATACATGCTACTGTGCATATAGGACCACCAAGTCACCTAACCAAATGTCATCTATGAACAAATGCTAGAGCTTTTGTATTCATTTTGACCAATATATGAAGAGTTCAGATGCAAAAGCCTCTAAGTGCCATTTGAAATTTTCTTCTAAAATGATCATTTTTACCAAGCTTGTATATTTAAGTTCAGTAATTTCACTTAAATGGCAATGAAGATTACCTATTAATTGTCATTTAAGTGAAATTACTGAACTTAAATATACAAGCTTGATAAAAATGGTCATTTTAGAAGAAAATTTCAAATGGCATTTAGAGGCTTTTGCATCTGAACTCTTCATATCTATTTTTTCTAGAAAAGTGTGCTTTTGCCATACTTAAAGTAAATGCTATTTGGTTTGGCATGTAGAGCTAAATTATTATTTTTAAGGGACAAATATATGATACATTTTATTGTCTAGTCTTGACAAATGAACATGAATGACACTTTGGCAGGACAGTTTATATGAAGATGGTGATGCATTCATCATAATTGTTATGATTCACATTGTAGGAACCTCAACAAAAGCAAGATTAATAGAAAGATGGGTGGAATTCCAACAATGAGTCAGAGTCATTTCAGGTTCACACACACAACCAATGAACTCTCTAGCATCAATCATCTGTCCTTCACTGACATAATGCCATTTATCTGGGCAAAATTCTCAACAACACACACGTTGTCTCAGAAAAATGAAAACACGTGGAGGGACTAGAGAGAATAGTTTATTAATTCATTGTCCGAACCATCTCAGACATAAAGAGAAACCTCTAAAGGAAGGACTCAACAAATTTGGCAGCTGTGTGAACTTGAAAGGATCTAGTTGTGAGTCATCCTCAACATCTCTCACTGTCCCAAACTGAACTCTGGATATAAATATAAGATCAGGAAATTCAGCACTTTAGTAGTGGATGCATCAATCAACTTCATAACATTGAATATAACTGACTTGAGTAGATATGGGTCAACAGTTTAATTATAAAGCAGTTCAACAAGGTTTACTGCACTCTCTCATCTCATGTGTTAACTTGTTTTGGTGGTTTCAGCTTTTTAATTACAAAAATTCAACTGTGATTCTCACTTAGAATTGCACTGAAGAAGGCCTGAGAGCCTAAATGTTTGTGAATTTCCACTTGTGTAAAATAAATCAACAGTTTAATTGGACTTTAAATCGCTATTAGGACTTAAGATAAGCATTTTTTGTGCACTAATAGACTTACAGGTGAATTAATTAATAATTGTCTGATGCCTGTCAAAATGATAAATTATTAAATATTATAAATGTGCATAATGTGGTGGACACAAATTAGATTCAAAATGTTAACTAGCTTGTAAATTACAAATAAAATTCTGAAAACACACGATAGGTAGGCTGTGTACCGGCAGGCAGCCAGAAAGCTTCCCATCCCCAACCCTACTCTCCACAACCTATGTGGTGAATGTGCTGTCAGCGCAAACACATACTTACATGCACTATACATGTCAGTCTGCCCTGACAGTGTAATCTGATGGAATTGTAATGACATAGCCGAGGACACAATTTCAGAGGAAAAAAATAAATGACAGGTGGAAAAGGGTAATTTAAAGACTGGAGTTAGAGCTTTCACTGATCACAGAAACATGCATGAGGTTACACATGCAATATCTCTGGCAAGACTAAACAAGTTTTCCATACTTTAGTAGACCTCTGCAGATTTGCATGGGGCAGATGATCTATAAGCAACCAACAGAGAATAAGAGACATCCTAAATTGGTAGTGTTTTGTCTGAGAACATGTTTCTAAAATAATAATGAGAAAAACAGGTTTTTTTTAGCTAATTTTTCACACTTTTTTCACATTGATTGATTGAATTGATTACACGTCAGCAGCGTCTCTGAACGCGGATTGACCACAGAACCGGAAGATAATTCAATGCTGCATATAGTTGTAGTTTTTGTTAATTTGGACCAAAATATATTTTTGATACTTCAGAACATTCTAACTAACCCACTGAGGTCACCTGGACTAGCCTACTTTGATGATGTCTTTATTTCCTTTCTGGCCAACGACAGTATACCGTGCCTACATACATTTTCAATGGAGGGACAGAAAGCTCTTGGACTGAATCTAAAATATCTTAAACTGTGTTCCAAAGTTGGAACTTACGGGGTTGGAATGACATGGGTGAGTCATAAATTGCATAATTTTCATTTTTGGGTGAACTAACCCTTTAAGTAATCATTATCATTATTAACTGAATATGAATCTGAATGAGAGAGAAGATGGAGACCCAAGGGGCACGGAGGTATGTGGCTCTTCTCCAGCTTGTATCCGGCATGGGCCACGGCACGTATATCAAAGGCCCGGGGGACTGCTGACAACCAGCGGCTTCCAAAAGGAAAAGAGGAAACTCAGCGGATTTGCTTGTGCGCAAGATCAAAGGCCTGAGATAGAAATACCATTTCCACTCAAGATTTTCTATTTACATGTTATTGGGCTAGTGGCACCAGCAGTATAAAACATTTGTGTCACAGTCACACATCTTAAATGGAAAGTTTGGAGTGATGTTCTCCTGTTGCGCTTGGCACCAAATGAAATCCTGCCATTCCTGATTATGATGGAAAACATCAAATTGGAAATGACCTTCTGTGTAGGCTCTTTGAATCTGATAAATTGTTTGTTTGTGCTGCATTCAATTTCTGATATGCATCTATGCCGTTAGTTGTTAAAAGGCCTCTCCAATCTCCCCTCTAGCGCAGAGCGCAATCATTACAGTTCATGAACTAATAAGTGAGCAGTTGATAAGGAAGCGTGGTCAAAGTGGTAGACGTGACTGTGCAGCCCAGGGGAGTACTATCAAAATTGTCACAGACTGCGCGAAACCAAAACGTCTCGTGTTCAAATAAGCTGACGACAGCGATGATGTATTTGATAAAGCCACCCTTTTTTGCTTGTTACTGCATGAGGAGTTTTGTGACATGCAGATGATGACTATATGGACATAGGTGTTTTTTATTAGCATAATGAAAAATAAGATGTCATGAGGTGGCCATTAATGTTGGTCCTAAAATTAATTAAAAAGGTGGTCCTAAAATTTTGGTCCCATTAATGGACCTAAAAAAAGCTAAACCTTAAAAAAAGGAAAAAAAAAGTAAGAATCTTGTGTATTGCCAAGTGTGACAAACAACAGCAGACCAAATAATAATAATAATATTCTGTCTAATTATGAATACAGAGGAGGCTTGTGTGATAAGTACAGCGCCCTCCAGTGGTCTTACTTAATAAACTCAAAAAAATTTACTGTAGCACTAAGATGTAAAAATGTACTATTAAAATAATTGTATACTTTCCCCCCATTTTACGCAAGCTAAATGCTCTATTTTTCAGGCTGTTTGAGATAATAAAATGCCTAAAAATCTATACACTATCTGGGAAAATAATGATGTAACTCTGTATAAAAAAAAAAAATCACCCAGCAGAGCCTACAACCTATTTTGTATTTAATTGTTCTCCAGCTGTAGTGATCCCAAAACACCAAAAATGTTAAGAAGGGTTCATTTTCACCCCTTGCAACTAAACATAGGCATAAAACATAAACATGGTGTAAACATCATTACTAATTTTAAGAGTTCAGTTCTGTTTAGTTTGTGCTTAGCTGACAAATTTGCTACATCAGAATCCATCCCATAATAATTTAGGCTGCTCTTCTAGCAAACAAAAAAGTAGCAGTGCCAAGTAAATGTGCTCTTCAATCCTCTAAATCGAATATCAGGCCAACAGAAGAACATTTATTCAAATTATATTATATTTATTTAGGAAATAGCACAGTATGATTAACAACATGACCATATGTTACAGCCCGTTCTCATCCCACGACGTCATCTAACTGACGCTTTTTTGACCATACGTCAACATCCGACGCTTTAGGGCACCCTTTAACATCAGTTAGATGACGCTATCTAACCCTAACCCAGAACTAAACCTACCCGCGTCATCTACTGTAACTGACGCTAAAGGTAAAGCGTCAGTTAGATGACGCCTGAGGATAGCATCATCTAACTGACATTAAAGGGTGCCATAAAGCGTCGGATGCTGACATGGTCAAAAGCGTCAGTTAGATGACGTCTTGGGATAAGAATGTGTTTTATGTAACAGTACTTTATTTGTTTGACTACCGGTCAGTGGTCACGTCTGACGCTGCTTCTGAATCTCTCTCCGGGCAGTGAGGTTTACTGTTATTGTTTTGTATAAAAAACTTCAGCCGGTTAGCCAGTAAGCTCCCTACGACGCTGGTGAACCATACAACCGCTCACCAGCCCCTGATGACAACCATAGAGAGTAAAAGAATGGCAACGAAAAGCAGAGCGAGAGCGTGGTCTTTGTTCTCGGGCCTGGTGGCGCTGTGAGGCAGCAGCGGGTGGAGGCTGCGGCTGAAAGCTTCGAGCAGACGGCTGTTTAGGGCGGCCTGCTGCTGAGCTAGAGCGCTTCGGGAGGAAGTACTTCAGAGCCAGTGACCTCTTTTGAACCTCAATGAATCTTTCCGCAAAATCTTTGACGGAAGTTCTGAAGAGACCAGTCGGGGAGATGTCCGGCATCTCCGACAGTGGCAGCCAGGGCCTGAAATTAACACCCGACCATCTGCCAAATGCGGGTGAATTTTGCTATTGGCGGGTAACACCGTCATCTCACCTGCCACATTGGCAGGTAGCCAATGAGAATTGAGTGATTCATTAGGATTTTTACATTTCAACGAAGTCCGCAATTGCATTAGACTTTAGCAAAAATGTGGCGGCACATTACTGGGGTAAAGAGGCCAGCTGAGACAAACAACCAACAAAAAGATGAGGATGAGAAAAAGAAAAGTAAAAGAAGACATTTTAATACAAAGTGGACAATTGGCGACAATGGCAAGGTTCATGAGCGGCTGGTTTATGACAGCGACTGTTGTCTCGTAACGTTTCATGCGATCGTTTGGATGTGCGAGTATTAAACTGTTGGTGAGATGAAATGAGATAATGTAACGCTCGATGTAGGCTACAGTACAGTGACGGTTGCACAGATGTGTGCAACTGTGCATGTTGGGAGTTGGTTCAGGAACCGGTGAGGAAATGTTCCGGTTTGCGGTAACTCTACCAGCAATAACAATATTAATTTAGTTCATAGTTAACGGTTCCTGAACGCTGTAACTAAACGCTGTTAAAACCTGTTGACGTGACTAAATCAGCCATCAACACAGCCGCGTGTGATTTGTTTAAGTTACATATGAGCTGCGTTAGGTCTTTCTGTTGTGTTTGTGTGTGTGTTTGTCAAAATTAATGAATTTGATTGATAAGCTTTATAAAAAGTATGTTCTTAGAGTTATTATTACTTGACAGCACTTAAATTTGTATTCTTACAAGTTAAAGAACAATACTTTGAAATTCCTGGGGGGGGTTTTCAACTTTATGAGGCAAAAAAAATAAAAAAAGGCTGGTAAAAAGTGTGGGAGTGCATGGCTGAAGTGGTACATCTTAGCAGCACCATCTTAGCTCACCACCCAGCATAGGGCGGGCACAGATGGGCAGCTACAGCTTCTTCCATGGGGGAAGCGAGTAGTAACCCCTGTCTTTCGCACCGTCCACCCCGGAGAATGCTGCAGAGACAGAGGAACGCACTTGGGCTGAGAAGGGGGCGTTCGAGGATTTCGACACCTCTTCGTGAAGCTCAGGAAGAAAGGGCGTGGGTCTAGAAGGCGGTGGGGCTTGGACCCATTGAAGGAAGCATCCATCCAGTCGGTTGCGCGCACTCCGCGCAGGCGGCATGAGGACCTCCCACTCGAGGCCGAGGCTCGCCAGAGCCAGGTTATGGCTGGCTTATCGTCATCAATGACGGAAGCGGCAGCTGTCTATCGGTGAGCAAGCCAAGCTGGCGATGGTGTCAGGCGAACCGCGAGCTTACCCGAGTTAGAGAAGGCTCAGGGACCTGTTGAGTACGGCTCTTTTTGAAGTGCGGTACTGTACCGGATGGAAGTGCAGACTCGGAGAAGGATGCCAGGCGAGTCCTCAGAGTCACCATAGGCAGTAGCTTGCAGTGAGGGGAGCATGAGTGCTGCATGATCCTCTCCAAGGCAGGAAACGCAAATCACGGCGGTCCCCATCGCTGAGTAGGGCTCGACCAGAGCCACAGGAGGATGGTCTCTTTTAAAAGACGCAAGCTCTTTTCAGAGAGAGGAAAAAGTGTGAGTCGCAGTGGCGAACACACACTTACGCAGAGTGCAAAGGATATATACACCAGATAGCGTAGCTGGAACGGCGACTGAATGCTCTGGATCCAGTGATGCGTGAGCTTCACTAAAGAGATGAAAAATCAGTGATATCAGCCCATCAAGCATTATTTATAGGGCTAGGCCAAGCCCACTTCAGCGGGAAGGTAACGCAGTGGACCCATTGGACCGTCACCTAAGGGCCTCTCTCGATTGGCTGCTGCAGTTGCCGCAGGACAGCCAATAAGCACACGAGCCGCCTTGCCTATGTCTGCATGCTGCCGCAACGCGTTTTACTTGAATTCAAAATGAAAGATAATTTTTGGCTTCAATATCTTGTGGAAAAGAGGTTTTCCCATAGCATAAGATATTACGCAGTCCGAGAGAACCTCTCGTAAAGCCGAGTTCACACTACAGGATTTTAAGCCCGATTTATTGCAAATCGTTAAGTTCGCCGACAGGTCAGAGTGTTATTCGCGTGCAAGTTGCGAGGGATTAGCGAACGATGAACGTCGCCAATCTGTTAGTATTGTGGATGTTGTGGATCAATCACGTTGTGTTGTGTGGTGTGAACAGCTAAACAACTTGAACACTCGTGATTTCACTGAGAGCAAGTCATGTAGTGTGAAACGCACAGTTCAGCCCAACGTTTTAAAATCATGTAGTGTGAACAAGGCTTAAGAGAACAAGCTGAGTGATGCGCGATGCATTACCGTCCGTCACTACGCATGGTAATAGAACCTTTTTTCTTTGCTGCTCCAGTCAGAAAGACTGAGAGGAAATGAAGCAAAGTGTTATTTTAAAAAAACCTAAAAGATTCGGGGCTTTTGACAAAACATTCGGGGCTTAAGCCCAATTAGCCACCCCCAGCTTAAGAATAAATGACATTTTCAAATACATTATACTAGAAATAAGTTATTTTAAATGTTAATTATATTGTTTATACTGTATTTTTGATTAAATAAATGAAATGTAGATTTGGTGAGCATAAGAGATTCTTTCAAAAACTTGCAGACTTGCAGACTTTAGTTTTAGTGTAAGTGTTGTATTTCACAGAGGTTACTCTGCACTTACTCCAGAAAACCATAAGGCTATGCAATGGAGTATCATTACATAAGCATATTACAAGGTGCACTTTACTATTTCTAAAAGTATAAAGCCCTAATCCATGTTTTACATATTTGTGAACAGGATTAAAACATCACAACAACAGACTTCAACACTGAAATACCAAGGGACTGTTGGCATCTCAGTGTAATCTACTTGATGTGGCTTGCCTCACTGATAAAGGATAGCTCTCATTTTAAGGACAGCATTGTTGACTAGTGTTTGGGCAATGGATAAATCTGTCGGCACATCAGGACATTTTACACAATGTCAGCCCGGCTGTCGGGGTAAATTAATCAAGTTCCAGATAAGTGTGACTAATCAGTAAATCACAGCCTCACAACAGACCAGGTGGAATCTCATGAAAATGCGTATCTATACCAAGAATGTCATTTCTCGTGGCGTTTATACGCCAAAAAATGGTTTTTGCATGTATATGCTATGCACTAAAAAACCCTGGGGTAGGTTTAGGGGGAGGGGGGTGGGGAGTTTGTGCGTATTACACGCAAAAAGTGCGTATCATATGCACGGCAAAAATGCGTACCATATACACGCAAAAACTGTTTTTGGCGTATAAATGGCACTTTCATGAGATCGGGCTTGTTGTAGCTGATGTCTCTGTCACGCCGGTCATCCTGTGTAGATTTTACCAGTCTTTTATTGAGAGACCTTTTAAGTTTTCCGTCTATCTGTTGGTTTCAAATCTGACAGTTAAAGACAGAAATAGCCTGAACAACACCATAGAAATCTGTTCTAAAATTATCTTAACCTCTCCAGCACTTTGGCCAGTGAATTTTCTGTCGTTATGCGCTTCCTGTGTGTGTAAGACGAAACACCTCTCCAAATCGTTCATCCCTTCCGCAATCAAACTTTTAAACTCTGTGTAGGGTTCTTTGTTTTTTTTTTGTTGTTTTTTTAAGTGTACATTGATTGCTTGTATGTTGTAAGAAATGTGTGTTATGTACTGTTTTGTACATCTTGCTCTTATCTTGCCCCTTGTGGGATTAATAATGTTGATAAAGTAAGAAAGTAAAGTCTTCAAACTAGATGCATCTAAAACTTCATGGATTTGTGTGTAAACTGACTGAGGTAAGCTTTAAAAGATGTGATGTTGGGACTTATCCAGAACGACAACAGAGCATCATACATGATCTACTGATAAGGTCACAAACAATAGAGCCTAAATAAAGATTCATTGTTGATAATAGGCTGAATGGGTGAATAAGGCATAATTGTACCATAACAGTCTCACAGTTCTTGGTAGTAAAAGGAACACCTGTTTTCTCAAAGCATTGAAGGATACCATTGAACATAGCGTTTCTTAATCCTTCTAAGTCATCAACTGAAATTGATTTAAACTTAAAGTGGTTGCACATACCTCAACCTCCTATAGAAAGACATCTCAGCGTCACTCCAAGCGTTCCACATAACACTTAATATGTCAAAGAATGAAAAGACCTCAAGCTCAATAGCTGACTAATTACTCCAGACAGCTTTTAATTGGATGTGTCTTTAAGCCTTCAAAATGACTTACATGCTTTGTTTAAGCTCTGCCATCCAAAAAAATTAAATAAGATAAACATAACATGAGAAACCATCTGCTATATATGAAGTATTGACTAAACTTGTGCAAATATTGTTTGGTCAATAGATCGAAATATAAGATAAGAAAGAGAGAGAGAGAGCCTGGACGAGGGCCAGGTATGTGTCGAGTCTGCGCCTGAGGAGCAGTTATTCCATTGGTGAGGCAGGTGCCCCTCTTGGTTTCAAGCTTGACTTGATCATCTTGCTGATAACTGCCCTCAAGTGCTTTCTCTGAGACATCCCTCTGTCAGCAGATCAACCCAAGCTTCACCCTCTCTTCTGCACTGAGTGTGCCATGAAACACACAGGTATGGCTCTGTCAACAATCAACGTTTTACTGAAATCTTTGCATTAAATGGCTTGAGGAGGAAAATTAAAAGCTAGCTCAGACCGGGACAGATTATGCAAAGTCTTGTGGTTTAAGGCATTACATAACACCTATCAAGTTCAGTAGATATGAAAAGATAGTTTTCGTCCAATCAAATATTTGCATCTGTTTGACTATATTTAAATAATCATAATTCTTTCAAAAACATTCTTTAGATTCAGTAATTATGTTAACTATGAAATCAATAAGTTAAAATAAGACCGGATGATAAATATGTAACGTGATTATTGTGTATTTAAAAAACATTTTGTTAATTTTTTTATTTTATAAATTATTTTTTTCTTGTTTCATATGCATCACTGCCAATCACATTAAAAGGAATGGTTCACCCAAAAATGAAAATTCTGTCATCATTTACTTTTATATTTTCAAGAATGTTGGTAACCAAACAGTTGATGGTATTGCGTTAGTAATAAATTAGTATTTATTTTTTCTTACCATGGAGGTCAATGGCTACCAACTGTCTGGTTACCAAAAATTTTTGAAAATAACTTATTTTGTGTTAAAACAGAAAGAGAAACTTTGGAACAATTTGAGGGCGAGTAAATGATGACAGAATTACTATCCCTTTAAATGTATTTGTTTATGTTAAAATGGCTGAAAATACAAAGGCCTATACATTTGAAAATATTCCTATAAATTAATTCAACTTTTACGCAACAGGCATAAAACAAGAACAGACAAATAAAAAAATTTTCTTGCCATAAATCCCCCCCCCCCCCCAAAAAAAGAAAGAAATAATAACAGCACATCAGAAGGAGCCCAATAAAAAATCTCATAATTTGTACTCATTTACTAAGATTTATGATGAAATGGATCACATGGAAATAAAATCCAGCGAGATTGTGCCAGACTGCCATTGATTATTGTTGCACTTCTTTGGCATCATGATCAATCTGCATTGAAAGTTTTAAAAGAATGCTTTAACTGCATCAAGACACCTCATTATGTAATAATGTTATGCAATTAGCAGAATCCACACGTATTTCTGTTCCTCATTCACCTTGTGGCAAAACATTTGGTTTACAGTTTCGAGGTATAATCTTGTCTAAATTATTTATTATTAATATTTTAAAACACTTCAAGAAACAAACAAAAAAAGATGATAAAAAAGATGTTTCTGTAGCTCAAACAGCACTGCACTAGCAATGCTTATGTCACAGGTTTGATTATTCCTGATAGGCATCAAATGAATGCATGAACTAAAAAAAGTATGCTTGAATAATAACATCTGCCAAATGTATACAGCATCTGTTTGCGCAGCGGCCAGTCTTTGCAATTGTGTTCCATTAATGCTCAACTGTTTTGGTGTCAGAATGCACTAAATGGCCAAAAAGTAGAATCAGACAAGGAGCGAGTGAAAGAGACATAGCAGTGTGCAGTAGCACCCTATAAGAAATAAGATTTAGTATTTTTCCTCTGACAAGTATCTACATGTTGAAAGTGCCATGGTTCCCTCATATCTGATCCATATCTAGTTGTTCACATACATGCTCCTTTTTGACAGCTCCCTCGCTTCACAAAACAAACTCACGCTAGGTGTCTAATACAATCAAACTCTAGCTTAGAGCTCTTATTGTTTCATACAAGGCCATAGGGCACAAAGATGTGGAGAACATGGTCCCGTTGAAGGCATGATCATGGCTCTTTACTTAAACATATTTACAGACATAGTTGCTGCAGATTACTTTGCTGGGTTCACCAGTTTCTTCTTGTCTCTGAAGGGCAAGAGGCTCGTTGGGCTTTATAGAAAGAGGAAAGACTATATATGGAAGGTTGAAAGGCCTACAGCAACACTCAATTTATGACAGAACTCCCATGTCAAAGATATTTATATATATATATATATATATATATATGTATATATATATATGTATATATATATATATATATATATATATATATAAAATGTAACCTGAACCTGAAGATATTAATTTACACATAATGTACAGTACACTACCATTCAAAAGTTTGGGGTCAGTAAGTTTATTTTTAATTTTTTTGAGAAATTCATACTTCAATTCAGCAATGAATGCATTAAATTGAAATGCTATTCTTCAAAGAACTTCAAAGAATCCTAAAAAAAGTTTCCACAAAAATATATAACGCAACACAACTGTTTAATAATCAGCATATTAAAATGATTTCATGTGACATTAAAAATTGTAATGGCTGCTGAAAATTCAGCTTTTCCACCACAGGAATAAATTACATCTAAAAAATAATAAAATAAACAGTTATTTTAAATTGCAATAATGTTTCACAATATAATTGTACTTATTACTGTATTTTTGACCTATACGTATACGTATTATATATATATATATATATATATATATATATATATATATATATATATAGATAGATATAGATATATATAGTTATACAGTTATAAAGTAAGTACTGTTATATTGTCTCAAGATTTTTTTTATTCCAGGTTAAACTATATATATATATATATATATATATATATATATAGCCTATATGAAGAGTTCAGATGCAAAAGCCCTAAGTGCCATTTGAAATTTTCTTATAAAATGATCATTTTTATCAAGCTTGTATATTTAAGTTCAAGTGAAATTAAGTTTAAGTGAAATTACTGAACTTAAATCTACAAGCTTGATAAAAATGATCATTTTTAGAAGAAAATTTCAAATGGCATTTAGAGGCTTTTGCATCTGAACTCTTCATATATATATATATATACATATATATATATATATATATATATATATATATATATATAAATATATAAAGCTTTCACATACCTGTAGCTTCAGAAGACTTGAAATATAGCATTTAAATGAGTTTAATGGTACTTTTATGGAGCTTGACAGCAACTTGGACATTCTGCTAAACTACTTATTTTGCTTTCTACCGAACTAGAACAACAAACCAGGTCAAGCTGAGTAGATGGTGTCAAAATATTCCTCTTTAAATAGATATCTGGACACACAAAATAGATAATCTGTGTATTCAACCTCTCTCATGGACGGAAATGACTCATTGATGATTTCAATGGGAGAAATGTATTAACTGACATATAATGTACACAGAAGCAATCAACTTCATCCTTGTTTTTGCAGATGCCGTGATAAAAGTCGAGCGATCAGAGAAAGTAAAAGAACAATGACGTGGATGTGGTTTTATCTCTTCTTGTTCTCAATGGAAGTGGCAGATGAGCAAAACCTGTCCTGCAAGAGGAGAGCCTCAGAGAGCCGTTTGATGTTCTCTCAATAAGCCAGTTCTCCCTTTTGTCCTGATCTCTTTCTTCTCTTTCGCTGTCACTCCTCTCTCTTGTTCATACACATTTTCCCAATCCCTCCCTTACTCCACACACACACACACACACGCATGCACATATTAGTTCTTGAACATTTATCCCAGTGAACAAGCATTCCCAGGCTAGGACATGCAAAAACTCTTTGACTACATCCTCCCTGTCAGCCCTGTTTACCTGTCGCCATGTCTCACCCCATCATGCAGGAGCGCTGGAGTTGACATGCAGGAAGTAAACAGAATGCCTGAGCTCCAGAATATAATAATCCATCTAACACCTGCTGCAATCCACTATGAATGAAGCTGCTGGCAATTGAAATGATTTTTAGAGATATGTTGTTGTTGTTTTTTTTGAGAACATTTTGTCCAGCCTGTTCATCTCTGATGAAATTATACATCCATGTGCCATAATCACAGTGGAAACATGAATAGCTGTTTGAAACCTCTTCTTGTTGCCCGCCAACAAAAGCCATTGTCCACCACAAAGCCTGCTCTCCTGACAGAAAGATCTGGTGAAAGCAAAAAGGCAGCCATATCAAATATGCCGTTAACTCTGCGCATGTCAAGCCGAGGTCACTGGAGCCAACGTTACCTGTGTAAATCACCACACAATGCCTCGCAATCCCAGTATTCAACAGGTGACATAAAGGACCTTTGGGAAGTATAGTTTCCACTGGTCCTATTCTGCAACAAAAGGTTTCTTAAACATCACTGCCTGAGGACAAATCATACGACACTCCGAAACAGGAAATCTCTAAATCGCCCATTGTCCGACACCACATCAAAATCCTCCGTGCACACAGGCAGGCTGGGGGAGGGCCAAGCTGCTGTCTTCTTTGACAGAGGATCTAGAAGGACTTTAAAGAGCACGTCTAAGAAGAAATATCCTCGCACTTGAACGAATGACAGCCGGTGCATTTTGAATTGCCATCATCCTTTTGTGCCACCAGTGTTTTGCTATATGGTACAAACATAGCCATGAGGCTTTTCAGCAGTATATCCTATCACAGTATTTATTTATATTTTATATAAATATTTTATTGAAAAAAATTGAATTATATTTTGAATAAATTTTGAATTTATTTTATCAGTTATTGTTTTCATTTTAGTTTAAGTTGTGGTCATTTTGTTATGTATTTTAGAATTTTCTTTTATTTTCGCTACTATTTAGGTTTGATTTATTTGATCTCAGTTTTAGTTCTAGTGATTTTAATACTTTTTTTCAGTTCTAATTACATTAAAGTTCTTAAATATTAGTGTTTTTTTTAAATATTTATTTTTTATTTGACATTTTTTTGTTTATAGTTTTAGTTAACAATAACGTGGTACACATAATGATGCAATATTTTTGCACGGTCATTACAAATCTACTGTAAGTTAAAATGATTCATGATAAAAGCAGCTGTTAAAACAGTGTTGGTTTAACAAGGATGTTAAATAGACCTTCTGTGAGTGTGAGAATGTGACTTAGTCAAATGTATTTCCCCTGAGGCTTCACACACTACAGACATGTAAACATTTTAAACTGCCATTAAAAGACAGCCAAGGAAGAAAAAAAGGGAATTTGCATTTGTCTTTTTCCAGAAGAGTGGAAAAATATTTCAAGGCATCATATTTTAACATCATTTTTTTTTTAACAACACTGGGTAGAAAAAAATACCAGTACTGAAGATGAATTGAGTTCATGAAATGTGAATAATTTGCTTTACTGTACTGGAAAGAGAGAGAGAGAGAAAGATATTTTGCCATGGGAAAATGAAGAACATGTCTGTGGTCAAACATCCTGGTAGACGAAGACACACTAGCATTTTCATATTCAGAACGGTTTCAATATTTACACTGGAGAGTTAATAGGAAGAGCGATAAGGTTTATTTGCATTCTTGGGATGTTTACATTCACAGTAAAGAGACATATTACACGGGCCACAAAAAAAAGGGAAAGAGAATGACATGCCTTTATGTCCCAATATAAAGTCAACTGTGACATGAATGAGACAGGGATTGCACTAACCTGTCATGGTGTTTGTTTACACTTCCCTCGATGAACTTTAAAACGTATAGTGAGTCAAATCATTACTCGTCCTCCTCCTTTGTAGAGCTGATAACTGTCTGCAATTAAAGGGAAAGTTTAGCATCATGAATGGCACAGACAGAGTTCTTAAATCCTAAAATGTGTGGTTAATTAAGGGAAAATATAAAGGTGGCAGTTAGTTACAGAATACAGTGGATTTGGCGGATTTAAAACCAGTCTTTCAAAACCCTGTTTGCACAGGTGAGTCACGGCCGCCTGCGGGCCATCATACTATACCTGTTCTTTATAAGACGGAGTGGGTGATAAAAATGAAAAGAAGAGAAAGAAAGAGGGTAAAAAGGAGCATAATAACATTTCAGCCTGTTGCTCCTGTTCTACATATAGATTACATTCATTTTATGCAAAACAACCACAAACAAACAAAAAAAGATCTATTCTGAGGTTAGACAAGATCATTTAAAATAAGTTGGCTGTGGAAGGGGAAACAGGCCTCAAAAATGCCCAAGATAAAATACAAAATTTACTCTTCAAAAAAAAATTATTTCACATTAAAAATGTTTATCTGCTGCCCTCTAGTGGAATCGGATTTGTATTGCTAACAACAAAAGTACAGTACAAACCAAAGAATAGCCATGCAAAGACTATTCACTACACTTTAAATCAGGAGACAGGCACACTCTGAGAGTGGACAGGTCAGATATTAATGTTCAGCACCATGGCAGACATGTATCACAAGTAACAATGGTCTGCCCAGCAGGAGTGATGGACGAGGCAGAGTCAACAATCTCCTGCTCTCTCACTATATTGACTGTAAGGATCAGGGCGCTGCTGTCAGAGATAACACACTGCACAAGACAACATGCCTCTGTCTTTATCTTACAACTGGGTCTGGCTCAGGCCAAACAGTTGCTCAATGCCTGCTCTCTCTCTGTCTTTTTCAATGGCTACCAAGGCATGAAGATTAGATGTGGTTAAATGTTGTGCTAGTTAGTGCTAAGGAAAAAAAAAAGAAAAGAAGGAATGAAAAAATTGTTAAATAGGTAATGAATACTTATTGGACATGTTTATTAAAAAAAAAATCTACATGCATTCAATTTATTTTCAACCACACCCAACTATTTAAAATTAAAGGGATGGTTCATCCAAAGATGAACATTCAGTCTTTTTTTAACTCACTCTCATGTTGTTCCAAACCAGTTTGACTTTCTTTTTACCAAGAAGGGGAAGATTTTCAGCTAATAAGGTCTTAAAATATCAGTCTGTTCATTGTACAAATGTATAGCTTCAGAACACTTGGCACATATGGTGGCAAACTACAAAACATACACTACCGTTCAAACAGTCAGTAAGGGTCAGTAAGGATCAATGTCACACTTCCCAAAGCTGCATTCAATTTAAAATATAGTATAAACAGTAATATTGTAAATTATGATATATCCTATTTTAAAGGGCATTCATTTATAAATGAATTTCACTGTATATAGTCTAAAGTATGAAAGAAATGTATGTACATTTTTAGAATAACTCATTTCTACATTAAACACAACAATACACCATCACATTCGCAACTCTCCTAAAGGCGACACTTCTGGTTTTCTTCCCACTGGAGCCATTTCAAAATGGCGTCTGCGTGAAATCAGCGTATATGCTTTCATTTCATTGAGAAGGCCAGCAGGAAGATCACAATTTTAATTAATGAATTTTCATGAGTTTTCCATGTTCTTTTCAGTCATCAATGATTTTTGGATAAAGCTTTTTTAAAAAACCTTCAAATTCATCCTGACTGATTTGTGAACCATTTGACTGAATCACTGAAAAGAAGCAACTCACTGACAAATACAAAAATCACCATGCAAGCAAGTTTTGGGAATATTTAAATATCTAAAAAATATATATTTTAGACCTGAGAATAAAAACTGTTTCCAAGCTGGTTTATGTTGCACATAAAAAAGGGTAACGCTTCCTTTTACAGTAGAGTACTTACAGTGTACTTACAGTGTACTTACCTAGAAAGTACTGGCTAATATAAGGTAAGTACATGGAACAGGGGTAGGTTTAGGGGTAGGTTCAGGGTTAGTACTAGTTATTACCCAGTCATTTTAGTTACTAAAATAAGTACATAGTATTTACATGGGTAACAGGACTGTAAAAGGAAGCGTTACCAAAAAAAGTGAATACAGGTTAGGAACAACAAAATTAGCTTTTGTGGATGAATCATTACTTTACATCTCTCAACTAAGAAAAACTCAAACTGAACTTCATAGAGTCATTTTTATGTGATCTCAAACTCCTTAAGCATGTTTACATTGTCCTAATGTGACCAAGAACATCTCACAATATTGGTGTAATGTTACTAACAGTAGTTTCCTTACACCAAATCCAACGACGCATTGTCTGTGTTTGTTTGAGAACAAGTGTAACGTTTGCTAAGTGTTGTAAAAATCCCCTAATTAGAGGCTCTTCCCATTAAACACGCTGAAGTCCAGACACAGAATTATGGCATACTTAAACGCACAGTTAGTGGTATTATTATGCCATTAGCGGAGCAAATCCTCACTAAGACAAGGTAATTGTGAGACGAGCTGTGACTACAGTAGAAGCACTGTTCTTGAAAGAGTGAGAAAACCAAACAAAGCCATTATTAGACCATAAGCTTTTAAACGGCCTCAGAAAACAAATGCTTTAACATCTTTCTGCATTTATACAAACTGCACAAACACCTTCGCAAGCACAATACTGAGCCATTGAAAACAGATTAAAGTGAAGCAATATTGATGTTCTGGCATGCTGAGTTGTGTGATCATGCACGTAGGACTGATCTTGTAGTGGCACCACATGCTCTTGTGAGGCCACGCTCAGAACTGTCGTTCGCCTGCATCTCAGATAGACAGATACTGTAAGGGACACAGAAATAGCAGACCCTCACATCCCCCCCCGATGTGCAGACAAAGGGCCAGTGTTTGCCCCCTGGGCAGACGGAAGATGAAAGGTAAGGTGATGAGCGGGGCAGATGAAACGGCGGGAGTCAAAGGCTTCTCTTGTGCGAGCGCTGTGTGTGGAGTGGGTGGCGGAGGGGCTGCTGGGGGTCTAAAGTTTCAACTGCTCGTGCCCATGTGGGAGGTTAGATATAGTGCGGCGATATCACTGCCAAAAACATGTTTAATGAGTTTAGAACGTTCTCTTTCAGCTGACGTCACTTCGGCCGCGTGGATTATTTGATAATGGTAACCAATAGTCAAATATTTTAATCAGTCAATGGGGTCTAATCAGTCTAATTTTAGTCAATGGGATCCCATACACTCTCAGAAAAAAAGGTACAGAAGCTATCACTGGGGCTGTACCTTTTCAAAAGGTAAACTTTTGTACCCAAAGGCTGCATATTGGTACATAGTGGTACATATTAGCACCTAAAATGTACATTATTAACACCTACAATGTACATATTAGTACCTAAAATGTACATATTAGCACCTAAAATGGACATATTAGCACCTAAAATTTACATATTAACACCTAAAATGTACATAATTTAGCACCTAAAATGTACATATTAGCACCTAAAATGTACATATTAGCACCTAAAATGGACATATTAGCTCCTAAAATGGACATATTAGCACCTAAAATGGACATATTAACACCTAAAATGTACATATTAGCACCTAAAATGGACATATTAGCACCTAAAATGTACATATTAGCACCTAAAATGTACCAGGGTATATACAGTAATCATTTAACTTAAAAAGTTAAATGTACTACTTTTTAATACCTTTTTTACTACCTTCAGATTTTTTAAAAAACCATCACGACACTGAATTGCAAGTGTTAACCAGCGACCTTTCTATTACACAGATTTTGACATTTATAACATACAAAAATGAATAGATTTAGAGCACGCATTCTGGATTGAATAGGGGAAACTGCAAAAATGGGACTAAAACGAACTTTTTGATCAATTTAAACTAAATGTTGGACTCAATATAGTGTTCCTAACAACTTACTAAAGATCCAGTGATCCATGGATATTGACATGCAGCAGGAATCGTGTTGCCTGACATTTATGTTTGCCTGATTTCAATACCAGGGAAATAAAAGCAATATACTATAGACCTACATAGGCTAAAGTAAATTTGCCTGTGAACGCTTTATATAAATACAATATAGGTCTAAATCCGGGTGATCACTTATATAGGGTTATATAGCCTATATATATTGTCATATCGTCCAGCCACTGAATATGACGTCAGCATCAAACATAGACAGAGATGAAAGATCTTTGATTGTGCCCAGATAAGCTAAAGCCCATATTTAAACGGACTAAAGGCCTGTTCACACCAAGCACTAACTATAAAGATAACTATAAAGATATAATTCTAAAATTGTTCTCCATATTAAAGAAAAACAGAGTTCACATCACAGCTAACGTTATAACGATAAAGATATGAGGAACGATATCGTTGAGATCACTTTCAGAACGATTTTTTCTGAAAAAATCCTCCAATGTTTGACAAGTCAAACCCACTTTTCAATGAAACGTTAAAAAAGATGGATATATGGAAAGCATCGTGGGAATAAACAGTGAGAAGTATTCACAATGAGAATGATTATGCAGTTTAGCATAGTGTTACAAAATTACCTCAGAAAGGCTATCCAGTGCTAGTTGACAACATTGCTGAAGTGTGATGTTTTTATCCCATCATTGAATTCGTCCAGATATTACACTAGACATGCTAGATTCACTGTTTAGATGCGCTCCCAACACCTCTCGTCTTTTAAGCATATCGATCGTGTACCAAAAACAAAAGGCGCCTGTTTTTAAAATTAGGTTGTAACGTAAAACAGCAACAGGTCATTTGCGCGCGCGCGTGCTACTCCGAAACCGCAGCGCGTGCTTAGAATAAAAAGAACGTTATCGGTCGTTGGTGTGGACGCAGTTATCGTTATCTTTATAGTTATCGTGCTTAGTGTGAACGGGCCTTAACGCAAACACAGAATATGACTGATAGTCTTAAAAATATAATACCTAATTTTTAAAAATAATACCTCTCAGACTACATTTAACACTTTTAATGGCCTTAAATTTGACAATTTTGATTTATCACTTTTTAATACTTTTTAAAACCCCACTGACACCCTGTG
Source organism: Hybognathus amarus (assembly GCA_030378365.1). Classification (NCBI taxonomy): domain Eukaryota; kingdom Metazoa; phylum Chordata; class Actinopteri; order Cypriniformes; family Leuciscidae; genus Hybognathus; species Hybognathus amarus. The sequence continues at coordinate 337,892 of JAQIUQ010007011.1, read as the reverse complement.
TACATATTAACACCTAAAATGGCCAAAAGTTTATCTTTTGAAAAGGTACAGCCCTAGTGACAGCTTTTGTACCTTTTTTTTCTGAGAGTGTACAATTGTTGGTTTCTCAAATTCTTTGAAAAACCTTCTTTTGTGTTCATCAGAAGACAGAAATTCATACAGGTTTGGAAACTTGACTTGAGGACGAGTAAATGATTCCAGAATTAACATTTTTGGGTGAACTATCCCTTTACATTGGCTGACATCAGTGCCCTGACTACTCAAGAGAGCTAATTCTCAATTGTTCTCAATTGCGCCAATGGGCTCTTTGCACAACTGCACTACTTCCTGAACTTCAGCCAGCTCCTTGTTTCCTGTCTGCCATTATTGGACAATTTGATTAATTCAGGTGTGCTTGACCTCAGTAGTCACGGCAACAATAATCAGACACACCTGAATTAATCAATGTGTCCAATAATGCCAGACAGGAAAAAAAAGCTGGCTGAAGTTCAGGAAGTAGTGCAGCTGTGCATAGAGCCCATTGTTAACCAGTTGCTTATAACTTGCTATATCTTAATGAGTCTACTCTACCAGGCTACTGTTTTAGACATGAGCCCCGTCCTGATTGGCCGTGGTGGCGGTGTTGGAACTATCTATAGAAATATTCTTCTCTTAAAGGGATACTCCACATTTTTTGGAAATAGGCTCATTTTACAACTCCACCAGAGTTAAACTGTTGAGTTTTACCGTTTTCGAATCCATTCAGCCGATTTTCTGATATTTAGAAGAATATCAGTAACCAGACAGTTTTTGGTCTCATTGACTTCCATAGTAGGAAAAAAATATACTGGAAGTCAATGAGACCAGAAACTGTCTGGTTACTGATATTCTTCTAAATATCAGAAAATGGCCTGAATGGATTCAAAAACGGTAAAACTCATCTGTTTAACTCTGGGGAGAAAAATGAGCCTATTTCCAAAAAAAAGTGGAGTATCCCTTTAAAATTGTTAAAACACGACATAGGTTTAATTAATTCAAGTGTTTGTGCTAAATGTTACACTTTCAGATATAAATAAGAATCCCTACAATCTCCCACTTTGGCTACCATGTATAGACCTCCGGGGCATATGCTTATTTCCTAAAAGAGTTTGTAGATTTTCTTATCAACGTTGACCACCTATTGTTGTCGGAGATTTTGACATTCATGTAGATAATACAAATGATGAATTAGGGGTTGAGTTTACAACTGAACTAATTTGGGGTCAAGCAAAATGTCACTAGATCCCCTCATCATACATTAGATTTAATTATATCTTACTGATATTATACCGCAAAGTGATGATGTCACTGATCATGTAATGTGCAAGCTGTGTACTGCTAATTTTGCCATATCGCACTGTGTTATTGACCAAGGTAGAACATCCCAACCACTATAAGATTCACAAATCACCTGCCTGATCTGTCTCAGCTTCTCAGTGTACCCCAACAAACAAATGAACTTGAGGAAATGACTAGCAGTAGCCTGTAAGCACCATTTGCTCTAGTAGTCTACATTAGAAACTGTTGCACACGTCAGATTAAAAAAGTAAAAAAAGAGAGAAAAGTACTGCACCATGGTACAATAGTATTACTCATGCTATCAAGAGAAAAACTAGAGCAATCTAGAGCGCAAATGGAAGAAAACTCATTTAGAGTTACAGCATATCATTGTACATCAAAATGTGTTTTCTTAGACATTTTCACTACTTTTCAGATAGTAAAAATGCAATTTAAAGTGTGTGAAGTTTCAGACATTGTGCTAAAAATAATTTACCCAAATAGGACAAAGTCAGTTATAAATGACAAAACCATAAAAAAAGTTATAGCTCAGATGTAGAAAACTAATTTTGGAAAATTATTTTAGCCTAAATATAGCCTATGTAAAATATAAAGTGTATATAATATTTTTTTTTCTAGCTGTGTTTTTAATTAGTCCATGTCATAATTTGTGCTCATCTTTGGTAGCACCTTTGATTGCATTTCGAGTAGGCCTAAAAGGGCTCTAGCCTAGGCTATAATTAACAAAGCACATACAATAGACCTGAACCGGAAGCAATGCAACCAATATTACAGAATACGGAAGTTTTTTGCACATAACCCCCTTTGTAAAACTCTACAAAAATACTGCTTCATAACCCACCTCCACTTATAAAAATCTGTTATTATAATAATTAGTTAAAGTAATCTATTTAAAATAATAGTAGTAGCCTTACTGGCACACATTTACAAGCGTTTACTGAAACAAATCAATACAAGACTAGCAGACTCAGGTCTTTAATGTGACATGTTGATATGTTAAAACACTTTAAAACGTTCTGGTTAATTTTTAATTAATTAAAAATAAAAAAGTACATTGTTTCATTTGTATTCATGCACATAGGCCTATGCAACATGTGTGCGTACAGCCCGGTACAGCCTGGTTGGCCATATAACACAAACGTTAGTGGTTTTAGAGAGAAATGCGCAAACTGAGGCTCAATAGGCCTATTACTAACTACTAGATTAGATTTATGTCGACATGCTACTCAAACAGAGATGACAAGACCTTCACAGCTGCAATTTGTTTTATTTTTAACTGGAATAATAAGCGAGGTGAGGGATAGACATCATTTTTTTCAGTGGGTTCCTCTGTAAATTGTTTGCTGACGAAACACAGCAAAAATATCCCAGAATATGACCTGTGGAGAATTAGTGATCTTGATATTTATAAGTAACGTTAACCACTGAAAAAAACGGTAGGCCTAAGTCCCTCACAGACTCGCGTTTTCTACGGGCGCTGCTTTGAAAAACACAAGAGAAATCAGCTACAGATGCAGATAATTTTCGTTATCACACGTGTACCATATCGTAATGACTTTGGAAACAAAATAAATGCTTATTTATCCTGCTAATGTGACGTAAGACCAAAACGATTCAGCATAATTACTAAAAAGATTGTTTACCTTTTCCTAAGGAGAAGCTTCTCTTCATTGGTTTGCGCCCTCATGTGGTCGCTACCTCGTACTACACGACACCTGCAAGCAGCTTGGGGATTTGAAAAGGTCTCATAGTCCTATTGTGTTGGAAAAATATTGGGAATAAATCTTCCATTTAAAATAAAATAGGCAAACCATCGCTTTACATAAGAATAGCGTGTGTGTGTATATGTTAAATTTGTTTGTGTGAAAAAATCCTTTTCACATTTTACCTTGTCAGGCCTTCAAAGTTTTGTGATCCTTTTGAGGTCAGCAGGTCAGAACTTATTATTGTTTTATTTTTATTTTTGCAGCAGCCAAACGCAACAGACAAAGCTGACAAACACTACATCAGTCAACAGGAGACATCGCTCTTATAGTAGGCTATGTTGATGCATCTTGTCACTGGGGTTGTAATACGTTGTACTTGTGATTGATATGTGTAATCTTGGGGAAGTAGCGGATATGAATGCTACAGCAGATTTTCTTTGGTAATAAATAGGTCTTGGGAGAGATTACTGAGCCTGGGGAACAACACTCCCACGCTGCCCCATTAAGAGTCTACAGCAGCACGGTCTTAATATCTCATCTTTCACAAGAGCAGGTTTATGGTAATACTGTCAATGATAACATACACACACCCACACACACAGTCACATGCATGCACATACAGCACAATCACCTAGGCCTACACAAACACACAAACCATTTCTCCTCACCTCGTTATTAAACAAGCGTCCCTGCTAAATCCTTCATAATGTTACCAGGCAATCTTGTGAGCATTGGTGAATATAAGAACAATTTAGCATGGCTTTAGCCACGATGTTAGCTAGAGAGCTTTTAAACATTGACAAAAACACAATCATCTAATTCTTTCCGGCTGCTCGTGAAAGACAAAAGAAAAGGGGATTATTTTGCCACTAAAAATGTTAAAATCCTTGCATTAGTTTATGTGAGGATTTATACTAGAGTTTAAATGGATGCTTTAAGTTCACTGCCAAATGAGCAGATATGACTTTAGAATAAGGAGATGATTTAAATTTTTTTTTTTGCTTTATATCTGTAACTTTTAATTTAAAAAAAAAAAATTCTAAAAAAATGATTGTCTACAACTTGTTCTGTAAAGTTAATTGTGTAAATTAATCGCAAGTACAACGAGTGCTGATGATCTTCTTTCATTTTAAGTATTTTAATTTAAAATGGGGTTTTCACTATAAAGGGGGGACATTTTTTTACAACAAAAAAAAACCTGGAAACATATTGATTAAATACATAAAATATGAACTAACAGGCAAAGCCATGTTACAACCCTCTCAGACATTTTTCTAGTATTTATTTTTTTATATTCACATATAAAAAAGTTAAAAAGTTTTAATGTAATTTATTCCTGTGATGGGAAACTTTCAGCAGCCATTTCTCCATCAGAAATAATTTAAATATGCTGATTTGTTTTGTAAGAAAAAATGTCTTATTATTGCCAATGTTGAAAACAGTTATGCTGCTTAAAGTTTTTCTGAGAAAGATTTTTTATAGCTTCACCACCCCTGGTTGGCAAGAATAACTTTGTGACCAAAAGCAGTTGTCTGTAACTCAGGAAATTAAATCTGTCTCTATACATTTATGGTCAAATTGGACTAATGCATAACCAGTACATTTTCATGCTGATATTTATTGGCTTCCTGAAAATTAGACAATGCACACCATTTATATGCACTCTGGAGATGCTCTTTTCCGGATGCTCAAACATTTCAACATTCCTCAATTTCCTCCTGCAGTACATAACAAAATACCCAAGCATCTTGAGTGGATCGATCTTATAAAGAGGCTGAAGAGAGCAGAGGAGAGGCTCCTAATTGAATGAGTTGTACAAGCACTTCAACCAGGTAGTGGACACTGAAGGGGTGGAGACAAGCTAAAATTCCCACATGAAGGTGTAAATTACCATTGGTACAGACAGCCAATGCAATCGAGGAATTACCCAATGCGACAGAGAAGGCCTGTCCTATTGATTGGTCTGCGGAGATGTTTGTAAACTGCCTATAATGGCCCCCACACTTTATACTCCCCATCAGGGATGGCTTTGACCTCCAAAAGCAATTTCTATAGATCTGCTTCCACTCATCTGGCTTCTTCCTGGTTCCAGCGCCACTCAGGCCACAGGGTGGGCAGTAACTCGAGCCCTGCTCGCAGCCCGTCTAATGCACTCTATGGATCGCGCTGCTGTCTGGAACACACAGTCTTGACAGTAAGTAAAGACTTGGGTTAGATGGTAGAGAGGTGAGATGATCTAACCACAGTTACATTCTTCAACCACTACAGAGGAGACACATTACCACCAACAGACCAGACCCCGTCCTGACCTCGGGTAACCATTAAATCCCTGTCCCTGCGAGGCATCACCAATACCGTTGATACGACATGGATATCAACCAGATATCAGATGTCTCGTTATGAACGGATTTCTATCAGGGGTTCAAACTGGAAAGGGGTGCCAGGAGAAACACAGAAAATATCAGAGAAAAATATATTGTCAATTAACATAGTGTTCAACACCGTTCAAAAGTTTGGGGTCGGTAAGACTTTTTATGTTTATAAAAGCAATCATTTATGCTCACCAAAACCTGCATTTATTTGATCAAAAATACAATACAAACTAAAATTTTGAAGTACTGTTGATGTTTTCTTTTTTAATACATTTTTTAAATGTAATCTATTCTTGTCATGGCAAAGCAGAATTCCATTGTTTTCATTCTTCAGTGTCACATGATCCTCCATAAACATTATTCATTATAACATTATACTATCTTTACTGTCACATTTGATCAATTGAATGCATTCTTGTTGAATAAAAGTATTAATTTCTCTTCTTTTTTTAATATATTGACCACAAACCGCTTGAACAGTAGTTTATGTAAAAAAATACAATCCTAAAAAAAACTAAAACATGACGGAATATTTAATAAGTAAACAAATGTATACATTTATTTGTTTATTTTAATAATTTGACACTGTTGCCTTTATAACATGACACTTGCAGCGCAGTATGAAAAAGTCATATAGAATAGCTACATATGACTGCCTTTATATTTTAGGAAGGGGGTCCCAGGAATTGAAGTCTGATTTGGAGAATAAAACTGGCCTGTGTGTGGACTGTGGACTGTAATGAAGTCCATAAACCGGAACAACATAACTGCTGTTTACTTGAAGGTTCTCCAAGCTTGTTTCTTTTCAAAAGAAACCCGCAAACACTTCCAACAAGAGGCTGAAACAGGGCTACACAGACTTAATATAAACTCCTGCTGATTTTCCAACGTATTTATCAGCACTTTACAGGCATCTGAAAGTGTTTAAGGGCCCTGCTACCGTTCGCTCCAGTACATCATGAACCTAGAGTTTGGCTTGGGATCAGAGGGTTTACTAGGGAGGTAGACGACTTCTTAATTACATCTTGTAATTTCATGAAATTTTCATTACAGTCCTTAATCTTTAAGTGCACAGTGCCTGTGTTTCGATACAGCTGTTCAGGTAAAACATCACCTGTTTATTTAGCCAGCAGATGGCAGAATAGAGCACTAACATTTCCTGTTTCCTAAAGTGTCCAAAATTAGGCCCAAAAAGACGTCATTTGATGCACTTAGTGTCAGGGATAGTACAAAATCAATGGGGTAGTCTCAAAACCTCATCAGTATCACTACCGGATGCTGTGTAATGCATATCGAAATCACAATGCCTAAGGAAGTTGTTTTGCAGCTCGACACTCGATGGACATTTACTGACTGATGTACTTCAACAGCTACGTCAGCAGGTAGAGCACGTGGTACCATGATAACCAGCTTCACATCTTACTCATACTGGTATAGTTCCACTTGGCAGACCAGTGGTGAATGAAGCCAGCACATGACCAGTTCAGATTTACAGTCATTTAATTGATGTCAAATGTAGCTTACAAACGGGAAAGACACGTACCATTTTCAAGAATATACAAGGACACAAATCATATCACACAATCATTTTGTGCAATCTGTCATCTTTGGGGCAGGAACGAATTGTTCGGCAAAGGAGGAATACAAAGAGTCAACCCTAATTCTTATTTACTACCTGTATTTTACAAAATTGTTGCAGAGATGATGTTGGTACAGCTGTTGACCCAGCCACTGTAAAGAGTTTAAGGAACAGTGAAAGAAGTTATAACAAATGCAACATTTGACTGTTTGTTGTGGAGTTGGGATCAGCAATGACCTTTCACTTCTTCTTTTTTTGCGCTTACATCAATACAGAAATCACAGAATACATAGATGTACAAATATAAAGCACACTGTCTCACTCCTAGGGAAAATGTGAGCAGTCAGTCAGTTGGCCAGTCAGGGAAACAAGTCTGGACTCATTCTTGGATCAAATAAAATGTTTACCATTACCTTGATGTTTCAGTGAGGATATCTGAACATACCTTGTAAATGAGAGCACCCCAAGATGTTTTTTTTTTTTTTTTTTTAAATAAAAATCCCTTTCCAAGGGAAGAAACTGATATGCACCTTGTCAGGTGGTCTCTTAATACTGTATGTTCGAACAGAATAAGCAATAATCCCAATTGTTTGTAACAGACAGATGGCATTCAGCATTAAGCTGAAAAAAAAAACTGAAAAATGAAGATGAATAAAAGCAAATCTTTCCATTTCTTGAAAAAGGAAAGAAAAAGGAAGATACTTTCCCTTGTTTCAGGATTAAATCTACAGTTTTTACTGCATATTTCAATGAAAAATGTACACCTAAATCTTTTAAGTCCTAGTTTGAGTAGTTTATTATTATTATTACTTAAATTTCTTCCTGTACAATGAAATACAACTTCAAGACAACAACATCTGCTTTAAAAATACAGAGGGTTTTCTTTTTTCATTTTTTTAATTCACCAAAATTGAAACATATGCCCTCCCTCCCGACCCAAACCACGCCCAACTAAAACTGGACTTTTATTCAATATATATTTCTGTATGTGCATGTGTGTCCGTGTGTGCAAGTGTATACAAGTGTGTTTTGTTCTCTATGTCATTTACTCACAACACTGTAAACATACAGAGACTATTATACATGTGCTTGCACTGATTCATTGAATTTGGTTGACATGACTAGAACACCACAAAAGTAGTAATGATTTGGGGTGAATGAGAACACAATGGAGAATCGAGATTGAGGGGTTCTGGGAGAGCCTCGGGTGGTCCGTTGAAGTCTCCTCTTCTTATCGTCAGGCTGATGTTCCGGTCGGGTGGACGTCAACGGTCTTGGTGAAGAAGTTGCCACAGAGTGCGAAAGTGGGAGACTAAGAGCAGCAGCAGCAGCAGTGCAGGTGAAGGGACTGAATTAGTACTCTTTCCATCATCTGAGAAGAACAGGTTCCTCGTCAAGGAACTAAGCTGACTTTGGAGAGGGTGGACCATGGACCAACACAAGAGGGAAGCCGGTGGGCTCTTTACACAAGCAATTGTAGAGGACCGAGTCTATGAAGTCCCCATTAGTCCTATGCTTGTTAAGTCCTTCCCCATTTGAAGTCAGTGCGAGTCTGTGCTCGTGCCTCTCATGGTCAGGAGGCCGGAGGATACTTCACTCCCTCAGGCGGTGGGGAAACCAAAAACACTAGCGCAATGGAAACAAAAGTAAAACAAAACAAAAAGAATTCCGGCCTTTTTGTTCACAAATAGACACGTCTGAGGTCCCCTGGTGATGTGATGGTGTTGCATTGTGGGCAGAGTTTCTTGTTTCCCTATAAGAAGAGAAAGACAAGAAAAAAGGAGAAGAAAAAAAGAGTGAGAAGGTGGTCATTTCCATTTGAAAATGCAAACAAAGGCACTTTTTGTGTACAAGCATTTTCCTCTTAGTCTACACTACCGTTCATAAAGTTTTGGGTCTGTGCAGATACACTGATTTGGTGCTCAAATACCAGTGCAGTTTGTACTCTTGAGTACTTTAATAGTGTATGTGTGTGGACGTAAAATTTGTTTTTGGGCCTTGCCGCGAAGCAGCCCACCCTGTTCGACAAGCATGCGCCTTTTCCCACTACCACTCTGATGTTCAGCCAGTACACATAAAGCCTGGACCATAAAAGCAGGAGAACAGCAGGGAGAGGTAGAGGAGGAGGAAGGTGAGCTGTGTGGTCTGCTGTCTGCACCACACACACATGCTGAACATCACAGGATCTGCTCTTAAAGTCAGCAAACTATATACTTACTCAGCTTCATAAAATGCCAACACTTGCTGGAGACCTAAACAGCAAGGCATGAGAGATATAAAATCCTCACGTTTGTCGTGTGCCGCCTCTAGAAGCGAACCCAACTGTCTGGTGAAGTTCAGACAGTGACGTTACTGTGAGGAATCTTGCAACCATTGGTGATCATGTCCTCGTGTAACTTTCTCGCACATGTGCCACTGACGGCATATTTCTCCTCCTCATACACAGCCCACTACTATATGAACTAACACATTTAGGGGGCTTTTAACATCCATGAAAGTGACTTTTTGCCCTAGATATGCAAACTGAGGAATCTGGGAGCAGTAGGGTGCCAGAGCACTGAACCTTGCCTTCACATCTAACTGTAAAGAGGATTTGTGGCTCTATATGAAGTCGGTTCATGTCTAGGGCACCAGAACCTGCTCAGTTGATCCTGATTGCACAGAATTAAGAAATCCAGCAACACTACCCTTTGCTTGTTATGCTGTAACAATGGGCTCTACCCATTACAAGGCAAATGTGCAAATAATCAGAAGTGTTTCAAATTCGACATCATGGTCTGACTATGCGAGTGGTTTATATTGATGTGGCTGGCATGAAATCTCTGAGTCAAGTTCATTTTCTCTTTTTTTTTAAAGTGAGAAGTAAAACCTGAAGCAGTGTAGCAGAAAAAAGCTCCAGTGTGCTTCCCTCCACACCAACAATCTCCCAGACACAAAGGGGACCTGAGATTTGGTTTCTTTGTTCTGGGAAGCAGGAGTTTACCTAGTTTTAATGAGCGTGGGCAGGTCACGGTCTAAACGTGGGCTCCTCGCATCAGTGGCGGGTGGCTGCTGCGCTCTCATTAGATTCATAAAACAAGGCTGACGCTAACCAAATTACACACATTTACTTTGATCAAGACGCAAGGAGCCCCGCCGTGCTACTTTTATTGCTGTCTTTAGGCAACAATTTTAATGCCTGCATCACTAACAATCCGCTGTGGCAGCACGGGCTGGTGCGCACACACGTCTCTGTTCCTTCTTGTCAGCGAGCCGTGCACAGAGGGCCTAGTGATAAGCGGAGATGGAAGGAGCTGATTTAATATATAGCATATTGGAAAACGGCTGAGGCTGGGAAACATTTCCTTATTAATTGTTTCCGTGTGGTGACAGAATGTGTTAGCAGCTAATGAGAGTGGGCTCCCAGAGGAAGACCGGCTAAAACGGTTTAGAGAGAAGAGGAAGAGCCAGTGAGTATAAGTGTTGAAACTACAACCGGACAAGTAGAGATAATCGCAATTCTGAAGATAAGATTCAGAATTGAACACCAACAACGACTTAAAGGATTTAAAAACCTGGAGCGAAACGTGAGGAATCTCACAGGTCTGGTCGAGATTAACTTTTCAACCAACACTATAGCCAAATACCACAGCATTATCAAAATAAACTACTCTATTACCCACTTTAACAATGAGTGACTCACTGTATGAGAAGCTTTCGAGCACTCTGTGGTACGTAGAACTGAAATTTAATATGTACCTGAACTACACCAGCGACAAACTGCACTACCCCTATTTTCTTTTACACTTCAGTGTAAAAAATGTACAGACATGACTTCATGTACAAGGAAGAGCTTGTGATGTGTGTCATGTGATATAAGTTTCTTAATGCAGGGGTTTTTCAAACAAAGGTCCCTTCATGTATGATGAACCCCAAGTGAGGGACCCTCTTCCAAAAATATAAAGCTACACAAACTCTTTTTAATGTGTGAGAAAAATAAGCATGATTCAGCGTGTATATATAAGACAATATCAAATCACTTAGTATTACCATATCTTCTTTTTACTGATTATTAAGAGCAAACAGTGGTAAAACATAAAAACTTAAAGGGATACTCCACTTTTTTTGGAAATAGGCTCATTTTACCACTCCCCAGAGTTAATCAGTTGGGTATTACCGTTTTCAAATCCATTCAGCCAATTTTCTGATCTTTAGAAGAATATCAGTAACCAGACAGTTTCTGGTCTCATTGACTTCCATAGTAGGAAAAAATATACTGTTAAGTCAATGAGATCAGAAACTGTCTGGTTAGTAGTGGTGTCAACAATAATCGATTCTGCGATGCATCGCAATGCGGGAAATGCACGATTTAGCATTCGATGTGGCCAAGTGCCATAATCAATTGTCACTGTTTGTGTTCTGGCCTTGGACAAAAAAGTTTTGAAGTTTCAATTACTTTCGGGAGCAAAACAACAAAAATAAAGATGGCTGAGGCAGAGGGAGATGACCGCGACAGACGGGTAATCAAAAACGCACCCAAAGCTTTGAAAGACACATTTCGTGGGAAACTAGATAAGACTTATGCGGTGTGTAAAACCTGCCACACTAAAATCAAACACGTTGGCAATACAACTAACGTCACGAACCATGTTGATTGTTAGCTTCCTGAGTTGAATTTTGGAGAGGGTGGAATTTTCATGCATTCGCAATGAATCGGAGAATCGAATTGAATCGAAACGTTACCAGGTGAATTCGCAAACGAATTCAATTGTGAGGGCAGTGCCAATGCACACCCCTACTGGTTACTGATATTCTTCTAAATATCCGGAAATCGGCTGAATGGATTCGAAAACGGTAAAACTCAACTGTTTAACTTTGGGGAGTTGTAAAATGAGCCTATTTCCAAAAAAAGCAGAGTATCCATTTAAAAAAATATAAAGATAATTTATAAAGATTTCACTTATTTTCATGGAACCACTTACAAAAATTTAAAGAAAGCTTTATATATTCATTTAAAAAACCCATTCATACTTTGTGAGAAAACATTCTACTTCAAACATATATTTACTTTATCAAGATGCAAGGAGTCCCACATGTTACTTTTCTGTTGCTATTTATAAACCCCAAAATGGACCGACTGATGAGCAAATGTGTCATTCTTACCAGAGTCCTTAGCCAGCATTCTTCACAGTGCACATGCCAACACTGGATGGAGGTGAGTGGCATTGTATAGGAGTCCTGAGGCAAAGACAGGCAGAGAGAGAAACGAGACAAAAAAGACAATTAATTTAACCCGTTGAAATGAACATAATTCACATCTACAGCCACCCACATATACAACAACGGACATCACTAGAGCAGCACCAGCACAGCAGAGAGCAGCCAACGGAGGCAGGCAGGTGGGCAGTGAGGGAGCATGAGGGGCAGTGCAGGGGTCAGGCGGGGTTAGGCCAATGGGAGCACAGAGAGCCTTACCCTCCGGAGTGGGAGCAGCTTCTTAATCCCACTGCTGTCCGCAGTGGCAGTGCTGCAGCCCGTTACGTAGCCTCTGTACAAACAGTACACGCCGAGCTGCAGGGCCTCTGCGCTCCCGTGCCTCTTGGCCACCTGATTCTTGCCGTCAGCCCCTGTTTGGGGTGGCTTCCGCTGCAGGGATATTCAAGAGCGGTACTGAGAAAAAGAATGTGGCCGCCACGGCAGGAACAGACACACACATCAGACCAACGGGTGTAGCTATCAACAGAAGCTCTGCAACACTGAGCAAGGATAAAAGGGATGGTTGGGAGTTCTGTTGTATTTTTGCATGAGTATTCAGTTTGGATATCATGCTAGGTAGGTGGCAACTGTCTAAAACAGATGTTAACAGTTAATTTACTGAGAATTCATTTATTGGGCTGCTCTATTTCCAATAACCAGCAGGTGGCAGTAGACCACCACTGGGAAAAGCTCAAATCCACAGACTGCACATGAGGCTGAAGCAAACAGAAAAATGTCTAGAATCTTTTTAATGAAATAATCAAAACATTTACAAGCATCTTTATTTAGGACAATGTTCTCTACAAGGCCACAAGTGATCAATCTGTATATCTGGGTGACTTTATTTTATTCTATTTTAATGAAAGTCAGGATGGATCTAATCAACCTCCCAGACATACATAGGCATGTCTGATTAGTCAGAAGCAACTATATAAATAAAGCTGAAAGGGTTTAGCATAGATATCCAACAGGATGGCCACTACTGCTAGAGTAACTCCTGTAACAGAACCTAATTGTATGGGTTAATTTTCCAGGCCATGCTAGATTGAAGCTGAAGGAGGCAAACCATCACAAAGCTTTAGCCAGCTGGGTGCATGATTGCGGGTGTTAGGTTTTATCACCATGGCATGTTATTAGGATGCGGTTATAACCAAACACAACCACATGGACACGCACAATATTGGCAAGCGAGAGTTCTCACCATGCATATGAGACACTTGTATCGGTCTCCTCTGAGGATTTGCTTCTCCAGTTCTCGTATGCGAGCCTTTAGTGCCTCCAGTGTGGTCGCTGTAGAGTCCTCTGTGATCCTGAAGGTTAAAAAAAACAAAAAAAACAAACGAAAGTTGAGGTTCAATTAGAGCACTACAAACCAGTTTGGCCCACACATTAAACTGAAAACTGTGGAATGCTAATTACATTTAGAAAGTTTTGCAGTCATACAAATTTGTAATTTAAATTTGCAAAGCTGCCACACAGCTTCAGTTAAGACAAACCCGAGTGCCAAAATGCGAAATTAAAAACAGACGTCCCAACTAGAAACAGCATATTCATTACACTTACAGAAGGACCATGATGACAAAATGAAATAATATGTTTTTACTTTATTGTACTACTATTTCAATTTCAGCTCTCATTAAACAGGGAACTGGGTGTCTTTTGAGGTCACTCTCACATCGGTTCTACCAACTCCTTACCACTCAGGCCTTCACTAAACATCCCTCTGACAAATGTTTCTCAGCTGCTGAATGTATATTTAACACTGTCCACAGCATATGAACTTGCAATAACTAAATCAATATGGCAACCATTGATTGTGCGGCAAGGTGCTTGGCGAGATGTTTATGGTGATCCGCTCATTTTCCAGCCAGATGGAGCACTGATCTACAGTATTGATTTAACGTTGCGCCAGCGTTCTCTTAGGCACAATCCCCCGACTCAGTTCCTGCCGTTCCACTGCCTTTTCCAATAGCTTCATTTATTACAGGCCTGTGTGACTCAACAATGAGTACACGCTCAAGACACACACACAGGGACATGGGCCTCTCGGTAATCAGGGAGTATTAGAAAGTAAATCAAGAAAGGGTCATTAAAAACTGAAGACCATTTATGGACGCAGTATCTCGCTATAAGGCCAACCTTAGAGTAACTGAAGAAACATGGGTACCTCTGAGAAGCAAAGCTTAAAGGTTAAACCTATTTTCCAAAATTCCCTTTAATATTGTTTTTGAACTTGTCTGCAGTGTGTACAAAAATCCATCCACTCCATCTGTTATTTTCCCCGGAATTTTGAAACGGTCTCAAAATGAGCCTTTCAGAAATCTGACGTCACATTATACAGTTCATTCACATCTTCTCGGTTCTCGCGCATCAAGTAAACTCACATCAGAGGCCCACACGGAAGAAAATGAATAGTTGAATAAAGTCGTTATTGCACACAAAAAATATTCTCGTCACTTGATAAACTTAAGGTTGAGCCACTGTAGCCACTTGAACCAACAATGTCTTTACTAACTTTCTGGGCCAGCAGATGCAATTACCAAGCAGCCTATGAAGGAGTGACACAGCTCTCAGATTTAATCCAAAATATCTTAATTTGTGTTCTGAAGACTGAATGAAAGTCTTATGGGGTTGGAACAACATGAGGGTGTTTCATTTTTGGGTGAATGAACCCTTTAAAACACAAAGATGTTTTGTTTGTTTTTGGCAGAATATCCTAGGCACAAGATGTAATTGCACATAACTATTCTGGATAGGGAGCAGGAAGCAGCACATAATGTTTTTGCTTCCACTCAAAATTGGGCATTTCCAACATGGTATAATAAATAATCTGAGGGGTATTGTAAGTTTACAGACAAATTCTGTGGAAACCTGAGACTTATATTACATCTTGAAAAAGAGGCATAATAGGTCCCCTTTAAAGTCATCCAGCCAGGTATCAAACACATCCCATTTATTTTAAAGCCGAGATGATGGAAGAAGCAACATATTTTTTTTTTAATCTGCATTGTGACATATTTCTGAATAAAGCAGAATATCACAAAACAAAAATGTGGAGCTTGGTTCAATTAATCAGTTGTTGATTGGATGGGGGCAAAGGTTGCAGTCACTTGCAAGATAGGGGCAGAGTTTAGGAATGACTGGAAAAGTCCAGCATGTCCAGCTATGTCATTTTGATTAAGAATTACGAGGTCAAAACAAATGTTACAAATTATGACATGCTTGGATGAATATAAAAATAAGATCAATAACATGCATTTAGAAAATAGATGAAGGTGAATAGGGTGAATTTTTTATTTTTGTTTCAATAAGGAGGATAACAAAACTCTGAAGTCCAGGCATCTTCTCAAGGTCACCTTAAACCTCATCTAGGTCTCTGTCAAAAAAGCACCAACAAGACAACGACCTTGAATAAGAAGAGTGAGCTGTCCGGACAGTCAATTCCCCTCAGCCTACAATCAGCACAGGGACTATAAAGCTTTAAAATCTCTTCTTATTAGTGGCCAGCTTGTAAAAAGCATTTAGTCTTGATTAGCGTGCATGCTTATAAAGCAGACAGGAGAGTAGGTCTACCATGCTCCATGCCTGCTGTTTTTCTTTAACAGCTTCATAAATCGCTGTGGTTCACTTGCCCGTATGCCGTCACCAGCCCAACAAAAAAAAAAATACAACTTTTACCCCATAAGTAATGCCCAACCCGCTGCAGCATGAATATTCATTGTGTGGTGCTTTAGTAGAAAACCACATTCTAAAGTTATTTAATTCCCTCTGGTAATAAAAGAAGGTTTTACTCTGTCTTTATATGGATGGTGAGATCGTTTGGGGGAGAGAGCTGGGCTGTGTTTTAATACGAAAGCAGGTGTAAAACCTGGAGAGGGGTGGCTGGGTGAGTTCAGAACAGAAAATCATCAAGGTCCTATTGAGTGTGTTAGGGAAAGTTTTAAAGACATTAAACACAGGCCTCGTCTCTGCAGCAATGTGCTGGCTGAATAATGCCAATGACGTCACCTAGGGAAGGAATAATGTCTTTTCAATTATGAATTTAAGTTACTAAGGAAACCACAATGAGGACTGACATCCAAACTAATAATGCCGCCTACCTACAGCTGTGGTCTATAATGGTTCACCCATTATATTAAAAATCAATGTGGATGTTAAAGCCAATGATGGATGACTTTAATACCTTATACAGGCATCACTCTCTGTAAAGGCATATTTTTAATTTGTAAAGCAACAAATGCACAAGTTTAAACAGGAAACCTCTGCTGCTATCTCACACTGCCATTATGGCCGGGCACTGAGTGTGAGGCTATTTTTCATTTCATTATCCTGCCCCGTAACCATCTGTCTCTATCAGAGCTGAGCCTAACTGTAGAAGGCAGTCTAATATATAGGTCTACATGGCCTAACACGAGAACACATGAGTTACAAGTACAGACACATGAGTTAAAAAGTCACTTGGCTGACAATCAATCAGATAGTAAGGGCTAGTGTATACTTCAAATCAATAGGGTGATTGAGCAGAACAGCTTCTGATTAAAAAAAAACAAACAAACCTAAATATACTAAACTTGTAGAAAATGTTAAATATTATCATAATTACTTTTACAAATACTCACACATATAAATTGTTGTTTTAGTGTTTCTTAAAAGTAAAATGTGTTTCTTGTTTGGAGATATTGCTGATACTACAGTACAAATGTGGCTAATGGGAAAAGCGATTGAAGAACAAAATAACTAAGTCCTCACTAATGAATTTGTAAAAAATTTGATTATTGTGGAGGTACACAGAAATCTGCTCCGTTGCTTCAAGTTGAGCATGAAATGTGGCTGCGATCATACGGGTGGCATAGGAGCCCTCATTTATCATGTGAGGAATGAGCGGAGACAAGAGGCGACCCCTGTACCCAGAGATCATTACCCATCTGGGCACAGGAGAGCTCGGAGAATTCATCAGCCCCCTCTGCTTTACAAATACACATGCGCGTGTATACAATTTACACAACTCATGACACAGAAACAAGCTCACCCTCTTACTCCAACACACAAACACCATCCACAATGAATCACTGTAACTAAAGGGGACAAGTCTCATTTTCATTGCAAATTGAAATGCATGTGTTTTACAAACAGTGGGGTTTGAGATTGTTTTCAGGCTGGAAGTGGAATGAAATGATTCAGCTCCTTATGTGGCCTCTTTAAAGCTCACTCACATTAAGACCCCACACTTCAGGAAATTGGAAATGAAACAATGGCACAGCCATTCCCGTAAGTTTGCATGCTTTATCCATTTGGCACACACCATGAAGAAAAAACATTTTTTTTTAATGCTTTAACCAATATATCAAGTATAACTAGGGTGTGCGACAACACGGTTTTTGATTGTGGAACGATTAAAATGTCTCCACAATCTGCTTTTGAAGAAATACCGTAGTATCGAAGCGTTCTATCAGTTGCAGTTCTAGCGCCTTCATCTCAACATACCGTACAATGCAATAGTGCATTCACATCACATGTTAATGCAGAGGTAGAGTTACACTCACTGGACACTGCAATTCACAAAAGTTCATTATTTGCATGTGCTTTAATGTTGCTGGTTAAACATGTCGTTAACGTGCTGATGCGCTGTTCCTGACATGCGCTTTTCTGAGTGCGTACACGCGAAGCTCACCAGCGCCTGAATAATGTAGCAAGACTTGAAAGTTATCTTATCTGTATAATTTATACAGTGAAGTCTGTCATTTTATTTTCGTGTTTGTTCATTTAGCCTAATTACTTTCTTCAATGCTACTGTTAAATACACCTACTGAAGTTGAAAATATAGAGCACTGTTGATTTAATGTGTATATTAAGTTGTGTATGTGTATCTTTGTTCTTAATATTTAATAAATAAAATAACTGGCCCAATCGCTTTGGCCTAAATATTTGTCTTTTTTTATATATATATATTTTTTTTACCTATAAGGTTTTGACATTAGTTTAGCTGTAATACTCAGCAACTTAAACAGTAAGACCAACATAAAAAGGAATCGTGATAAAATCGTGATTTTCCTGAAAAAAATTATGATATATTTTTGCCATATCGCCCACCCCTAAGTATATCCTCAAAAGCTACAACTGCTATTTGTTTCAGCCAGGAAAGAGTTAATACACCTCCCTCCCTCTTCTCATGACCCCTCAGTATTTGATTAATGACATCATCATTGAGATTTATCTCCCTGGCCCCTTTCATAAGACAATATCACGTAACATCCTGTGATACCTGATCAAATCAGCAGAAGGAGAAAGGAGAGGTGCTCTTCGGAAGAGAGGGCTCTACTGTCGCGGAGAGATGGATAGATTCAGATGGAGGGCCGAGAAGGACGGGCACAGACTGGGAAAAATATTGCGGGCGATATTAAATAAACGAGTGTGTGTCACGTCTGGAGCTAAGAGCTAAGCTAATAAAACGGGTGGCGGGTGGCTTGCGCTCATTGCTCGCTCTTTCTATGACATCAAACAGCTGCGGTGATTCATACCCCGCGGCTAAAACACTTAATGCTTCCCGATACAACGCTATGGCTAGTCTAAACGGTTGCCTAGTGCTCTGCGCTATACGCCGAGGTAGGGCAAAACAGAAAAAGTCTCAACGGAGGAAAGCAATGAATCAATCTAAGCTGTCATGCTCCTGCAACTCCACTTAGGAATCCCGTTCTGTCCATTTTCATCCTCCTACTCACACACTCACGCCTGGACAGAGACACACAGTGTTCATAACATCATCCACTAACATTCATTTCCACACACTCAGTCAAACCTATCAAGCAACAGTGTGCAAAGTCACGCCTTAAACTGCAGGTCGTGGAAAACGTGGTTAATAAACGATTTCAATTGCAGACCGAGCTGACATCAAGCTTGTACTACAGATGAAGTCATTCGTAGATGCACACTTGACTGAGACTGGGTGAGAGGAACGGGCGAGAGGAACGTGCTCACGATGTGCTGACGAGAAAAATCAATTGTGTCGGGTCTACTGCGCTTATTCACCAGTCATCCGCCCCTGATATTTAATATGGGGCCCAGTGATGGCCGTCCGCACAAGATTGATTCAGCTACACTAGAAGTCTCTCCCTAGAGAAAAGGGCTCAGAGGAGAAAACAGATAGAGAAGACAATGAATGGTCTTTTTTTTTTGGTGGGTGGGTGGCTATAAGAAATGTAAATCTTTTAATAAATAAACAAATAGTGTAAAAAAGTAAAAATGAATCAAATCTCATAAAAATATAAATAGAATTAATTACAGAAAATAAAATAAACTATCATAATTTAAAAAAAAGATAAAAAATTAATATCTTGGTATAAATCAAAGTAAATTGGCATAAAACAAATATTACATAAATAAAATCTAATTGTTCCATACAAATCAAAAATAGTCTGCTGAAAGTGTCAACCACACACACACACACAAAAAAACTTACACATTACTATGTTTTATAGGGGTAATTTCAATTTTGCTTTGTTAAACCTATGGTACACATACCCCTGGTTGAAAAAACATGAGCACTTTTGTTAAATTCAACACTGACAAATTTAAAACTGGCAATGCCCTGGACAATTCTACATAGTGGGATTAAACAAGGATAGAGACAAGACACGGGTCATGTGGACTGACAGTTGTGCTATTGGGTAGGCAGAGTGTGGCTAGTGCGTTGACCCTGGACCGGCTCTAGACAGCACGGGGAGATCGAAAAGGAGAGAGGACAGTCGCACCACCACCGTGGCAATAAGCTCCTCTTCTACGAGGAGCTGCACTCTGACCTCAATTACCCATTCCGGGGACAGGGCCCCCACGTACAAGAGGGAGGAGAGTTTAGCGGGAGCAGTTGTCGGGGAATATGGATGAACACCCAGGAATGCAGGAATTACAGGCACCAGCCTTTCACCCACTCAGGTAATTCAAATGTATCCTTATGTAGGCTGCCTGCAAACATTTCTCCATCTTCACTCTGAGTGGAGAGTAGGGATTCATCTAGCTTTCTCTGCATTCCTCTGTTGTTTGATTGTTCACTTAATTTAAGAATATGACATTTGAATTTAACACATTTAATAAGTTTAGGGGGAAAAAATCCCTCCATGAAAGGTAAAAACTTCCATTCACTTCTTGCAATAAGAGATAAATATTGCACAATTCTTGCAGTGTAAACCTGTAGTATGGAAATAGCTAAGGGGATATTAGCATTCGTGGCAAGTCAGGGCCAGACAAGGCTCAGCTGCCTGGGATCAATACTGTGGACCACTCCCTGTGATCAAGCATGCTCCAGAGAGATGAGCACACTAAATGCATCATTTATGATCTTGCAGTCCCTACACAAACTAATCTCACCCCAATACACCAGCAAACACACTGGCACTGCGGACAGGTGTGTGTTTGTACTCACTTCTCTATCTCGCTGTTTTTACAGGTCCTTGGTGTGGAGGACGAAGATGAAGAACTGGGCTCCTGTTTGCTGCTCTCACCATTACTGGTCGACGGCATTTCTGCAAAAAATACAAGAGCATATATAATGAATGAGGGCTAACAAAAGCTAAATTTAATTCTATATCAATCTGTTCTATATGCACACTCTCTATATAAGAGAAACTTTAAAAATCATATTAATTTCCTTGATCAAATTTTCAAATAGTCTGATGTCCAGGGTTTCCAATTGTGGAGAAAAAGGAAAGTACACCACACAAAAAGGCCAACTCACCATCACTGGCCCATTTGGAGAACTCGGGTGTTATTCTATTAGACGGCACACCACCACTTCAGAGGAGAAAAAGAAATTGATTGTAAGAGCCAGGCATATAGTTATTATTTATCATTTTAAAGTATGTGATGAAATCATCTCAGTGAAGGCCAGCTTACTTGAGAACGGCTCCACGCAGTGCCTCCCGTTCTTTGGCTTCTCCCTGGTCCTCTCCAGAGCAAGGAATGATGTCTGCCTCAGTGTACCTGAAACCTTGAATTAAGGAACTGCATCTAATTTCAGCTTAGTGTTTCTGTGCACACTACACCACCACTTAAGAGCAAGACGTGCCTCCTGGTGAATGAACAAGGATACTGGGCTTTGCCGTACTCCAGTGTGTCATCTCCATCTACATCCAGGTCTGCATCGCTGTCATGGCTCTCCTTCGTGCTACACATGGCAAAGCCTGTTCCTAAAAGAGGGAGGAGAGGAATAATAGTATTCAGTAAATGGAATTTAGGTTTAAATTCTGTCATACTCATTATGTTACAATACATCTCCTGTCGCTAGCAACCATCTCCATCTGTAACGGACCCAATCAAGGACAGTTTTGTCATGCCAGAAAAACACCAATTAAGAAGGCCTGTTCTAGTTCATTAGCAAGACCAGATTACAGCAGACAACCCAGGAACCTAGAAATGTTGGGCCCAGATGGAGGCATCAGAGACAGCCTGAATGGGAGTTGTGTCAGGTGCCTGTCAGGGTGTGGGTCCTGAGCACTGGGGTGTGCAGCCTGAGTGGCACTTCTATAAATCCAGTGATGAGCGCACAGACAAACTCCTGCAGCCGGCTGACTGGGTCCTTCAGTTCTGGTTAGGAACAGTTTGGATCGGCAGCAGCCTGAAGGGTGGGAGAAGCCCACAGAGACCCAGAGTCTGATTGAGCTGAGAAAGGCTGGAGCGGGCCAGGCCCCTCAGCGGTTGATGGAAGGATGTCAGGGCACCGCTGGAGAACAGGGTGTCACGGATGAGGAGCTAAGGTAGGAAATGGAAGTGAACGGTGCTTCCTCTCATTCCGCAAAGTGCTACGACACATGATGACTACTGCACAGTGTGGAGTGGACAACTACAACCTTCAGGGATAGTGTAAGACACTGACTAAGAAGAGGACTGAAAGTGGATGTGGTAGCCGCTATCTGTCTCTCCTCTCCGTAAAGGGATCCAAAAGAGGCAGAGTAGGGATAAAATGCATCACAAATGCTTGCCCCTTTTTACAATGTGCCGATGGTTTTTAGTGATCAAATAAAAGAGACCTTTTAAGTTTTATTTGGTCCCTGTGACTGCAGAGGCATATGCGAACAATAGCCGAGCTACATAAATCTAAGCTGGTCGCACGTAGAATTAGGGTTCTGATCGCACGTTACCAAGGACAGTTGAACATTACTGTACATGTACATTACTCTCAACAATAGGGATGGGAACCGAAAACCAGTTCTTCTTCAGAACCTGTGCCCAGTGAATTGATTCCCTGGGACCGTTAGCATGCCCGCTTAACAATTCCGCTAGTTGCAAATGTGTCATGACGTCACACATGCGGCGTGTCGTTTTGGTTCTGAATGCAGCAAATCGCATTGAGGCAGAATCGCTCTAAAGTCTGGTTATATTTCACGCAAAAAGATGACAATACGGTCACATGCAACACTTGTACTTCTTTGTATTTCTTATGTCAGTTGAATTTTGTTTCAGGTTGAATCCAAATGATCACTGTTAATATTCCAAAAGGCACAAGCTCTTCCTTGACTGTTTTTAGTTTCCATGGCACATAATTGCCAGTTTTATTTTTTTTTTTTTTGTCTGGACCAATGAATGTAAAAATTGATTTCCTAATCCTAAAGCTCTCTTCTTGATAATCTTTCAAGGCACACACTAGCGTGCCATCGCATACTGGTTGAGAAACACTGCCCTAGCCTATGGGTCCCTGGACTTTACTTTGAGAAACAGCTTACCTACTTTTAGGTTTGTTCTGAGGTTGCTACACATAATTTGTGTAAACTCTGTGCTTTGTCTTCTGATCAGATATTAAAGTGAGTTAATACAAACAAATTTGTACTTATTCCCTCATGCAATGAGAATTCGATAAGGAATCGAATCAATAAGCAATATCGAATGGAATCGGAATGAAATGAAAGCAATAATGGAATCGGAATAAGTAAATTCTTATCAATTCCCATCCCAAGTCAACAATAACTTAAACTAAACATGGGTGTCTATTCATTTAACTTGCACTTGTGAGACTGTCTGTCCACTGATAACACACTAAAACTTAATTAAAATATTGAGAAACATTGTAAATGTAATACTAAACAATACTACCATCCAAAAGTTTGGGGTCAGTAGGATTTTTGAATGTTTTTGAAAGAAGCCCCTTATGCTCACCAAGGCTGCATTTATTTATTATTAGAGAAATATTTCTTATCAATGCTGAAAAATTTTTTTTTTGGAAACCATGATACATACGTACATTAACAGCATTTATTTGAAATAATCTTTTTTTATTAGATTTATATAATATTATATTACATTATTATAGTCTTTACTGCCACTCTTGATGAATTTAATTTATCTTTACTGAATTAAAGTATTAATTAAACAAAAAAATAATAATCTTACTAACCAGTAGTGTAGTGTAACATGGTGCATGTTTTATAGTATTTAGGTAAGGGTAAGCTTTAATAAATTGTGGCACTAAAGTGTAAGAATATATGTGCGGCCACATGAAAAATAAACAGTGATCAACACGCCTTATTCTAACATAGAAATAGTTCTCAATACAACCCTTCCACCCCTCTGAAGTTGGGTAAAAAGCAGTCAGACAAAAATAAAAGATCATAATCTGTAAATGATGGTGAACATTTTATTAGTATATTGTTGACAAGCTGCAAGGAAACAGGATAAACAATGGCCTGCCCACCATTAGTGGTCACAAAAGAGGAAGATATGGCCATAAGTAGTCAAAAGAGAAAGAAAAGAAAAATCACTGTTAATTTAATCAATTGATCAGCCTAAGGATCCTGGCTAATGC
Source organism: Hybognathus amarus (assembly GCA_030378365.1). NCBI lineage: Eukaryota > Metazoa > Chordata > Actinopteri > Cypriniformes > Leuciscidae > Hybognathus > Hybognathus amarus. The sequence continues at coordinate 313,895 of JAQIUQ010007011.1, read as the reverse complement.
TTCACTAGAAACAGGGCAGGAAAGATGTCATGTGGCATTCGATTTAGCACGGACAGGAAGAATGTCCTCTTTGGTGCAGACACTGACGAAACACAGCCAGACTGAAAAAGCACGGCACACCTTCTCAGCCAAATACAACTTTAAAACAGCAACCTGAATGGTGTATAACTACCCAAGCAGTGTTGTAAGTGTGTCTGACTGTGAAAGCTGGGGCTACAGTTAAGCGGTCTTGGCAGGCAATCTAATCTGTGCCGAAAAGGTCAGTGCCACTCTAACTGCCTCTCAGTCAAATTATGCACACCATCGGACTGCCTCTTTGCCCAGCAGCGCCAGGGACGTAAGCTTACTCTTCTTCTTCCCAACATACACTGGATGAATAAGAAAATTCTTCCTCTGCAAATGTCCATTTGCAATGTGTCACATTCAAAGAAGACCCTGTATCCCTTTAAATGTTAAGTCGTCACATGCATAAGACACGTTTTTCCTTGTTGGGTCACATTTTACAAGCTGATTTACATATGCCATGATTGTTAAGTGCTAATCTACATATGTCACTCGAGACAGGTGTCTCATGTCGTGGCTAAGAAAGGGGACGCAGAGATCCCACAGAAACAGGACATGAAACATGACCTCTCCTTCACCATGTTGCCATGACATCTATCAGCCTTTCGCAGTATGTGTCGCAGGTCAGAGTTCATCCAATCAGGATGGCATTTACCATGTATGCCTGCCAGGGAGGGGGCTCAAAGTAGCCATCTCTCAAGGTTCTTTACAAAGACGAGCGACGGGCCTCTGTTCTTCTTCCCTGACGGCACCAAATCTCTTCCATCTCTGCCTGTGACTGCCATCGCTATCTCTTCATCAGCACAACAGCCCTGCTAAGCCACGGACACGGGAGGCCTTACGGGCCTCCACCACAAACTGATCCTCTTCGATTTCTCTCTTCCTCTTGGTCTCTCTTTTCCCTTATCATGCTCTTTTTGTTCGGTTTAAAGCATTTCCTCTCTGCTTTTTTCCTAGGTCCTCAAAGAGGGAGAGGGCTGGTGCTTCAGAGACGATAGCCCTCTTATCCCATTGAAGACCCCTTTCAAGCCCCCCATCCCCCTCAGTCTAGCTCCCCCTGGGCAGGAGGGATTCTGCAATGCAGGCCGATTGAATGCTTGAGGACTTCAGCTGGGCTTTCAAGGCAAAATCCACCTTCTGAGTATCCTGGTGGGAGCTTTCAAGTGGTCCCTGGGCCACCGAGTCACTTCTCACCAGGTCCCCCCTCTATCGCCATTACACCGGTGCCTGTGCTGAAGATAAAGGGCTGGAGAGCTTCTGTACAGACACATGCAGAATTGATCTGGGCCACTGTCTGTCTAGCCAGGCGTTAGAGGAGCAACTCCGTTTCTTTTCTTAATCCACACAGCTTTGCAATCTGTTCTTTGCTTGGGATCGAACAGCCTTTCCATTTAAGAGTGCAGCAGTTTACAAAAGACCACTGAGGGAGGAAACCAACTCCTTTCTAAATATGAAAAGGACAGTGAGGGGGGAAACAGACGTTTTTGATAGGCATTCACTTAGCACTTTCTCTAAAGTGCCAACTCCACAAACTTAACCGAAGAAATAAACCCCTTTCAATATAACTGATCCAACATTGAGAAAGTTCCAAGATAAAAAATCTGAAGTATGGAGGAATGACTGACACTTCCTCCCAAGTGTAAAAATAATCTGAGGAGGTAAATAATTTATGAACCAACTAGAATTCCCTTGAAAGTCTTTCAATGAGTGTGGAGCACATCTAAAAGGGTCTTAGGGAGCGAGTGTGTATGTGATAGAGAATGTCCCAGGTGAGCAAAGTTAGGTTGGGAGCTATAATTGCATTCCTGCAGCGGGGGAAGCCCAGGGGTCAGCGGCCCATTTTTTCTCACACACATCTCTGTACTGGGTGAGTCGGGTCAATTGCACAGCTAAATGTGTTTTCCTTTGACTCCGTAAAGGCCGAAAAGGGCCTGCCAGAACTCACCTGGTCTGGACTACAGCTGCCTAGCCTATAAATGAACACACTTGAACAGGTTGATCTTGGGTACATCGAGAATGAAATGAATGTACCCTCATTAAACAGTTTAAAGGTTGCAGTGATCTCTGACAGCTATTTGACAACCTTGTGTATGTACATATATATTTATAAACATCTTTATTATATATATTTATATGTATTTTTTTTTCACACTCACCTAAAGGATTATTAGGAACACCATACTAATACTGTGTTTGACCCCATTTCACCTTCAGAACTGCATTAATTCTATGTGGCATGTGGTTTGTGGGATGCACATCCAGAGCACAAAGCTCCCGTTTCCACCACATCCCAAAGATGCTCTATTGGGTTGAGATCTGGTGACTGTGGGGGCCATTTTAGTACAGTGAACTCATTGTCATGCTCAAGAAACCAATTTGAAGTGATTATAGCTTTGTGACATAGTGCATTATCCTGCTGGAAGTAGCCATCAGAGGATACATGGTGGCCATAAAGGGATGGACATGGCCAGAAACAATGCTCAGGTAGGCCGTGGCATTTAAACGATGCCCAATTGGCACTAAGGGGCCTAAAGTGTGCCAAGAAAACATCCTCCACACCATTACACCACCACCACCAGCCTGCACAGTGGTAACAAGGCATGATAGATCCATGTTCTTAGCCTCGATAGTAGTCATGTCTCCATTGCGCATTTTTATATTTTGAATGTATCCTTCCACTGCATACTGTAACCACTTTTGCCTCGATCTGGAGGATATCGCTGAGGCATTGATCCAAAAGGGTCACTGACACGCATGGGTATAGCTCTTCCCGTCATAGCAATCTGGTCGTGTTTGACCATTTGTTTGAGTTGCGTAGTAACAATAATTAGGGGAGTGGTTTTCGCAAACATCAACTGAGTGCAGAGGGATTATCTTTCCTGGTTCAGTTGAAACGCCCCATAATCACAGCCCAATGGAGCAGTATCAGACTCACATTCTGACTAGAATCTGAGTATGACAGACGTTAGGCTAGTAATTGTGTGGCCTGTGCTACAAAACTTTCTGTTTGGCCAATGATTGTTCAGAAAAGTTAGAGTACAGGCCTCAAATATTAACCTGTTTTCACAATTAAAATAAATAAGAAATGTTTCTTAAGCACCAAATCAGCATATTACAATGATTTATTCTAAAATTATTTTAGTTTTAAAATTAAATATTTCACAATATCACCGTTTCTACTTTAGAGACTATTTTCTAAAACATTAAAAAGCCAGAAAACACTTACCTCTGAAACCACCCTCCAATAACGTCAGTAGCTTGGACCCTCTTCTGTCCGCACCACTCGTACTCCTCAAACCGCGTTCCATTCTCTCCTTCAACATCCGCGGAATCCTCTTCTGTTGCGCCTTCCCTCTGAGAGAACAAAACCACTTATCAAAAATGTACCAACACACCTCAATCGGTCCACTCAATATAAAAAGACAAAACCACAAAGTGTGACTACATCAGAGGAAATCAAAGCAGCGCTTTCAAATCCACTAACTTCTAATGATGTCTAATTTTAGGAGCTATCAAACCACATGCAACAGAACACCGAATCCAACCACCAAGAGTACATTAGTATCATAAGAACTACTGGATTAGATGGGTTAAGAGGAACCTGCTATATAATGTAAAGGGCAAGTGCTGCATCCTGAACCACTAAAATGGCTAAAAAGGAAAGCCAGTCAGACTGTGTGAACAACAGTTTCCATTGAGCCATTTTATAAACTCAAAGCCTAAGGACAATAATGTAGAATCTCTAAAGTAGGTTCAGGATGCCGAAACTGCCAACTAAATCTGCTAAAGTGGCGGAAGAGAAGAGGAGGAGGAGGAGGAACACTTTAGGAAAAAGCTTATCCTTCAACTCTTCCCTGGACATCCATATAGTGGAACAACATGATATTGTCATAAGAAACTGCGGCATGGTAAAATAATTGATCATGTGAATGTGTTTTGTCAGATGCTGATGTCCAGGGAAAGGTTAGGGCAGAAAGGCCAAAGCTTCTAGAGAAGGTTGGAGGCCCATATCACTGGGTTTATGAAGCTACCTTGAACAGACATTGTTCCACATGCCTACTCATTTCCTCCTCTGTCCCTGCCAGCGGGGTGCTGCACAGTGGACATACCTGTCCATCCTCGGGCTTCCGGCGCTTCATCTTTCCAATCCGGGCTGTAGCACAAGAGAAGAGAGAGACACCATGTGATAAATCAATGGAGCAAAGGGACCATAATAAACACCACAAAAATAATCCATATTGGGACTGAGCTGTGGAAATGGTGATGATAAAATAAACACGAATACTACAAATAAAGAAAAATAAATGTTTCACTTAAATTCATATTTTGGGGTTTTCAAAATGTTAATAAAATATTAAATTAATAAATATTTAATTGAAATTAAAATACATTTGTGTTTTATTTGACTCAATTTATAGATTTTTTTTACATTAAACCTGTAAACAACAATAGCAAATATGGCTGACCAAGGACATCACTGGAGTGGAGTCAAGACCGGAAAAAAAGAGCAATCAAAAAGAACGAGCAGCATTAAGCCCACTCAGATCAAGATCCTTTACAGACTTGGCTCAAGGCTAGTAGGCATCTCTAGCCACAGATTTTACTGAGGGAAGAAAGATGGCTTGCAAAACACGACAGTGACGTGACAGGGCTCAGAGGTGAAGTCTGTCCATTAGACCTTTGTACCCAGACACCAATTCCTCCTGGTTACATCGATGATGAGCACGAAACGGCCAGGGCTTGGATCTCTCTGGGTGTCTCGCTCTACCCCCTCCCCTCCCCGAGCACATAATTAGAAATTTAACACAGCAGAACAGCGCCTATTGCGCCGTAAGTCTCTGTCGCTTTTTCTTAACTGCAAATGGCGTGTGGGGACATTAATTTTTAGGTGGCTGTGATTGCGAATGGGGCCAAGGGGGACTGGAGGAGGAGAGGCGAGAGCTTCTGCCATTACCTCCAGGAGAGGGAGAAGAGAGAAAAGCACCGGCCACGTTGAGGGTAACGTGGGGGAGACGGGCGTCATTAAATAGCAAAAAGGCAGATTAATTAGGCACGGCAGGAGTTTTTCCAGCCGGCCCCTCACTCTGAAATCACAGTGTCTCAGATGAGAGGTGATATACATTAATAAGGGATCGGGTTCAAACAAAGGCAGCCCCATTTACCCTTACGGTGCCTGCGGCTGCGATAGAGGGGGAGGGGGTCTTACCATGCCGCAGGCAGCAAGGGGCTAGGGGCACTCCTCTGGGCACTGGGATTGGGGGGCTTTTGAAACTTTCCTTGCCGTAGCGCCTGCACCAGCAGAGGTCATCGACTGTTGACACATGAAAAAACCAAGAGTTAAGGAGATTCTCTGCTTGGGCAGGCGCTACAGTCAAGGGAAGTTTAATAACAGGTGGCCACAACTGACTACAAACTATACTAACTAGTCATGTCAATTTACTTAAATTCCCATAATCGATCATTGTTTAAATGAATGATCTATTAATTGCTACAATAATAGCTACAAATATTACTTAACCACCTGCTTTTAAATCGTTGAAGCTTCACTTAATGGTGAATATAAGGAATATGACCATCACTAAACAAGTGCTTTTAAATTGGCTGACATATTAGAATTGAAAAACAAACAGTCTCATCATTTGATGTAGAACAGCTTAGGCTTGTAGAAATCACTCAATCGTCCACTATATGGCATGGATGCTGAGGTTGACATGGATGTCAAGCTTCTGGCAAGGCCACATAACAGACACCAGTGCTGATGAGCATTTGGCTAATGTACCCTGAGAGGTGAGGAGCTCCTTATTTGTGCCAGACGGTTACTGACACCCAGAATAACAACTGGCCTCAGGTCAGAGAGCTCCCATCTCACACCAACCCTCCTCACAGGTTCAGCGAATCCCATCACACCCACCGACTAATGACTACCGCTATGCTTTTGGGGGTTCAGGTAACCATACAAAATGAATATGACCGTGATCTCACAACAAGATGAGTCTTCAGAGAGCATGTAGTGTTATCAGGTAATGCGCACTGAACAGGATGTCATGTAAATGCCGCAAAACCGTATTATTTTATCAGGAAAAGGTTATATAAAGGTTATAAATTACTCCAATTTTGCTCTTTGCACATTTCCTTGTGTTGTCAGGTATTTATAATGAGCTGATTTTTACATTTATCTGCACTACATACACACATTGATTAATCACACTCCTTGTTTTAAATGAAAAGACTGATCTTCAAATATTAAATTAAACAAATAAGACTATTATTTGCATCAAATATTACTGCATGTAATCAGACTGTAGAAGTAAATGCTGCACTGTAAATTAAACTCAATTTAAATAACAGTTTAATGTTGTTGACTTAATATTTCAATTTTTCATTGATGCCAAAATAATAACAATTATAGATTAATAATAAAACATGAAAGAAGAGACTGCTAGGTAAAAGAAAAGTTTTCCATTATTAACCGAAATTTGTACTGATATGAAGTATTACAGCATTAAATGGATGATAACTACGTTTTTTTAAAGGATATGTCAACAGATAAACATTCATAGTACACATAAACACTCACATTCTCTTGTTGCAGGGTGAAAATATACATACCATTCAATCGTGTTTGCCTGTTAGCTCGCACTCGTAAAAATGTCTGCAGGTGAAAAAAGAGAACAGGGAAAAATCTGTCATTCATTTAACTGTATTTATCTTTTATTTTAAGAGGGCTTTAATGATCCGCGAATAACTAGATTGCGCTGGATTCTGCAGCACATCTCTGATGTCTTGATGTAAACAAAACCTACTTCTCTCTTGCCATTGCTCTGCAACTCCTCTTCCATGGCAAACGCCACAACCCCCCAAACTCATTTGGCTTACTAAAGCATGAAGCCTGGATAACTCTTCTTCATAACGCGGATAAGAGACCGAATTATGAATTTACGAAGGATGAATACGGATTGAAAATGTTAGGCTCAATAGTGCAGTTCGTTTCAGCGCGCCATCGCCGCCATACTGCTACCGGTCATGTGACCGTCACGTCGAAAGGGACGGTCTAGTGCAGTTCCGTCTCTCGCCACTGGGGCGCAGCAGCATTTAAATGACACAAATGATGATCTGTGCTGTTCATTTAGGTCTCAACAAACTCTCCTTGCTTGAAATCTAACCCGAAATCACTTTAATAAAAAAAGTATTTTTTAAGCTATTACATGATTGTGAGATTAATTATTTAAATAACCTTTTCTCTTTTGAGCATTGTAATTTTCTTGTAAGATATGAAACTTGTGCAACTGTGATTGAGGCTATTCCTAATGGTATTTTATGTTAGAAAAAGACATTGAAGAGGAATTCTGAAAAGATTGCATAGCATCTGACAAAACAATTCAAGTATAGCCTAATATATATTCCTTATATACAGTATATATATTAATATAAGTTATGAGAATATTTTTCTTTAAAGTTAGTGCCAACATTTGAACCTTTCAAAAAGCACTCATCGATTATTTGATATTTAAATGCATTTTCCATTTTTTTTAAATAACTTTAATATAAGCACAGGTCCATTTCGGTCCTCATTATCACCACCCAGCCATCACCTGTAAGCCCCATGACAGAATTAGCATTCTGCTAACCACAGCAGGCCAGATGTGAGTATGTTGGGAACAGGTTCAAACTGCCCTAACATTCAGCTCATGTACAGCATAATGTATAGGCAGAAGGCCATTCAGGCATTGCTGTTGAAAGTCAGTGTATTTTATGATGATATTCTATGTTAATGGTCCTGTGTCCACACCAGACAAATTATGTTACAAAAGACGATCGTGAAGGCATTATTAGCATGAGGTAATTTGAGCGTTTTCATTAATGAGAAGTTCTTCAAAACTCCTTCCTTTAAAGTGTTATATTTTTAAGCCTATTGGCTACATTAGCCTATATTATTTTCACAATTGCATATCAGTAATTACTTTAGTTTTGTAATGTTTGAGGCAAATTCAAAGACTTATCAGGACCATGCAGGAGCGCCTTCTTATAATGTGCAAAAGATCTGTCCGGATATTTTTTTAATTGAGAAATTCTCTCACTTCTGTGGTTCTTGAGGGACACAGAGCAAAATATCCCACAGAGCAACAGCTCCAGGGGGAGAGGAGGAAGAAAACAAACGTGTCAAGGACACTGGAGCACAGAGATGATATCCGGGGCTCGGGGCAGCGTAGATTAGCCCAGGGTTAAACTATGGATGATTACATATCAGAGCAGAACACACATTACAACCTGAGTAAACCTGAGGCTGGAGATTAGCAGAAAAGATCTCAGCCTGTATTAATACGTCCAGCAGTCAGATCCAGGCTGGGATAAGATGGAGACAATATTGTGGAGAATAAAAACTGGATTCACATACACATTATTCTAGACTATCCTTTATTTTCTATTATTTTCATTTTCACTGAGGAATTTACTTTAATTCGTAAATGTGTGTTGTTTCCCTTATGGTTGTCATTTGTGCCAAAATCAATACGTTTAACACAGTTATTGTTGAACTGAACTGTAAAGTCAAAATAAATTCATATGGCATGTCCTTCAAATCCATTAGTTTTGATCCAATAGCAAGTTGCTAAAATGTTAATGTAATAAAACATACAGTAAAAATCCTGCCAGTTACCATGCTACACTTTTGAAATGGTTATTTATGTCTTCACTTCCTGTTGACAAAAATCAAGGTTCACAGTGTAACATCTCGGGTAAAGCACCAACTTTTAGCGACGTGGTGCCTAGATTTCATTCAATTTTAAACTCCCACACAGCGAGACAGGGTTTCAGCGGTCTGTGTGTGGAGTGCCAGAACTGCACAGTCTGTCAGTCTGCATATGTGACAGACTCTCTCTCTTCTGAGGTTTGCAGTCTCACCTGGTATCTGTCAGAATGGTGAGCTTCATCAGAGGAGAGCGGGGACACAACTGGAGACTCGCCCTCACGTTTGATGTGCACTGACAACAGGAGAGACTAGCAAGACGGAGAGAAACACAAAAACCAAGAGAAAGAGGTGAGCAGCCATCCGCTAGACAAACGTGTCATCCACAGAACTGATGGTGCTGTAGCTGGTGTAAGAAAAAAATACACGCAAGAACTCCAAATCCGGTGTGTTGAAACAATGTGATTGATGTGAACAAATGTTGACAGATAACCATTAACTGCCATTTCGGCTTCAAACTGTGTGTGTTGACAGGACATCAGTGTTTAGAGTAATGGATGCTTCGACAGAGGAATAGTGAAAAAGCAGGACACCAGACGGCATGACAGAACACTTTGATCACCTATCGCCATAAACGTACCGCCTTGTGCTGAGACGTAACAGGCCTGTCCTTCTGAACACTTAATTGACTTAATTTCTCAAATGACTGAGGACAGGGGAAGGGGAAATACTGCTTATACTTTCCCGAGAGTCTCTGATCTCTGTCCTGCTTTTATGAGGCGGCTATAAAATATTTGTATTTACAATCTGCTCTGATTAATCAGAGTGAGAGGAGGTGTAGCTGCTTTAGTGGCTGACAACTGTAATCTAATATTAATACGTGAAAAATGGCAGCCTTTCTCTATGGGGACAGTAAATTAGACATTATGCATGGCTCCTTATGCTTTTGAATCGCAAGGTCAGGAAACAATGTATTTGTGATCTCAAAACCTTTGGAGCTCAGGGAATACAGAGTGTGCCAAAGAGAGAGCATTTGTGCGAAGTGTTTACACGGGTCTACTGTATAGCGTATCTGCGTATGTGATGTTTAACTGTTTCGTTGTCCGGAGAAAATTTATAAAACATGGACGGCTAGTTCAGTGCATATAATCTGACTTGAAGCAATAATGAATAAAATTGTCAAAATACAATGTAATGTAATAATAAAGGTTATACATTACCGTTCAAAAGTTTGGGTTTATTAAGATTTAAAAAAAATCTTTTTTGAAAGTCTTATATGCTCACAAATGCTACATTTATTTGATCAAAATACAGTAAAACTACAGCATCATTTTACATTTTTAGCATCATTACTTAAAGCTACACTGTGTGATTTTTACCCCATCTAGTGGTGAAACGGTATATGACCATCCAGTGAATATTAGTTTCTGTTCCTCTCAATTCCGATTTCGTTTTAACTCCTACGGTGGCCAATGTAGTCCAAGATTAACATGGCTTCCAGTTCGACCTCGTCCATGAGTGTTAACTCAAACGTAAACGCGAAAGGCGAAGCTTGAATTAACGGGTATGTCCCTCTTTGGCTAATGTACTTTCAAGATGGAGGGGCAACATGGCGGCCGACATTAGAACCCCTTACCCGTATGTATTTTCAATGGCATATTATACACTCACAAGAATACTTTATTACTTGAACGAAGTAAATATACATTAATGAGCATATATATTTTGAAAGAACTAAGTGTTTTTAGCTAAGAATAAACTAAATGAGTTACACAGTGTAGCTTTAAGTCTTCGGTGCCATGATCCTTCATAAATCATTCTGATTAAGTTCATCATTCAGGATTATTTGATGGAAAGAAAGTTCAAAAGAATGTTTTAATCATTTAGAAGATGTTTAAATTCCTTTTAAATAGCTCAAATTCCTGTAAAATACCTGAAAGTCATTATATAATTTGCACACTGACGTGTAGCACCAGCAGTAGCAGTGCTGCAGATGTTAGCATGGTTACTGTGCCGCCTACCACCGTTGGCCTTCGCCCCATTGGATTAGGAGCCGCTCAGACTGGCATGGAGTCGCTATGGCAATTGCGGCTTGAGAGAGGTGTGAAGACGGGCCAACTCGGCCCGGGTTAATCCCCTTTAGAACTAGCGAGCTGGGCCTGATCTGCCTGCTTACCGTCTTTTAAAGGAAAAGTATGGACCCCCTCCACCATCCCAGCTAGCCTCTTCATTTTCCACATACTCCTACGGAATACTAAGTGTGCACTATTGAATGCTCAGTCACGCCTCACGTGGCCTGTTCTCTAACCCGCTCCCATGTCTTCTGGCTTCCATGCTTTTTCCATACTCTCCAACTGTGGGTCCGAAGCAAAGGATTTGCCCTCTGGAACGAGGGACAATCATACGAAGATGGTACGTTTATTACCATCATTCTTGTTGAACTGCTAATTTCTTCTCGAACCGTCACAGAATGTCTATATATTGTGAATGTGAGGTTGGCATTTCTGGTATTTGCAAAAGTTCATAGCATCATAAAATCTGTAAACTGAATGTGAATTGCCTGACATGTCGCAACACTCTCCACTGACAATGTGTTCAACTTGTTTAATAATATTGCATATTCATGCTTAAAGGTATAGTTCACCCAAAAATGACAATTCTTTTATCATTTACTCATTACTTGTACGACTTTCTTTCTTTTGTGGACATTTTGAAGAGTGTTTAAATTATTTTGGTCTAAAAGAACAATGGAACCCATTGACTCATTGTAAGGACCAAAAAAACATAACATGAAAAATATCTTGGAGGGCCAGATGAGAGAGTAAATGATGACAAAATATTCATTTGTGGTGAACTATCCATTTACATCCTCGCTGGAAATGAAATACAACTGTTTATAGTGCATTAAAACTCTCTAGTGAATCTTGTGGTGATTGCACAACACAATTCAATTGTTGTGGATGGAAATTTAATTAGGGAAATACGCTTGGCCTCTTCCTCCTTTTAAGACAATGAGACTAAAAAACATTGGTATCATTTTCCATGTCCAGGTCTTTTGAATAAGCATTTAGGAAACATAGAAAGCTTTAAGTAAATTACTGCAGGAAATAAAGCCAAGAAGTTTGCAGCCACTCTATTTTATCTAGTAGTTACACAAGACTCCTTTAGCATCTTTATCTAGGAAACAGAGCTCTAATTGCCATTAATTGTGGGTGAGCCTATCAGTGAGCATAATGATTTAAAATGGCTCCATGGTGGTGGCCATCTTACCTTTGGTGTGCCTGGAGCCGCATTGATGTCCTTGTGTGATGGGTTCTTGCTGTCGGGGGAAAAAAGAGAATGTGAGAGATGTCTATAACCCAAAAAATGCTTCAGATGGCTATAACCTACATCATGTGATCAAAATTGAGGAAACCATATATACAATTTGGGAATCAGCCATAAAAAAAACACTTTTTGACCACTCTTCTGAATATCAAGATCAATGTCTCAATGTCTTTCGGCCCTGCATCTAATCGATGAGACTTGACTTGACACCAAATGGCCATTGAAGAGGACAAGTTCACAGCTGCTCTGCTGTGTACAGCGTGCTCTGATGTTAATTTCAATGTAATGTGATGTGCGAGAGCACAACTTGTTGGAATCATGGCTGATCTATTTTGATCATGTGTCACAGCACTGGCAATATCACCTTTTGACTGAACAGAAACTGCAATCTGTCATTTCGAAAAGATGTAACTTTTGTCTCCTAAGGAACCGGACCACATGTGTCTCTTCCATCAACACTCACTTTAGCTCAGTCACATCTAGCACTCCCCTGTTGGCCTCACTTAGGACCCGAATGGGCCTTCAAAAGGACAGATGAGACAAAAGAGAACAAAGCCACACAAATCACACTTTTAATCATCTGGAGATGGAAAATGGGGAGGAAAAATCGAGAGCAGTTTCAAACCCATCCTCTATGCCACTCAATCCAGGCAGCCCTGGGTCATGCTGTATTTGAAACAATTACTGTCCAAAAGTACGACTGCTAAGCAGATTTGGGTTATAATTTTTTTATTGAAGTAATCATTCTCATGGATGCTTCCATCCAGACCTGATTCGCCCCCACCACAACCCTCCCGCAGTTAGACTAAGGCAGAAGGAAATAAATGATTTTGCGGTTATTTGATTTGTCAGTGAAACGCCTTGGGCACTTAGGACTTTGAAATATGTTGAGGACAATGCACTGGCTTGTAAACATTGTATTAAAGAGGAAGAGAATGGCGGAGAGAGAGAAAAAAGGTGGGGGGCGAGCTTTTCTCGAGTCTTTCTTGTGGACATTGTGGATTGAGGATGACTGATTGGAAGGCAGGAATTATTAAACGGGGCGGCTAAAGCATCCACGACAATAGGAAAAGACATATCAAATCGGATTCCTTTCTGAAACATTAATATCTGTCCTGCCATCTCTCTTTCTCTGCTGTCTTTTTTGTCTCTTGCTTTTTTTCACTGTCTGTCATTCTAGCTGAATCTCATTTAGAGTCGCATAGATTGGTCACCGCTGGGTGTTTATAAAGCAGCGTGATGACGACCTGAGAAACAATGACAGGGCAACATCACCCATGTCATGTTCGTTTTAAATCATGCATTCACACCCAGAGAGACGGTTGCACTGAAACTGAATTAGCCTAAACTGAAAGTCTGATCCTGTGGACGAACTTGTCACTGGATCAAAGAAACTGAGAAAGAGCAAAAGAGTACATGGATCCTGTTTGCATTCCATTTAGATTTGAAAAAGATTTTTCTTTGACAGATGGAGTTACAGTACAGTGTGTGGACTGGCTAAAGAGGCTCAAATGTAATAAATTACAGGTGAAGGCAGGGTTTGGTGTTTTGCCCCGCCTCTACACTTAGGTAATAAGCCTGAAGCCCACCTTTTCTGAAGTCAGCATGATTGATCTGACAGCCAGGGGAGAAACGAAAGAGAAGGGGACAGAGAGAAAAGATGAGACAGAGGAGAAGAAAGAGACAACACAAATCAGGAACCAGGCCTTGAGAGGGGATAAATTGCCCCATCGGTGGCAGTGCGCTGTTTGCAAGATAATAAACAGACTCCTCGGCATCATAAATCCGCCCAGAGTGGCACGGTGAATCTCGGTGACCTCACACATCTCCTCATGTCAAAAAAAAACCCCACTAAGATACACTTCATACCCCGTAGCACTCTAAATGCCCCCTCTTCACTCATTGTACGCCCTAGTATCTCAAAAACTATTTCCCCGCTAGTGGGACATGCAGGGAAGAACAATGGCAGATATACACTCTTTACTACATTAGAGATGCCACACAGGACCTGAACTATAGTACCTGAGGGATATCATGTAATGGTAGGTACTGTATATAGAGCACACACAAGTTAATTTAAGGCTCGTGTGCAGACAATAATGCATAAATCACGATGGATTTTTGCAGTCAAAATACTGGCATTTTAAATGGAACCATCATGTAAGTGTTGTGCTACTCTTTAAAGCGATACTCCACTTTTTTTGGAAATAGGCTCATTTTACACTCCTCAGAGTTAAACAGTTGAGTTTTACCGTTTTCGAATCCATTCAGCCGATTTTCTGGTATTTAGAAGAATTTCAGTAACTGGTCTCATTGACTTCCATAGTATATATATATTTTTTCCTACTATGGAAGTCAATGAGACCAGAAACTGTCTGGTTACTGAAATTGTTCTAAATATCAGAAAATCGGCTGAATTCATTCGAAAACGATAAAACTAAACTGTTTAACTCTGGGGAGTGGTAACATGAGCCTATTTCCAAAAAAAGTGGAGTATCCCTTTAAGGTAGAGGGTTAAAGACTTGTTGATGACAAGGATCCAAAATAGGATGATCCCTTTGTGAAGGACCTGTGTGAGGAAAATTTGTGTGATATTAGAAATTAAATCATTACCATTTATCTTGACATTGTACTAATCTTAATTTTTGAATAACCAATATTTTTAAATAATTATTACTAATTAAAATGATAATTTCTATAGTATTTTAACTATAAATATGGGTCAAAAGTAAATAAGAAAATACACTTTTCTTAGGCTATATATGCTTTATGTATTACTTAATGAATTTCCCACATTCTCAGTTTAAAATGATTCACTGTGTGCCCCTGACTTCAGAATCGCCACAATCCGGACAAACTGATCTTTCCCATTCCCTTCTTGCAGCCAAATTCAGCTAGACTGAGAAGAGAGAGGGAGCGAGAGTGAGCGGGAGCTGGTGAAAATTGAATAAATGCCAGTCGACAGTTGGGGGGTTGTAAGCTGGAGATAAAGATTGCTTTTCGTGTCGTTTGCCACCCGGATCTCCCTCGCTCCGCTGGAGGCAAATTGATTACGTGGAGAAGTTGGGAAAGGGTGGGGGAATATGTAGATTGCTGTGGCCCTCAGAGCAGGCAGACGGTTAAAGGGCATGATGGATTTCCATTTCCATACATGAAGAGCGGATGACGAGTCAGGAGAAGGGACACGGCGATACGGCCACAGGGGAGGGAAAGAGAGAGGAGTGCGGCGGCGGGTTCCAATCTCACACACACACTCACCCGCATCCACTCAGACATCTGCCTAATGCTACATCTTAAATAGCTTTCCCCATTTTACATGCACTCAAGTCTCATTTGGTGCAGAATGAAACGCTATCATTAAAGGGAGATTTACTACAAATTGCCACAAATTCGCCATGTCACTTCCAATGATCTGTGTGTGCTAGCATGTGTTGAGCGAAGCTCCGCCTGGGAGGAAGTATACAGGGAAAGAAGACGGCAGCAGTTACCCAGAGTCCCACACTGATTGAAAGAGAACCAACAAAGCAATGCTGTGACTGCTCGGTGTACTGCAGGATTGCCTAAATTGTGTCCAATGTTGTGGATGCACATGTTGTAGATTAACAAAAATTGGACCATTTCAACTTTACTTTTGATTTTTTGAAAAGATATCAACAACATTTGTAATACTCCTGAACCATGGCAAAATTCCCATGATGAGCAACACCCTGATCTAACCATATCCAATGATATTAAGTTTTCTTTTTTATCATTGCTTGTTTTATTTTATTGTCAAGGTGTGCTCTCTTCAGCAGAACATAAAAGAAGCTATGTTGAAGAATGTTTTAACTGTTTTTTCCATGTAATGAAAAGTCAATGGGACCAAAACAACTTTGTACACCATTACATTTCATTGCATGGATAAATAAAATATTTTTCAAGAATATCTTCATTTGAGCTGCATGAAAAATTTGTAACAACGTGATGGTGAATAAATGATGACAGAAAATAAAAGCAAAAAATAGGATGATCCCTTTGCAAAGGACCTGTGTGAGGAAAATTTGTGTAAGTGTGATATTAAAAATTAAATAATTACCATTTATCTTGACATTGTTTTGTTTTATTGTCAAGGTGTGCTTTCTTCAGCTATTTTGCAGAATGTTTTAACTGTTTTTTCCATTTAAAGAAAGTCAATGGGGACCAAAACAACTTTGGACACCATTACATTTCATTGTATGGATAAATAACATTTTTCAAGAATATCGTTTTGTGCTGCATGAAACATTTAGAACAACATGATGGTGAATAAATGATGACAGAAAAGAAATGCAAAAATAGGATGATCCCTTTCCAAAGGACCTGTGTGAGGAAAACTTGTGTAAGTGCGAATATTAAAAATTAAATCATTACCATTTATCTTGACATTACTTTATTATTTTTACTGTCAATGTGTGCTTTCTTCAGCAAAACACAAAAAAACTATTTTGAAGAATGTTTTAACTGTACTTGTTTCCATTTAATGAAAGTCAATGGGACCAAAACAAATTTGGACACCATTACATTTCACTGTATGGATAAATAATCCTTTGCAAAGGGATCATCCTATTTTTGGATTTTCTTTTCTGTCATCAGTTATTTACCATCATGTTGTTACAAATTGTTACAAAGCAAACAACACTAACCCTGCCTGATGATTAGCTTTGATTTAGATCAATTGAGCAGCAAAGAAAGCAAAGAAAATATTAAAGTATGTCCATTCGTAGTCTTCTAATTGTACTCGCCAAATCTCATTTAGTCCATCTCTCTCCACGCTATATCCTAAATCAGTATTTAAGCTGATTGCACTGCCTATAGCCCAAGAAAATAACTCTCTTGGCTATAAGCAGGGGTTAAAAGGAGTGCAGGAAAGGCTAAATCACGGCCTGTAATGTCGACCGGCATCCAACCCTGACAGACTGGGAGCAATGATGCAATTTCCTTAAATAACCACCACCGTCAAACAGGCAGAAGCGACCGAGGCCCAGAGCCATGTCAGTGTCCACAGTCACTACCCACAGGGGAGGGCAGCCCACTGCCCTTTATTAATTCATTAAAAGATAACTCCTCACCGCCGTGTGATGGATAACACTCGATGCAGGAAAGACATCCTGCTGAGAATTAATATCTCCCTCTCTCTTTCTCCCTGTATCCCCCGTTTGAAGCCCAGCAGCATAATCTATTAAAACCAAAGGGGATATGATTGCGCAGCATGAGGTCTATGACATGCCTGTGACCTATAGATTCAAACTGACATTGTTTCTTGTTATGGCTAATGTTCCTTTGAGCTCACAGAGAGAGATTTCCTGTCTGGGTTGGGCGGACGGTGTATGAGAACACAGCGTTTTAACCTGGTCAAGTTGATGTACCAGCAGCAGGGTCCTGGGCCATTGCTTCAGGCTGCCATGGCCTGTGTGAAGATCTCAGGCAGTGGATGAATGATAGGTACTGTGCCGGATCTCTGTGATCATCTGACCATACTTAACCTGGCCACATGAAAGGCATAAGCCCATGTGGGCTGATGGATGACAGGGAGAAAAGCACCTGTTCTGCTGCTACATTACACCAGTAGTAGGTGTCCTCACTGCTGATTTCTCAGATGAAACTCTTATGTGAGGGAGAGCAGCCAATGTGCTTCATTTGTCTGGGAGACGGTGACAAGAACTGATGGAGCTGTCAGAAGACGACAGGTACAGATGTGAAGTCTACCTGATGTGCATGTGGGTGAGCCTCTCCATCTCCTGCTCCATGTGCTCCAGGAGTTCTCCTGGACGCAGCAGCACCTGACAGATGGGGCAGATGGGAGCCTGACTGTCATAGAGTGACACCTTCTTCTTACCTGAGAACAGAAAGATAGAGAAAGAGAAGAGAAATTAGGTTTATTTATCATCATGAAAAAATTTTGAGAAATTTGTAGACATTAAACAGTGTTGTTTCTGTCAACCAAAACTAAAACTTTTAAAATGTTTTCATTAACTGAAAAAAAAATCTGAAATCAAATAAAAATATTGTATGAAACACAAAATTGAAATAAAAATAAATTTAAGCTAAATATAAATATTATAAATATTAAAAAATATTAATAAATAATAAAAAATGACAAAAGCAGATGATAAATTATATATATATATATATATTATAGTTCATAATTTCAGGATTAAGTCCAACTTATATTTTGTCCTTTTCCTATTCATACTCTCACTCTCCTATTCACCATCACATGCAGAATATCCCAAATATATTTTAAAAGAAGATTACATTTTTTGGAAATAACAAATGAACATCCAAGAATACAGTAGCATTGGCCCAGTTTATATACTGTATAGTACATTTCAAGATGAGCTGGGTCAGATGAGTGCTCAAAGTCTTTTTTCCTCTCTCTGGACTGTGTGGATTAAGTGGCTCAGATTTCTGCCGAAGGAGAATCCGTAATACTCGGCCTCCTGTCTCCTGTTCCCTCATTAAACCAGATCCACAGCTCCGCACAGTTACGCCACTGAACGTTTGACACTTCAGCTGTATCTCACACACACACTTTATATACACATATCAACTCACCAATGGACAACATTTCATCAGGACACTTTATTAGAACCACTATTCTCAGTTATTGTGAAATGCACCAGTAATTTAAACAATCAGGCTGCCTAAATACAAATATACGAAATGAATCTTTTTATAGTACTGTATATTGCAAGCAGGCATGTGTACGTGCATTCACACCTGAGCACATGGCCGTGTTTATTATTGCCAAAGTCCATCTGTGTGGGTGGGTGTGTGTATCAAGGATGCGTGTGAGTAACTAACACATCTGTTGCATGTGAATTATCTAACGTGCAGCTCTGTAAATGAGCGAAAAAACATTTCCTGTTTCAGCTCTGCTATCTCCTAATCTCTCAGATCTGGATCTAGCCAATCAAAGTGACTATTTTTAGCCCTCTGGGACAATAGATCCTCCCTCAAACAGGATATCCTGGATGAACTCACTGTTACCGACAGACTACAACTGTAAGCAGCTGCAAACCCAAGGCGCAAATGTATACACAAACAGGAAGTGACGAAATCACTTTCAGGAAATTCTCTGAGATGTAGTGTCACATGCTAGATAATTCACTAGCATTAGCTTTCTTCAGATATGCCAGGGCGGTTGCAAGGACATTGCTAGGGTGTTCTAGGTGGTTGCTGGGACAAATTATTATCATACTTTCTGAATGGTTGATAAGAGTGTTGTTATATGGTTGCTAGGATGTTCTTAGTGGTTGCTAGGTTAAAAGAGCTTTAGTTATCACTACTAAAAATGGTGCATATAGTAATAACGTCTTGATACTCTATACAGTCACATCTCTTATAACCTTTTTATTTTAATGTGCTTAACAAACATAAAAAATGCAAAATTGGTTTCCATTGCACACAGGGAAAAAGCAGATCTATTGTGTCCAATTATCAAAGTGTGTAGCAAACATGTGATGTTTTCAGGTTGGCTGAAATGTCTGGGAGGCAGCTATTGATCTGTTGCAGTAGGGGTTAGTGAGCATCTTTTCTGGAGATGATGAGGATAACTTGAGGGCAGGTTGCAAACAGATGTACAAACACACACATAGACACACAAAACGGGGCTGTAATCCTGGTTCTTCTCTCTACATAAAGCCCTTGGGCTCAGTATGAGCCCGTCCCTTGACTTCAGAGTGCACTGTTGTGTTTGTCTTCACATGATGTGTGTGCCGTTTGAGAGGGTGATGATCGCTAACGGTCCAAGTCTATGCACACACATACTGACGCAGACAAACATGCCCGTAAACACATGTAAACGCTCTCACACACACATACACATACACACGAATACATGCAGCATAGTCCCTCTGGGGGAACATATCCTCTGCTCACATATTGGCCTGTCAGAACTATTTCCTGCAAGAGCACAGATTCATCAGTGAGGCGCTAGCAGGGTCAGTTAGCATCCCAAAACTCCCCCTCCCACCCCATACATCTCTCCACCTCCTCCCTCTCCTCTCCCCAGTCACGCGTGCCTACGCATACCCATCCCCTATTCTCCAGCACCACTACTTAACGGCCCCACACTCTGGACACTTTAAGTGACTTTGAAAAATAGGTAATCGATTACAATTCTGTGTGTCTCTGTTTCTCTCAACACCCTTTTCTCACTCGCCCCACTCTCCCCTCCCTCTCTCTCTGTCTCTGTCCAGCAACATCCTGCATCTATTTCTCATTTTCTGGCCCTTTATTTGTTTTTCCGTGCTCTCCTCTGTCTTATCTCCCCTCACCTCTTTCTTTCTTTCTTTCTTTTCTTCTTCTTTCTTTCTTTCTTTCTTTCTTTCTTTCTTTCTTTCTTTCTTTTCTTTTCTTTCTTTCTTTCTTTCTTTCTTCTCTTTCTTTCTTCTTTCTTTCTTTCTTTCTCTCTTTCTTTGT
The DNA here is from genome assembly GCA_030378365.1 of Hybognathus amarus. Lineage (NCBI taxonomy): Eukaryota > Metazoa > Chordata > Actinopteri > Cypriniformes > Leuciscidae > Hybognathus > Hybognathus amarus. The sequence continues at coordinate 293,377 of JAQIUQ010007011.1, read as the reverse complement.
TTCTTCCTTACTTACTAATAGAAATTTAAAACCTGCTTTTTTATTAGTATATGTTAGTATATGTTCAATATTATTACATTTTGTTCTATTTAAAAATAATCATTACATTTTTAAAGGGACACTCCATCCATTTGCATTAAGATTTCCATTGTTAGAAATCCAATCATACAATTGAATGGTCGTGCAGCACTCTCTCATTTCCCACTGAGACGAGAGAAATCCGCTATTTACCTTTTCACTTCCTGCTACAATGAAGCAAAAATCTTAATTTTACGTCATTGTTGGAGGAAGTGTAAGAGGGGGATTTCTGTAAAGCACAAGTTCCCACCCTTTCAAACCCGCCCATAGGGTTCGGACCTAATGCGCTAACATACCTATCACAGATCAGTGCTAGTGCGTTTGATTTCACCAGCAGAAACTTTTTGAAAATATGGACAAAGGTACTTGAATACGCAGATGGATGCATGCCAAAAGGGAACCGGTTCCGACATAAACGTAAACGTAAAGTCTCTCGCTCTCGTGTGCCTCCTATACGGTTTGGAGCACAGTCTGATCTGCCTCGCATGCACGCTCTTGCTCACGCTCACGCTCTCAGATTTCGGGAGATTTTAACTAATTTGCGGGCATCAGGGAGCCGTTATCAATATGTGGGAGACTCCCGGAAGATCTGATAGCGAGGAGATTAATGAAGATGCCGAAGACAAAACGCTCCAAGGTTTGGCAGCATTTCATGTGCAAAATTACGCGTCAGAGTAAATGTGGCGGTTTTCTGAAGCCCATATAGAATCATGCCAATCCATTGGGTGATGGCGTGGGCGCCGCCTGACGCGCTTACGTCGTCATATTATATTAGCGCGCATTATCTGATTTCATTGTGCGAAATGATTTCCAGGCGGTAGCGTAGAGTGGAGCTCAACTCTAGTCTACATTGATGGGCGGAGTAGTGGGAGTGGCCTGCGGAGCTGAGCATTGCAATGCACTATGGGGATTGTTGTCTACAATCCACAAGCACTAAAAAGTAATTTTCTGCCTTTTATCGGCCAAGAAGGACCCAAATTAGACATTTATGATACTATTTTACTACTACATATATGACCCATATATTCATGTATTAATACATACATGACCCTATATTTATGTCTCCACCGTGGAATTACCCTTTAATAGAAGGTGAGAGTTGCATCCATATATATATATATATATATATTATATATATATATATATATATATATATATATATATATATATATATATGTGTGTGTGTGTATATATATATATATGTGTGTGTGTGATATGTATATATATATGTGAGTGTAATACATATGATTATACATATACACATATAGGCCCCGTTTACACGAAGGGAAAATGCAGATATTTCCCTGCGGTTTGGCCTCTCATTTACACACGAAAACCCTGTTTTTATCACAGAAAACAATTATTTCTGAAAACTCCAGCCAAAGTGGAGATTTCTGAAAACGCCGGTTACGTGTTGTCTGTGTCAACTGGTAGAAACGGCGTTTTAGGTTCTCTCTTGTTGATTCTGAGGATTCTGATTGGCTTGCATGGCTTTATCCTTCTCCCTACACTGCCACCCATAGGTTTGGCATAGATATGATGGTGCTCAACGGCATATTTATGCAGATGTGTGCACAATGTTATTATTGAAAAGGAGAGGGGAAATATTCATTTCTCTAAATACCCGGCTTTGTGTAAATGTGGCCATATATGATTTCTTTCTTGCATGTTCTTTATTATATACTATTTTTTGCAATTTCTTTCTATCTACGGTATCACCCATCATCCCCACATCTTCCTTTCACTCTCCTCCTCTCTTCAGCAGCGGTCAGCTTTATTGCCCTGACAAGATAATTTGAGTCGTGCCAAAGCAATCACCGTCTGCAAGAGTAAACAAAGAGAGGTCCAGACCCATTCTACAGCAGATAAATCTCCAATCCAACTCTTTTACTTACTCTTTCTCTCTCATGTGGCCATTTGCAACATGAAATCTGACAACCTGACATGTGTTTGTGTAGGGATGACATAGTCTGCCTACACAAAGTCATTACCACAGAGCTTTGAATTCTTAAAGTTTTCGTGTTTACACGCTGTTAAGAGTTATAATCTGAAATGTAATATTTAAACTCATGGTAACGTGAATGCTAATGTCAATTATGACTGCATCAATGCACCTTCTGTATTTTCATGTGTATTTCAATTTGTTTCTTTCCATATTTTGTCTGTTGACATGTCAGAATGATTTCACTGACAGAGTGTTACTCTGACTCTGTTATGTGTGCATGATGGGATCTCTTAACAGACCGTGTGATTGTATGTGTGTCCCTCTATCTGTGTGTGAAGAGAAAATGAGTGTGTGCCTCTTGAAACTGGCTCTTTAATTCATTCCGTACACAATCAGTGGGCTCAGTAATGGAGTCATGATGGTTTGGTCAAGCGCTGTCGGGACCTTAACCACCTCCCTGTCACTTGTCTCCTGAAAACACACACTCACAAACAGAGAGCAGGTCATTTGGCAGCTTTTGATGTTAATACAAGATGGAGAGGATTCACACAATAGAACACACACTAAATCATCTGTCAGTCAGCACTGTCTGATGAACGCCTATAGAGTAAAAGGTGAGTGGACATGGGTTTCAAAATACCTGAAGCCGTGTCAAAGCTTCACATATATCCATGTGTGTGTTGATAGTGTATAGGCCTAATGTTTTTCCTATAGACCACCCCATTATGTGTGCATGCAGTGTGGTGTTTGTGTCCACATCGTCCCCAGAGAGGATTGACTAATAGAGACAGCCAGTGATTAATCATGTCTCCCCTATGAGACACACACACAGTCCTTCAGCCCTGGACACACCCTCACAAACACATTATTTGTCATACTTTAGGATATTTCTATTACTTTTGCATTATTTGCTGTACTTTGTAAATGCATGCCTTATATATTTATATCTCACGACTATATAATACAAATAAAAAATGAAATGATATGGATGCATTACAAAAAATATTAATAAAGTAAATGTGCATGTTAATACATGTTACAACTTTAACAGTCATCCCAATTTACTTAAAACACAACAGGCACTAGATCACATGTGGTCTCTAAAGCATCCCATTTCTCTTGTCCATTTCTTATTCTTCCTTCCATCTCTCTGTGTCCCCTCTTTCTCTCTCTAAGGGAGTGAGTGATGGCTAGCAGAAGACAGAGAGATAAATCCTGAGGCATGGAGGGGGTTTGGCGCATGCTGCTTGTCAGCGCGTTAAAGATGATTAATGTGGGATGCCCCCTGTGCCGGACCCCTGTGTGGAGAAAGGTGGGGACTCCGTTTAATCTGAAGGGCCGGCGAGACCAGCGCGCAGAGAGGGGCAATAACAAGGAAATAGGACTGACAGAACTTTTTAGTGCTGAGATTTCTCACCTAAATGCCATGCTGTGAGAGGAGGAGAGAGAGATGCCTTTGACAGCTCTGACTGAGTGCTGGCCTGATCTTCTCTAATTTGCCAAGATGGATGGCTCTCTCTCACTATCTCACACCGTCTTCAAATCCCCTCTTTTTCCCTCTTCTAGACATAGCACACCTTTATCACAGTACATTCGCTCATCCCGGACCTCCATTCTGATTGCACGGCTTAGGAGGGCCAGAGCCAGCGGCCTCTCTCTGCATTAGACATCCCCTAATTATTAAAAGCACTTTCATCACACGTAACCTTTCGCTAACCCCACTGATAGCACAATTACACACTGGACGGCTGAGTTAGCGCATGCTAATATCTTAATAGCGTAAAAATTTGCTGCCTTTAAGGAGGCAGAATGCAGATAACTTGGCCGCTAGCTGTGTGGTGATGTAGCATTTGCCTCTAGCTGCCTCTGACACTCTTTGTATGTTGTTTTACAAGCCGTTGTGTAAAAAAAAAAGACAGAAAAAGAGCTCCACAGAAGCCGCCTCAAAAGCTCGCTCCCCTGGTAGCTGGCATCCCGCCATCGGCAGCTCCGGCTGGGGCTGTTAGCTGTCTGCTCTCTTCTCATTTAGCATAACTCAAACAGCATGCGCCTATTTATTTAACTGCTTCCAAATGCAGAAATAACCCTCAATGCTTACATATCTGTGTCCATAAAACCTGCTGCGGCAGATACTGTGAAACGTTTAGATAGAGAATTGATATATAGCGTACGTAGGCATCTTTTAAAGATTTATAATGGCATAGTAACACTCCACACATCACTGTTTGGGCAAGTCCCACCTTGACCTTTTAAACATTACTCTCATAATTGTAGTAAATTCACTCGTTCAGTGGGATTAATGGTCTTCGTCTGGTTTGCTAGGAGTCAGAGAGTACTGTTTTTGAGTTTAGGTGTGTGTGCCACGTGTGTGAGTGTGTGCTTGAACAAAACAGAGAGCTCTTAACACACTGGCGAGAGAACAAAGCTGCCACTAATGGGCACAGGCAGAGAGCATGTGCCTTTGCAAACCTCTCTTTGCTTACAGTGTGCCCATGCTGAGCCCAAGATGGAGATGAATATGGTAAGGAGTCCCCCCCCTCCAAACCTGGGAATGCCTAAATTCACTAGCAAACACCAGCTGCATCCTGTAAAGCCGATCACTACACCCACAGGTGCCCAACTGCACCATCTGCACAGCATGGGCATGAAAATAAATGGATTAATGTACATCTGTTTTACATTATTCTTCTTTGATCTAGAGGAATTCATACAAAAAAGTTGACCACATGGTTTGATAAATAAAACAGCTTAGATTCGCTAAGATGTTTCAGCTAGCGATGGTTTAAGCCAATTTTACAAAAGTAAAACAAAAGCTATCCTAAGATGTTTGAATGAACACATCATATTTATAACTATACTTTGTGTTTTGACCAATCTGTTAAACAACAAGACAACTAAGACTAAGATGGTTCAGCCAACAATGGTTTAACCAATCATCAGCTAAGCAAGTTCATAATGTGACCAGCTTAGCTGATGATTGGTCAAGAAGACCATTGCTGATAACCATAATATGCTACATTTTGGGCACTTTTATATTCACCCAGCATTTTACCAGTAATATACAGCTTGTGCCAATAACAGACCAGTATTGTCAGTCTCAAACCTATTTAAGCTGGTTCAAACTGGTCTAAGCTGTTTTCAGCAAGGCAATACAATTTGAATGCAAATATGGTTTTATGGATTAAAGATCACTTAGATTTAAAGAGTTAGTTCACCCAAAAATGAAAATTAAGTCATTAATTAATCACCCCATGCTGTACCAACCTCGTAAGACCTTCGTTCGTCTTCAGAACTCAAATGAAGATATTTTTTATTAAATTTGAGAGCTGTACCACATAGGCTGCCTAAGGGAATGAAACTTGATGGCCCAGAAAGTCAATGAAGAAAATGTTTAAATATTCCATGTGACAACAGTGGCTCAACTATAAGTTTATCAAGCGACGAGACTACTTTTTGTGCGAAAAACAAAAATAACGACTTTATCTCCTTCAACTACTTGTTTCTACTTGGTTTCAGGTCTACAAGGAAGAAAAGGAATAGTTGAATAAAGTTCGTTATTTTTGTTTGTTTTTTGCACAAAAAGTATTCTCATCACTTGATAAACTTATAGCTCTCAAATTTAATCAAAAATATCTTCATTTGTGTTCCGAAGACGAACGAAGATCTTACGTGGTTGGTACAGCATGGGGCTGAGTAATTACAGAAATGACTTAATTTTCATTTTTGGGTGAACTAACCCTTTAATACTTTCACTGATTAAACTAGTTACTCACTTTGACCGTGACCATCAAAAGGTCCCCACTACCACCCAAAAAAATGTGTCCTCTTCTTTTCTCATTTCATACCAGAGCACGACGTTAAACGGGTTTTCCAAGCATGCATCAAGTGTTTACGCCTGCCTCATTCTCTCTCCTCTTGCCTTTAAGCACGCCAACATCAGTAAACAGTGAAATCTCTCAGCCTCTTACCGAATGTAACCACATTACGCTGTCTGATAACGTCGTCAAATAATGCCTGATAAGAGGAATTTGATTTGATTCAGGGCCTTTTTTTCCCTCCCTTTCAAATGCTTCTCTTTTCTTCTCCTTGCCTTAAGGCCACACAAACACACACACACACATTCTCTTTATACTCTGCATCTTCGAAAATGACACTGCCTTGTATGTGCAATCAAATAAATCTAGCGAGCCTGTCAGCCTTCATTTTTCGCATCCCCTCCTCCCTAAACCAGAGCAAGGTGAGCTGTTACAAGTCATCTCCATAATGGGAAATATGTGCTTTATACGCAAAAGAAGGGGAATTAGACTGATAATGGGACTGGCCCAGACTGCCCATGTGTCTGTGTGTGTGTGCACACTTTTTTACTTTATTGTAAGTGAGCAGAGGAAACCCTAAGCAGGCTGGACAGTTCCTAGGCTGATTACTCAGGGTTAGGTGAAAAAAGAGGGGAGAGGATGAAAGAAGAAGGGAATGAGGCATCGCGCCTCATTCGAGAGGACGTCTGATGAAATGGAACGAGGTCATCCTTGGTTTGGGACCTGACGAGCGTCGGCACTGGCGTCTGTGCTAACCGTGCACGGAGGGCGATCAGCGTTGACAGTGATGCATTGTCCTGTTAAACAGCAGCTCCTCATGCTACCGATCACAAACACACACACACATACTCAGAGGTGTCACATTTAAAAAAGGCAAATGCAATCAGCACCTGAGAGATGAGTGGGACGAGGGGAGTGGTTCTGTGTCTGTATCACTCTGTCATTCTCTCTCAGTGGGGAGGAGTGTTTGGTTAAAGATGATGTCGGTTTGATGCGTATAATCAGCATATGTGCAGGGCGTGCAGAGATGTGGAAACGCAAGCCAGTTTTAGGGCCAGATTCATAACTGTGCTCATCAGAGGGGAGGAGACTTGATTATCAGCACACACAAACAACTTTAAGGACTTTTTAAAGGGCATGATGGGAAATTGTTGTATGGCAGGGTTGGGCAAAATACAGTGTGCCAGCAAAGTTTGAATTTGAATAAAATTGTAATTAAATTAGTCATGCACCACAGGTACACTATTCCGTTCAAAAGATGTTCTTAAAGAAATTCATACTTTTATTTAGCAAATAAACAAATAAAAATGATTATCAAAGAATCATGAAAACAATGTCATGGTTTCCACAAAAATATTAATATTAAAAATATTAAGCAGCGCAACTTTTATAAAATTGATAATAGTGAAAATGTTTTTTAATATTGAACCAAATCAACCAATATTTTACAATATTATTATTTGTCACCGTATATTTTAAACAAATAAATGCAGCCTTGGTAAGCACTTATTTAAAAACATTTTAAAAATCTTACCCTTGAACGATGTCTTGAACGGTATATCTTTTCTAGTTAAAAATTAGTTGCAAATGAATTTCAATTCATTTTAATTCTACTTCCTATCATACAAATTGTTTGCTGCCTTTATTCAAATTTCGGAATTGATTCAATTCTGAATGCTGATGTGTGGAGAAGATGGTGCGCACAGGTTTAAGACTTTGAGGGGATAGTGTTAAGAAGGCGCCTTATTGTGGTAAGTGTGTGTGTTTGGTTTGAGTGTATGGTGGATAAGACTTGTGTCAGTGGGTGTGAGCGCTCACAGTAGTGACAGCTGTTTATTCAATCAATCACCTTGTGGATGGCACAGCAGAGTGAAACGGTTGGAGATTGAGTTTTGCCTCACTGGGGAAAATGGAGCAAATTAATAGACCATTACCCAGGCGCTGACCCAGGAAATGAGGGTGACACTGCAGGGTTAGATCTGGCAGCTTGCTTACCTCGCTCGCTCTCCCTCTCTTTCTATCTCTCTACAGTCCTAACCAAAGGCAAAAGCCTCAGTCCCAGCACCCGCTGCTCCTCCCTCAGGGTAAGGACCATTCCGGATCTGGCTGTGTGGCTGAGAGGAGGCAGGGAAGGGCGCATATCTGCTTAAATATGGATGGATTTGTGCAGCTCTATGAAATCATGTGTTTGTCTGAACAGGTGGGCCATGTTTGCTGAGTGGGCAGGGTTGAGTCCCTCAGGACATCATCCCCGTTGGGCTTTGCACACGTGGGGAAAGTTTTTTCATTCAAGGGTCATTCGTCAACGACCAAAATACCCAGCCCGTTCTCATCCTTTAGCGTCACATAGAACGCTTTATGACAAAACGGTGCTATACCATGCACGTGGTACCCTTTATCGTTTATATAACACACAAACTCAAGGTGTCATAAATCCTTTAACGCAATATGAGACTACCCTACCCCACACCTAAACCTACCCATCACAGCGCGTGTTATCGTGGACCTAATGTCCAACTTTATGTACAGTGAGATTGCTAAGACACATACTGTGCTCATATTCCATTGCTAAATATGGGTGATCCAGCAACCTGCCCAAAATATTCTGGTCAGGTCAAAGGTCAATCCAGCAGTCCGTATGTGCTCAGCATACTCAGACATAACTCAAACATCTCCAAAAAGGTCTAAAAGAGTGCTCATCTGGAAAACATCTGTTGAGTACAAATATTTGATAAACATCTTTAAAAAGCAGTTTTATATAAAATTATACATATATTCAAGACATTTCTAAATTACTTATTTAAGATCTGGCAGGAAATGTCTTGCAGTTTAGCAAATGCTCTAAAAATCTTTCAGATAAAAAAAAATCAAGATGTCTCTGCGATGGATCTGTGTTATTAGGGCAGCATATCTAGTCGAGTGAGTAGGGATGATAACAATTCTATAAATAATGCTACACTGAATGCTAAAGCTGATGCTAAACATTGCTTTAAAACATGCAAAAACGCATTGAATGCTAAAGCTAATTCTAATACTGCTAACTCACACAATGTGCATTCTAAGTGTGTTGAAGCATGAATGTTTATATAATAAAATGCCCAAAAAGTGCTTTTAATAAGATTTGATTTTGCGTTTAAAAAAAGCAATAAAGAAGGGGCATATCTGGAGATCAACAAAAGAAAGACAAAGACTTGGCCAGATGGCATATTGCACGCTGAGTGCTCAGCCTTGTAACTGATGCCATGTGCTGCCTACTTTATGCTTGTCCATTAGTGGGCTTGTACACACACACATGAGCACTGTTTCCTAAATAATGCCTAACCATAATTGATAGCACAAAGCCACCAATAACCTCTACAGGTTTCTTTTCATCAGTACACTGCCGTCGGTGTGCCCCTCTCCCGTTCTCTCTCTCTTCCTTCCTGCTCTCATAAGCTTGTGAGGGGAAATAATTACCAGAGCCAATTTACTGTTTATACTCTGATGTTTTAACTAATTACCACTAATGGTGACAGAACAGCAGCCAGTGGAGTTAATTGAATTTAGACTGGAGGGCTGCAGGTCCATCTGAATAGAGCCTCTCAGGAACTGTCATAACCAACCGCCCCCCACTTCTGCCTGAGTTAACACCCCTGCCTGTCATCGCTTACAAATGCACACACACACATTGTCTAATGCATAAACACAGACAACTCACATTCACATGAATCGCCTGCCCACTCCACATCAACTCCCTTTCATTCCTGTATAATCTCATAGTATGGATGAATATAGATGTCTTATTAGCATATGAGGCTGACATGTGCACTAAAGTCAATTGTCAGATGATTTTTATTTCTACGATGAAAGCCAAAATCCTGTTATCAAATATTGTGCATTTGCATAAAGTTCTGTCACTCATTTCACCTTAAATCTGAAACTTTTATTCAAGTTGTGATGTAACAGAAGTAGCAACAGATCTTTTCTTCCGCCTTGTGACATAAATCCGAAGTGAAACGGATTAAGAAATAAATAAATGTATGATGAGGACTTGGTTCTATCTATTGGTTGTTGATTGGAAAGAAGCATTGGATTGGACGAAGAAGGGGTGAAGTTTGGCATTCTTTTGTTTCACCAGAACATTGAGTTATGACATTGATTATAAAGTACAAGTTCAAATAATAAACAAATATATGCATGAATGAATTGTTCACAACAAAATGGGTTTAGAAAATAGAAAGTGGAATTTCCATTTCATGCCAACCTAAAAAATGGCTTTGTCTTTGCAAATCTCTGTCAATGTGAAAGGCCTTTAACATGCTGATAGTTTATCACGTCACGTCTTTAAGAACTGTGTCAGTAACCTTACACTGGCATTTCTGATTCCTGCTGTTCTTGTTAGCCTTTACTTGGACCCTGACTCAACACATCCTGCTTCAGCAATTTGAAAGAGCCAATACAAAAAAAAGTCGTAGAAGAGCTGCCTGATACACTAAAGGCTTAATGATTTGAAAGTTACAGAGAAAGTGCTGCGGGCCGTCACCGTCAATCATATCTAGTACCACCGCATACACCAAACGGTCTGGCCGCTGAGCTCACTCTTCTCATGCGACATGGACGCTCCCGGGCCATTTTGAGAGCGCTTGCCAACGGTTAACCTCTTTCCCCCTCCTTCGACCCGAGCGCATGAGACATATTCCTTTTACACGTGTTAACCTGCTGGCCTCCTCCGCAGTAGATCAGATCAATGGAGCCTGAGCGCCGAGGTGTAGTCATGGCCCTGGTGTGGAAACCGACTTTGGCTCAGAGGCTGTGATTTGAATATGGAACCCGTGAACATGCTGTAATCTCACACGCGACAGCTCAGTGTATTGAATGACTCTAAATTGATTTTCTGTTGGAAAAGCCACTTTTCTCGTGTACTTGGCAGTTGGAGTGCAGCCCTAAAGGAAGTTTCGGTCTCTGTTGCCTGCTTTAAGCCCTCAGTGCGGCACTCCTCACGCCCTCCTGCCGCAGTCGCTCCAGCTCGGGTGTAGACGGAGTTTGAGGGATGGAGAAAGTGAGATGTGGATTGATTTGTCATCAGAGAGCGCTTCTGTGTCTGCCTGTCTGCAGCTTGTGCCCAAAGCGGAGAGCTGTGGTCTAACCCTGCAGTACGACAACACAGCCATCTCTATTCATCTCTACCTTAACCACACACACACATAAACACACACTCTTCTGGGCATGCAGGGCCAGGGATTTCCTGTTCCTAGCTCCTGCTCATCTGTCAGCAAAAGCAAGGATCTGACACAAGCTAACACCTCCATTCCACAAACCATTTAGAGCCTAAGCCTCCCTCTCCTCTCTCTCTCCCTCTCACTTTCAGAGAACAGTTAACACGGCACCTGTGCTTCACAGGAGAGATTGGGAGAAATCTATTCCGCTGCCCTGAACACAAAAGCAAACTCACTACTAGGCTAATGATATTTTCTATCCCCTGAACCTAAACCCTCACAAAACTGCACCTTTAGATTTTAATTAAAAACATTATTTAATATGCTTATTAAGCAGAGACATTTGCACATACAGGCAAAACACTCACAAACTAAAAGGGATAAACAGATATTACATTTATGGTTAATACAGAAAGAAGGATAACTACTTTTCATGTTATGGTCGATATAACAATAAATAGTCAATATGAAGAGTTCAGATGCAAAAGCCTCTAAATGCCATTTGAAATTTTCTTCTAAAATGATCATTTTTATCAAGCTTGTATATTTAATTTCAGTAATTTCACTTTAAATGGCAATGAAGATTACCTATTAATTGTCATTTAAGTGAAATTGCTGAACTTAAATATACAAGCTTGATAAAAATGGTCATTTTAGAAGAAAATTTCAAATTTTTTGAAAAATTTTTGTTTTGACATTTTTTGATTTGACAAAAGCTACTACTTTTATTTAGCAAGTTCACATTAAATTGGTCAAAAGTGAGAGTAAAGACATTCTGCTCAGTTACTGTGATTTTCACGCACAACCATTTCTAGGGTTTACAAAGAATGGTGTGAAAACATCCAGTATGCGGGCAGTCCTGTGTGGGCAAAAATGCCTTGTTGATGCTCAGAGGTCAGAGGAGAATGGGCCGACTGATTCAAGCTGATAGAAGAGCAACTTTGACTGAAATAACCACTCTTTACAACTGAGGCATGCACAGCAAAGCCACAACCCGCACAACCTTAAGGCGGATGGGCTACAACAGCAGAAGACCCTACCGGGTACCCACTCATCTCCACTACAAATAGGAAAAAGAGGCTACAATTTGCAAGAGCTCACCAAAATTGGATAGTTGAAGACTAAAAAAATGTTGCCTGGTCTGATGAGTCTCGATTTCTGTTGAGACATTCAGACAGCAGAGTCAAAATTTGGAGTAAACAGAATGAGAACATGGACCCATCATGCCTTGTTACCACTGTGTAGGCTGGTGGTGGTGGTGTAATGGTGTGGGGGATGTTTTCTTGGCACACTTAAGGCCCCTTAGTGCCAATTGGGCCACGGCCTACCTGAGCATTGTTGTTCTGAGCATGTCCATCCCTTTATGGCCACCATGTACCCATCCTCTGACTGGCTACTTCCAGCAGGATAATGCACCATGTCACAAAAGCTCAAATCATTTCAAATTGGTTTCTTGAGCATGACAATGAGTTCACTGTACTAAAATGGCCCCACAGTCACCAGATACTCAACCCAATAGAGCATCTTTGGGATGTGGTGGAATGGAAGCTTCGTGCCTGGATATGCATCCCACAAATCTCCATCAACTGCAAGATGCTATCCTATCAAAATGGGCCAACATTTCTAAAGAATGCTTTCAGCACCTTGTTGAATCAATGCCATGTAGAATTAAGGCAGTTCTGAGGGTCGAAAGGGGGTCAAACACAGTATTAGTATGGTGTTCCTAATAATCCTTTAGGTGAGTGTGTATATATATGACTGTGCGACCAATGAGCTTAGCCTACGTCATAACACGTCAGAACCCGACAAGAGGGCGTGGCTTTACTCAAATATACAAATACTTTCCCCCTCAACAAATACAAATACAGATACAAATACAAGCTGCTTTGCACACACCATATATATATATATATATATATATATATATATATATATATATATATATATATATATATACATTATATATTATATTTATATATAGGCCCCAAGAGCGAATGCAGTTGAGCACATCTACCCCAGTGATTTAATATCACACCCTCACAGTCACACATAAAACAGCATCCATTTCTATGTGTTTGTGTGTGTACTAATCTGTCAGGAGAGTATGACTCAGAAATATGGCACAGGGGTCACAGCAGTGGAGCAGAAGGCTAACAGGAGCATTGCTAGTTAGACGTTTCTCAGTATAAATGGGCTGTGATTTATCCTCAGCACAGCAGCACAACTGCATACAACCTGACTTGCCAGCCTGGTCTCAATCACTCTATACTGTCACCTCTCCAAAGATACTGTCAGTCCTGTACTCAGTCTCTCACTCTCTTACCTTCCCCTATAAACAGTGGACCCAAAAAGTGAAAGTATTAAAAAGATGAAATATTAAGTATTTACTTTAAATCACTTTTTTTAATTCTTCATCTACTCAATCTCATGTTGCTACAAACCTCTATAACTTTCTAACTTTCTTGTAATGTTTGAACTTTCTTCAAGCATTAAAATACGTAATTTAAGTGTTTGTGTAGTTCTTGGTATGATACTTTGTAATTCAATGTGAAAACATTCATACATTTGTAAGGTCAACTTAAGTTTCTAAATACTTTTAGGGCCCACTGCATTTCCCAAATTTAAACAACACTGTTAGAATGAAGCACAACTTTGGGAATTCTGAATTCACCATCACAGTTCTGAAGAGAACTGTATGACAGATGTGTTCATTTCTTCACGATGTCTGTATGATGGATTGACAACTCACCTGCATGTGAGGCCGGAGCCCATTACAGCTCTCAAGACTCTTATCAGGTCTTGTCACCGACAGGCGACACTCAGCTAATCCTCCCACAGTGCAGCCATATCTGTATCTTTAGCTGGCATATATCTATTTCTCTCTTTCAGTTTCTCCTCTCAGCAGGCAGAACTGGCAGATGGGTTTAATAAAGGCCATAGTGGAAATGAGGCCTGAGCAAGGAGATGGCTATCTGGAGGAGTGGGTTTTAGAGCAGGCAAACCTCAGGCCACCCTATATGAAGAGACCAAGGGTCCCCCCAGAGCCTCCATGAGAATGACTCAATCAGACATGGCCGATTCCATCATAAACATGAGCGAGCCACCAGTGGACACCACAGTGATCTTATCCATGTCCATCTCTAGGGTCCAACATCACCAGCTTCTCCATCAGCTTTAATAAGGAGTATGTTATGACTTCTAACAGCAGATGGGGATGTTACCCCTTGGCAATGGTGTGTGAGTGAGTGGTTAGATGGCTGTTTAACCTTTGACCTCATGGACATTACTCAACCAGCATCTGCTTGCCCATGAGCAGAGTCCAAAATGAATATTCGCAAAGCTCCAAACGCAAGAAAATGGCATATAGAGTAAATAGAGAATGTTTACCAATTTGTATTTTTTTATATTATATATATATAAATAATGCACAAAATACATTAAGCAACAACAAAATTACTGATGAAACTACTTTTAGGTCTAAACTTAAAACCCACCTATTTAGAATGGCTTTTAATACGCAGTAGTGGTGGGACAATTTCCTTTTCTTGTTTATTTTAACTTTTTCTATTCTTTTTTTGTTATATGTATCTATTGTATAATATGCAGATTTATTATGTTTTATTATTTTTCATGACGTGAAGCACTTTGGATACCTGACGGTTGTGTAAAGCGCTATAGAAATAATCGTTGATTGATTGAACAAATAAAAAGCTACAAATATTAAGCTTCAAATATTTATGCCTTATAATCTTATCGTCTAATCTTACTGTATAACAGGTGTGACTAAAAAGTTCATTTTGGACTCCAAGACACAAGGATATGACAGAGATGTCATTAACAGGAGACACCAAAGTGAACAAGTTAGGGGGAGGGCTGATACTGAAAGAAGGAGCACAAGGATCAATAGAAAATTAAGAGGCTGAAATGGTTCTGCTGGCATTCCCTTGCTAACATCCTCACTCCTGTATCATCTTCTCTTCCTCTATCACACACACACTCTCTCTCGCCCATTTTCTCTTTTTCCCCATCACCCTGGTGTCTTCCCAGTATGGTACGGCGACAGACAGAAAGAAAAAAAAAAAAAACCTTGTGAGAGAACTGACAGGAGATGGTGGTGTTTAGGAGTTTAAGCATTAAAAAAGGGGTGAAATAAAGCAATGGAGCAGCGTAATAGCAGCGAGCGAGGGAGGGAGGGAGCTTTAGCAGTCTGCTGGCTGTCTGGGGACTCAATCTCAGAGCAATTTTCGGGCCGGGTGATTGGCAGCTTGATGTGTATTCTTCCCTGCAGGAGCGGGGCGATGAACCCTGGCCCAGTCGCCCATCTCGGGCCTGTTGTGGGGCTATTACAATGACAATGCCGATAAGGGACATTTATCACTCCTGTGGCGCGCTGACAGAGAGGCCCCATCAAGCAGGTCTACCGGGGACTGTGAGGCACGAGCGAGAGAGGACGTTCACTGAGCCTGAATTACGGGTCACTCTCAGCCACATAACAATGCATTTATCACAAGCATTCGCACATGCACACATACACAAATAGATATGTACACACATTCACAAAATATACAACCCAGATATGACACACAATACAGGATAAGTTGCTTTTGCAATATATTGTTTGCATATATCTGCTCAGAATTAAGGCCCCAAAGACGATAAATATAACTATAAAGTTGAAATAATTGTTCTAATTATTTACTAATATCTATGAGAATAAGGAAGAGCAACAATAACGCCAAATAACGAATCATTGGAAGAACTTCATCACTGGAATTGTTGGAACAACATAACAACAGAGAATAACGATGTTGTTAGATACCACCAGAAGAACGATAAAAACGTTGACGAGTTTATAGAGCTTGCGCATTTAAAGCACCACACGAAATAACATGTGCACTTCGCAAAAAACAGATATCCTCCATTTGGACACTATATAGTTATCGCTATAGTTATAATTCTTGGTGTGAACAGGCCTTTACATATTATGAGACATTCATTTTTCACATTCTCTCCATCAATTTGGGGAGAACATTTTTTTTAGATTAAGTTAAAAATGACTAAAAATCAATCAATCAATTTATCAATCAATACAGCTTAAAGTATTTGATCACACATGATGTTTCAACAGCAATAAATAGTTAATATTACTGCATCTTACTGTGGTGTTCTTTTGTGACTTTTAAGACTATTTAAATATATTTTAAGACTCTATGCAATTATTTGACACTTGAAAATGACAAATAGTGGAGTAGGTCTTTGCTTTCAGCAGCGTATGATAACAATAGCATTGTGCTGCAGTGTACAGCACGCAGGGCTATTTGTGTCAATCTGCCCTCTGTGGTCAAAGGGCCCCATTGTGTTAAGTAGGTGGCACGGCATCAGACCCACAGCTGTGGACTGGTGGAGGGCAATGCCTGGTCCAAAGTAGGGTGATTGACCCCCTCTCCCACACACTTAAACACACCAGCCTCTGAGACCTAAAACTACATAGTCCGCAGTTACAACCAGCCACCTGTAGGGAGCGCCAACGATGAGAAAACGCTGAAAATTAAAGACATGTGGCCAGAGTAATTCAGATTGTGCATCTACCTTCACATCCGTGTCAACACTTGGATGTTGGAGATGAAAGATACAGTATTCAAAGAAAACACTCTGAATGAAGACTTCTGTGAAAAACAAATACACCAAACGGACTAAACGGTCTATGGTGGCAGCCTGTTGACAGCTGGATCTGAGGTTAAGCCCTGTTCACCGTGTGAATTAGGGCTCACATTAAGGCTGAACCCTTCTTATCCACCCCAAGAAGCTGCTTCTACCCTTTCTGTCCCCCATTTTATGGCCCTGACCTTGAGCCATTAACACTACAAACCTCCAGACAGGCCAGATACTTTACAACACTAACAGACTGAGAGAGTTAAAAATGGTAGAGACTGTAATGATGGTAGATAAATAGCCGGATACAAGCCTTAAAAAATTATGTATGACTTCCACCCCATCTGACAGAATCCAGATTTTATTCGCTTCGTCAATAGTGCTGAACATCAAAGTCACCTAAAACCCAACAAATAAACACAAAATTACATGCACCAGAATAAACACCAACTCAATTTATCATCGGGATCCCAGCCTGCCCACACTGTGCCTTCAACGAGCCGCAGAAACAAACTGCTCCTGATGGATGAGCACTTCTCGGGCAATAAATGTATTAACTTTTAACTATCAGCTACCGCTTGGCATGAGAACCGCCTGCGATGAATTAACCCCCGGGTGCACCTTCATAACTCAAGGCAAGTTTTCTCTCCCCTCTGTTTTTGTCCATCTATCTCTATTTCTTCAGAAGGGCATTAGTCAGGTATCTATTACCCATTAGCCTCTTTCTTCACACACCACAAGAGACTAAATGCAGGGGGAAAGGTCCAAAGCTGCCTCCATGTTCAACAACAGTCATTTCCTGCTATCTAAGTACAGTACACATAGTCTTTTGAGCATGTACAACTCAAAAGGGGTGTTGTCCCAATTGAAAAAGCATGTTTCAAAGCTAACTTTAGGACATTTTAATGTGACAACTTAATGCTTTCAAAGGGGAAACCCATTTCAATGTGTGACGTCAAAACCCACTACCTATGTGTCTGTGTTCTGATTAAGGAGGGAGTTGGTTAAAGTGTATGAGTTAAGAGGTGTGTGTTGATAAGTATTTAGTCTAATTTACACATACACACACACTCTTGATGCATTGCAGAATGACCCATGCCCTGTTTATTGACAGACTCAAGCCAGTCTGGAGTTCATATGGAGTCTTCATAATCTCTGTAGAGATGATTAAAAATTAATTGATCACCACAATATTATCCATACTCCCTAACCAACCAGCACAGATGATAAGGCAGCTAATAAATGTTAATTACTGCTTTTTTTCCTTCCTTTTCATGACCCCTGTCAGTCGTAGGCCTCCTGATATCAGGTTGTAAATTCATTAGACGCTAACACACCTAGCAGGGCCAGCTCATTTAGCAATGACAAACAAGATTAGGACAGGAGCGAGGGTTGGTGTTACCTCGGACTCCCGTCACCTGATAAAAATGAATGTCTTCTGTGTTTCTGCTGAACACAGGCAGGTTTCCAAGTTGGGACACCTCAATCATGAATAAATGAATGAATGAATAAATGAGTGAATTGAACTTTTTTTATGATTATGATGTGTATGTTTGCAAATACAAAATATTAAATCATCTGATCTCCTCTATTATATTCAGCACATATGCTTATTTTCACCTGTTTGTCTGCAAAATAATTGAATTGGCATGGTTGGATATAACAAATAAACACCTAGAAATCAAAGTCAGAGAGAAAAAGACATAGAAGTGTAAGGCTAACTGAAGATTTTATGAGGGGATAATTTCATTAAAGTATATTAGGCTTTGTCATAACCAGGCAATACTTTTAAGACATTCATATTCATCTGAAAACACTGATCGAACACAAAAAAGCCACCATCACCTGTCACATTAAATTGCCAAATAATACAAGCCAGGCTCTAACCTCACCACCACAAACAAAAGACATCAGCCCATTTTTATCTTAGATTAAAAGAAGCAGTGGGTGCATACCAGACGACAGAAGGGAATCTAAAAATCAATCAATCGCATGCTGCTTATCTGGAACAGTGACTATGACATCCGCAGACTAGCAGCCAATTCCCTTGAAAGAAAAAAAGAGTCTAAAGTCAAGACCAATGCTGTTTAATCCCTTTACACCAAGTGTTTAACTTGCAACACAGACGATCTTTAAATAACATATGTCCACTGGAGTTAACAAATTAATGCTGCTTTCTCACAATACCGTATAATCGACTGAACAAAATGGGTAAAAACAAATGTATCACCACTAACCTCTTACCTAAGAGTTAGATGTGAAACAGGCAGTGGAATTTTTTCCAGCAGTGTAAAATGTGACACTCCGACAGAGCCTGAGGCCTGGTCCCTGTGAAACACAAATCTCAAAACACTCTTATTTACAGAGAGAGATGAATGTACTCTCCTCCAGACTCAAGTGCTTAGACTGTTGACAGTAAGAGAGTCTCTTGGCCTAAACTCTCTTAAGCCCTCAATCACTGCATACTAACAGCTGTAGCAGCCTAAACTGGGGTTAATAGAGCAACAGTAAGGCTGGGGTAGTTCAGTGCTGCTAGGTTTGTTCATTTAGTGAGAATCATTCAAGAAAGGTCAGTCAGAGGGCTTGAGGATGATACAAAAAAAGGAAAATTTAAAATAAGTATATTTTTTTCTCAGATACAAAATATTAAATCATCTGATCTCCTCTATTATATTCAGCACAGATGCTTATTTCTCTTAATATTAAATTTATTTTGAAAACCAAAATAAATAAATGCTATTATAAAAAAAGTGTCATTAAAGGGTAACTAAACCCCTGGTCAGAGCCTGACTCCACCCACTGGCAATATTTGAAAAATGCTGAAAAAGTGGGCAGACCCAAGCGGAGATAGAGGGGACGAAATAGATGCTAAAACACTCTATCCTGATCGTTTTCAATACTCGCAATTCCAACTCCTGACTCGCTACAGTGGTTTTGACGAAACAAGCTGGTTTTTATACTGCCGCTCGTACCAAGAGCGTGGTGAGCTGAAACCTGCGTACGTCACGAAGTGCGGAACATCCAATAGGAAAATTCAACTGCAGTAGCCACCGTTCAACCTGAAGAGGGCAGCAATAAGACGTTTTTACACCATATATTGTAGAAATAAAACACTTTATACACAAATGTCAAAAAAGTTACTCGAATCAGTGACTGGTATTAATAAAGATCATTCTTACAGATCATTAACTAAAAAAAGTTGGTTTAGGGTTTAGTTTCTCTTATAAAGCTCTACATTTTCCATTTTGAATTGCATAATTAATGAAAATAATTGGGTGATAAATGGGTGATCCAACAAAAACAAGCTCCTCACAAAATGTATTTTCAAACCCTAACTATTAAACGTCTAATTTTGCATATACTGAGAGTTTATGTGGAAGTCATGTGGCACGTCCTCCAGTTTCATCAGTCTATGGGACATTTTCCTGATGACATTTCTCCACAATGCTCTGTGACATCTGCGTCAACAACTGGTGCATAGCGCCACTGAAGGTCAGGGATAATGGGAGAAAAGGCCAAGGAAATATTAGACTGCTTGAAAACGCAAGCTCAGGCTCACCAGCAACTGTCACTTCGTAACGTGAGTATATAAGGCCAAGACTGAGGGACAGTTTCCGTCAGGTTGACAGGCAAGGGTGGGCTGTGGTACTACGTTTCTGCTGGTGCGAAATAGGTCCTGTAGGTGAGTGAAGACATGTTGACAGCTGATGGTATTTTTTAAAGGCCTTTACGTTAAGACATTTTGAAAGTTGTGAGAGTAGAGGACGTAGCCTTGAGGCACTCCTTCAGACTACAGCGCAGTACATCATCGGTCAAAAAGGAGATGGATGGCTGTTAAGCAATAAGGAGGAAGAGGCGTACCTGTGGTAGGCTCATGCCGTTAGCTCACTCAAACCACATTACCAAAGGGCCTCTTCCTCAGGCTAACGGCCAGCCAGGTGGTGCTGTAGTCTGGGCTGCCTGCCCTGCTTAGGGGAGAAGAGAGAACAGGCATGGGGTCTCCTTACAGGAAACCGAGGTTATGATGCTGCAGACACGTTGTGAGAACATTCTCACACTGCCACTTTGAAATCGGCATCCGCATCAAAACCAGGTTTAAATAACAGTGAGCATGTGAGGTGAAGAAGCCAGGGAGCGAGATGCAGACACCGAACAGACACCTCGCAGAGGCGAGTCACTCAATCTCAACTGCCCCACCACAGAAAATGATCACATTTCCCTCAGTGTGTAGCAGAGCTTCTGCTTCTAGAGTTTCCCCAGGTGAAGAGTTTGCCTTAAGCAGCGGTCATTAAACCCATCCTGATTCATTAGTCTGCAGCTGTTCCTCATTAGCTCAAACGTATGAGCCGTAGTCGCTCTCTTTTACATACACAAGAGCTCTGTTTCAAAGCCTAGTAAGCTGTCTTGCTGCCTAATACCTAAGATTGATACATCAGATGATGCCTTAAAATGCAGCTTACTTGGTTTTGGAACTGAGCAACTGTGTCTACTATAGATTATGCATGTTTGTAAAAAAAAAACAGTGCACATAGATACAGGTAAGACATACACACACTGTCCTTGCTATCCTCCACCGTTACAGGCATTCCCCATAAAGCAGGCCTTTTACTCTCTGCACACTCTCTATAATATGGCCATCACCATTAAAGCTGTCAGGGCATAGGCACTAGGTGTTATAGCCCATACATTACACACACACACTTACACTTTGTGGCCTTTCCACCCCGAGACACCCGAGTTCTGCCTCTTATTCTGTTGCATCCTGCCCTGTCCGTCCCACAGCTCCACCTTGCTTAGGGTTGGCCCACTGCACTGTGGGAGAGCTGTATGAGGGCAGCCCAACTATAATTTACGACCACAAAGCTGGGACCCCTCTGTGCATAAAAATGTATATTTTATGTCCTCTGTGAGGCAATGCCCTACTCAAAAAACATCACTTAACAGACATAGATCAGAAGGTCAGCCATTTTAAAACCATAGAATTCAGTTGCCAGAAAAGGGTAATTTCAAACAGCAATGGTAAAACCGTATCATCACAGCATGATGAAACAGTGCAAATGAATACAAAAGAGAACAGAAATTGAAAGAGGCAGGTGGATATGAGAAGACTGACAGGATACTCTCTGATTGAAAATGACTGGGATGACTAGGATGACAAAAAAATCTAAAGATGGAGAAGTTAAAAAAGTTGTTTTATAATAGACATTTTAAAATTACAAAATTACAAAATAAAATTAAAAATACAATCAATTTAAATACATAACATATATAAATATTTATGTAATATAATTACAAAAATATATATATATACAGCTATGGAAAAAATTAAGAGACCACTGCCAAATCAGCAGTGGTCTCTTAATTTTTTCCATAGCTGTGTATATATATATATTTATATATATATATATATATATATATATATATATATATATATATATATATATATATATATATATATATATATATATATATATATATATATATATATAAACATTTGGGATATTTCACCAAAAAATTCAAATTCTGCCATGACTTTCATTCTTGGAAAAAATTAAGAGACCACTGCTGATTTGGCAGTGGTCTCTTAATTTTTTCCATAGCTGTATATATAAATGTATTAAATTAAAATATTTAATGACAAAATAGTATATGATTATTATGTTAAAGATGATTATAAGTGGGAGTTGGAACCCTGTAAATGAATGTGTCAGTCTTGCTGTGTTCTTTTTACAATTTTATAAATGTACCGGGTTGTATTGTGCTGACAGATTCTAAACCACGACCCACACACAAAAAAACAACAACAATGCAATTTCATTTAATTCAGGCAGATCAGCCCTTGTCAAATTCTCCCATTTGTGTCATTCCACTAGGCGTACCATACCTCCATCATGCCTTCTTCCTCCCTTTCCTAGTCATTTCTGACGTATTTACCACATTAGTATTAGTGCTTCTCCCTGTCATTCTGTGCTCGCAAACCGGGCTCAGACATGCTGTTTGTGGCCCCCCAGGAACCCCCGAAGGGGAGTGATCTGGTTCCGCTTTCCCTTCGGTGACAGGTTTCTCCCTCCCTTCTACCAAACAAGAAGAAGAAAACAGACCAGGCCTGGCAACTGAGACCTGCAAAAAGAACAGCGCTGAGGGTTTCCTGTGAGACAAAGATTGCCAATGCCAGCTTCAATATGACAAGTGCCAGTGTTATGAAGACAGACATGAGCAGGGATGGGCGGTGTGACCTTTTCCAAATGTCACATGTCATCAGAGTTTTATGTCACCCTCCAAACAATATGTCAGGGGCATAAAAAATCATTACACCCTAGAATTATGTTATACAGGGCAAAAATAATAATTAAGATCATATTATTCAAAGCCAAATGGAGATTTGGTGGGAATTTATGAGCGATGTGAGCACTGGTGTAAGATTATTCCCAGGCATGCCTTTAAAAGTTCCCCCTGACTAGTTAAATTTATCTAAAATGTACCTCCAAATATTGTTTTGTTAGTAGTTGAATATAAAAAAGCTTCAAAGTCAAAGGTAAGGCTTCTGAATTGTAAGACGTTTACTCAGATCATCATTCCAGTGTCCTTGACTCACATGGCCCTTGTGTAAATATCTGTATGAACAAACAGCGAGATCCTCAGGAGATGCCAGATGTTATTAATCATGTTATTGATCACCTGACTGAGCTGTTGTCTAGAGATAAAGATACAGAATGAGAGCGTGTATCATCAGGAGTATGATCTTTCCAAAGTCGGACCTGAACATCGTCACTGTGAGCACTGCTAAACACAAGTCTGCGTTTCAGCTCAGGTGTGACCCTTCCTTAGATCAGCAGTATAGAGGAAGTCAATACAGATGGACTTGTCCAATCAGCACTATGCAGCGGCTGGGATCAAAGGTCAGGATGATGTCATACAATCTGACAACACAATAAAGATTGTGTCTGAACAAGCCTGGCTTGTCCTGGTCCCCTCTCTCTCTTTCTCCATAACTCCATCTCTCTCTCTCTCACTCTCTCTGATGGTGTAATGGGCTCTTGTCTTTGTTAGCCCTCCTACAAAAGGCTGCCTTTTCCCAATCTGGCACCGGTAATAAAGCACTCTGTGAAATCTTTATTGCTTTAATAAACAAGAAAGGGTGATTAATGTTGGTCTTCTCTTTTAGTGTTTCAAATAAATTATGACAGTTTTATATCACGGTCAAAGCAGCAAAATCCCTATGAAACCCGTCAAGAGTGGATGGATGGCCTGACAAGTGCAAAAATTAGCCAAACAATGCAAGCGCTGTTTCTGTAATATTCTCAAAAAACAATCAAACCTCTTCAATTTGTCACGCCAGTTCAGGTTTATTTTAAAGAAGTCTTTTTTCCCCCTTTCCCTCTGATTGTTCCCGCTTTCTTTGTTTCTCTTTGCCAGCTGGGAGCACATGAGAGCCTTGTAAAGCCGCACTGTAGAAATATTGTGTTTGACTCAAAACGATGTTGGACAAAATGGGAGAGAACTTTGGCCCGCTATGTGCCCGAAGGAAAATGCTGAGAAGTTCTGGATAGGGGTTCTGAGTCATTCGCATTAAACAAGTGAGACGTGCGTCAGTCTGTAATGGCAGAGAGATGATGGTGGTAACCTTTAGTGTAAGACTCCATTACTGAATCAAATGCACACAATATTTAAACACATAAAAGAAAAGTAATAAAAGACAGGTCAAAAGCATTCAGAGCAACCAATGTAATCTGATTCTTTAACAAATGACTTAAATGAGTTGGTTCTTTTTAGTGAATCAAAATACAGCCTTCCAACTAACTATTAAACTTGAATCAGTGTAATTACTGATTGTGATTGGTTACTGATTACCAATTGTGGGATCGCATTTGTCACTTCTAAAAAAGACTGTGAAAAATCAATAAAAAGTGTGTAAGCACTTGAAATCATTAAAATGAGTTTCTATAAAATTATAAAGTAATATTTATAAAATAACTATTTAATTTTAAATGTAATATAATTAATTAAATACATTTACATTTTAATTATAATTAATTATACATATTATATTATATATATTATATATAAAATATTTAAAATAACAAGTAATGCAACTGTTTGTGAACCAAGAACATTAAAAGAGGAGATGGAACCAGAATCTGAATTGTTAAGATTCTTTACCGATTTCCCATCCCTACGGTTGACCTGACTGCTGTATTTATTCGCTATGCGACAAACAGTGGTGGTCAGAGACAGGAAGGTCAAAGAGATGACACGCCTGTTTACCCACAGAACTGAGTCTGTGTTATTTCTGTCCTCCATCATTTGATCATAGGGAATTCCTGTTGCACTGTTGTATGCTGTCCCAGACAAGCCTTGCTAAACACACTGCTACCCATCCATCTCTAAACCCCAACTCCACCCCACCCAGCTTTTAATAGAGTTTGAGCATGTTCCACTGAGCTTTCCAACGGCAGGAATTCAGTCATTTCTCCAAAATCAAACCAGATATGCGGGCGTGGTGAGAAAGGCACCCCGTGGTGGGCTTCATTCATTGAAGTCTGCTTTTATTAGCCCCTGGCAAAGCCTGTACACTGGGGTCGAAGGAGGGGGAACTTATCAGAAATGGGTGCCCGTAAGTGGGCGATGCATTGCATGTGCTTTTTTTCTTTCTGTGGAGTGAGAACGCAGCAATTGAAATTCAATGGCAGTTACATCATGCCCGTCGTCTCTCTAAGTGAGGTGGGAATTAGACGTCCAACGTCTGAAGAGGAAAAGCACAGCTGGCAGAAAGGTTGCCACATGCTGAGGGGTCGCCCCACAAACGAGTTGGGAGTCATAGCAGGTGAGGCTGGGGGTGGGACTGATGCCCCGAAGTGATAGCAGGGAACACAAGATGTCATCTCCGCTCAGTGACGAGACCCCGATGCTCTGTTAAAGCACCACTACAGCCTCCCCAGAAAAGCACAGAAGAAAACGCTTCAGCTGCAAAGCTGTCAATCTGGAACCTTTTACGAGTACCGAATACTTTTTATATGAAGCAGCCATTAAACATTTCCTAGAAAAGGAAAAGCAAGAGTAAACCGCCTATTATATTTGTAGCCTTGGGAAAAGGCACGTGCGCCATACCTGATAGACTCAGCGGTGGTTAGAATGCCGAACGCTTTACAAGCTCTTTACGATCTCCGACTCCTCAGTCTTTTTCTTTAATCAATGATTACTCCGTATAATGGAGGGAAGGGCCTCCCAAAGCTCTCTGCACAATGGCATTGGGCACCTGGCACACAGGTAATGAAGTGGCTCCCCATAGAAATAATGCCCAGGTGCAAGTCCCGTCAGCCAGGGGTGTGTGCGCCTGTAAGTGGGTGTCTAATGGAGCGCCAGGAGGTGTGCCAAGTGTGCCAGTCCTGTAGCCAGCATGGAGTAGAGCACTAAACAGAAACAGTCAACTCGATAGAATTTAATGATACACACATACTGTAGAGCGACGGATGGAAATAATAACTAATATTAGGGGGCCTGACTCAAAGCTTTATAAAATAAATGATATTTGAAGGTTTTCTTTACCATGATGTCATGGAAGCAATTTACCTTAAATTCAAGATTTACTTTTACCTTACTTTAAAAGTAACAGCACTACTTTACATCACCAATCAAATAACCAGAATTACATTCTTTCCTAATTCGCAATCTCATCACGATGTCTTCTGACCCTATTTCACTGTAGAACTTTCTGTCTAAGCTCAGAGTTTCCTCGTCACCATGGGTCCAATTATCTGGGCCAATACATTACACAGAGGCTAATAGATTAGAATAGCATAGCAATACAATAATTTCAGGGAGAAGTCAAGGGAGTCATTCTTCTTATTAGCCTTACTGAGGAATGGAGGTTAGAAATGTTCAAACAGGAATGTTAATACCACTTTACATGTAATTGTCCCCTGCCATTCTCGCCCACTGAAATATCTCTTTATTAATAGTAATTGAGGTTATAAATTATGAATGGAATGATTTTCCCCCAACATGCAAAAGTGAGGCATAATGATCGTAATTCTTAATCATCTTTCTGCCCCAGACTCTGTCATCTGTCTCTATCTCTCACTTCCTCCTGTGGGGAAACTGTCTACTGAGAGGAGAAGGAGAGCTTTTGCCTTTTTCTACTCATTCTGAAGCAGCTGTGTGACTTTTGTAGTGTTAAGCAATTATGATAATTAGTTATTCGGTGCTTACAATAATCAATCAGATATAGATATGATCATGGAGAGTCTAAACTACACCAACATAATTCACAAAAAGCATTAAAAAAAACATTCAAAAAGAAAATGGAAACTATATCGTAGTTAACCAGTTTAAAAAATAATACAAAATATTATATAATTCAATATATATATATAATTTGTCTAAAATTAAGAAATTTATATTTATACATTAAATATTTTTCTGTAACATTCTGGTTTTGTTTTTCTTCAACTGGTGAGCCAGCAAGCTAAATTGTCTTATTGAGCATTTGTTTAAGCACAAACAGGCCAGGTACATAAAAACTGCTAAAAATAAAATAATATAATAATATAATATAATTATTTTTTAACAATTCAATTAAAAAAAAACTACATTTAAAAATCTAAGTAAAGTTTGACATTAAACGCAGATTTAAAAAAAATGAATTAATTGGCCAAACTTAAATCTTATTAATGCTGCTATAATTTTGCAATCCTGTCCTCACAATGGCTGCTGAAAACACTATATTAGTTAAGCATATTTGTAGTAATAGTCAAGTAATTGTTGTAGCTGTTGACTTTAGTAGGGGAAATTTACCTTTTGGCCTAATTTGGCATTAGGATCCAAAAGTAGAAGCCATTGAGCTTGGGGTCCAGTGGCGTAGTGAATCAGCTCATAGTAATTACATAACTTAGGGGGCCTAATGGCTAGAGAGTCGGACTTGTAACCCAAAGGTCACTGGTTTGATTCTCAATACCGGCAGAAAACGACTGAGGTGCCCTTGAGCAATGCACCTAACCCCCCATTGCTCCCTTGGTGCTGCAGTGAATGGCTGCCCACTGCTCCCACTGTGTGTGCGCTAACTTGGATGGGTTAAATGCAGAGGACAAATTCCGAGAATGGGTTGCCTTACTTGGCCTTCACATCACTTCACTTCATAATAAGAGAGCTGAAGATTGCCTTAGGGTAGGGAGGCGACTTGGGCTTATTTTTGGCCAGTCTCAGACAAGCGGAGATTGGTCTTTTTAAAGACTGACTTTCCACACCTCCGATGAACCGCTACAATTCTTGAGTGCCGTACCCCATCCCTGGTCTGTTTTTTATTTGGAGGATCAAACGTTTCACTTCATTAGGGCCCTTTGTGTTGCATTTGAAGCATGTTTTCCGAAACAAAAAGACTTGGAGGGAAAAAGAAATCATGCAGTCTGCACCGGTTTTATTGGGGGAAATAATAGGCAATTGAGAGAAGGTATTTAATAGGCCAAATCCAGCATTGCATCTGCTGTGGAAAGCCAGTTGGTGTACTTCGAAAATATAAGGCCTACTTTTCCCTGTCTAGATACCCATGGTAGAGACTGTCAAAATGAGTGATGTCATAAAGGAGGAGGGGTTTGAGTGTTTAACACATTGGAGGGAATCTAAAGACTCACAGGGGCATCTGCTCTGCATATAAATGAAAAGAGAATGGACAGAAGGCAAAACATTCGCTGATCAATACTCCAATATCTGGAGCAGGAAGACTCCAATAACTGCATCAATGACCACCGATGGCTACATGGGGAAAATTATACACAATCCAAACGACTGACTAAGTGAATCAGTGCTCGACCCTGCAATGATGCTTTCCAACAACAAACCATTTTTCAGCACAGCCAGATTTCAATATACCTCCCAGTAAACCTGTCACCGTAATGCGCTTGTCGCAAGCTATTGGATAATTCTACGAGTTATTAAGTGGAAACCATTAAGCAAGGAGTACGATTTTCTAATAAGAAGGGAGGCGAACGGATGAGGCCTATACTAATCAGATCAGCAAGGGCTGAAGTGGACACAGGGTGCAGGGTGCTGACCTTTAGTGACCAGTGGTCGGTGTGGAACTGACCACAAAGGGTCAATAGCACATGCCCACCGCCACCCCCCTTCCCCCAACGGCACATTCACAGTCAAATCAATGTCGAATTATGGGTTATTTATTGAATAATCAAAAAGGTATTATCGCCCCTGATGTGAAAGAGGTTGTCAGAGGGGAACACTATTTATCAGCCCTCCTCTCAAAATTAGGGTAATCAGTTATCATGTAAACAAGAGCCAGCAGCTGCCTGCCAAAGCATGACTATTACTCACAGCTACTTAGTACCGATGGGAGAGTTTGTGTCTGTGTGTGTGCTTGAGAACAAGAATATACATTTTTCTGAACTGCAAAGCACCAAAAACCACCAATGTGACTGAGTCCAGTGCTGCGGGAATATTACACACACCACAAACACACACACACGTCATCTGAGCACAGAGATATGATAGAGGTCAAAGCACCTCGTTACAGAGAGGCTGCAAAGGACACAGGATGTGGCAATGAGCAGATTGAGTTTCTCTCTCCTGAGCTCAAGGCTGGACACAACTCATGAGCCAGATACACACATATACTATACATATACAAACCAAAAATGTGAAGGTAAAATACACTTCTCTGGAATTAAATGTAAACTACCTGATCCTTGAGAAATGGGACAATTTTATTTTTATTTTTACCATTCATTTTATAAATAGCAATATATATTAGTACACTTCCTACTAAATTAATCAGTGGTGATACAAAAACTCTATATCTACACATCAACTGAAAAAATTTGCATACTACCCAAATAAAAACAAACAAACAAAAAAAAACCCAATGTTTTGTGGAAATACAGCTCAGTTCCTTCCCTCAGACTCAGTGTGTTTTAAGATATCTGCCGCTCTTTACAAACGAAATAAATTGCTGTACAGGTCGCTCTTAAACAAGCCTATCAATCAAATACACTTACATCTGCCATAAATATCAAAGCAATCATAGGCCCCTTTAATGCTTCGGCTGGAGCCACAGCAGTAGAATCTATAGTTGTGGTCCGCTCTTCAAAACCATTCCTCCATTTACATTATTATCTGTCACCAGATTTTTTTTGGCCCTCAAAAGCATTAGAAAAGCTGATGTTGTCTCTCTAACCAGATTAAGATTGGTTTTTGTCTCGGCCACAAGGGAGGTAGAGTTACCGACAATAAGATCAAAATGAGCCAATTCCTTTTCTATTCTCATTCAAAACAAACAAAAGGGGCTAATAGCCCCAGCATCTGTGTCCAAAGCGGTGGCAGGTCGATATACACACTGATAGATGTGAGCCACAAAATTGCTGGTTATTATGGCAGTGAAAGGGCCTTGCTCGGTTTAAGTGGTCAGTTGCGATCATATCTCACTCCCTGAGATTATCCACCAAAAGGCAGAGCTGCGTTCACTTATCGGAACGAAGACTACGCTTGAGAAATGTTCTGATAAGATATATTGGGTTATAGCCGAGCTGTGAGGAAGCAAATATATAATATTGTATTGCAGTTATTACACTATTTTGGCTGTACAGCATTTATCTGAATCCATTTTGGTAACCGTTGTACTGGCCTTCAAATGTCATGCCCCATGGTGCACATATTTCTCACCGGTACTGCTCGTTGCCTTTATTGAAAAACACACAGACGACTTTAAGGGCTGAACAGAGCCCAGCAGCCCACTCAGGTGAGAGTGATCCGTTGCTGTAATGTGCAACGTTAGTCGTGGTGACCTGGCTTGCCTAGCTTCCAGTCCTCTGGGCTTTCTGTGTACCTAGTGTCAGCCCTCCCGGGGAGCTATCACCTCTCTCCCCGATTCAATTCCAGGCCGATTTCATTCTCTCGCTGCCAGCCCTAGGCCGTGGCCACACCAGCAGCAACCTTGTCTTAACCCCACACTCCCTGGTGTTAATTGCATTAGGGCCACGATGTAAGCCTTGTAAAGGGTCACCTCGCAGGCAAGGCTGCATGCCGCTTACCTCACTCCTCCTCCACAACCCATCCAGCCCAATATAAAGGACTCTATTCGCTCTCATCCTCTCTCATTACGCATTTGTCAACTCCCTCGATCCGTCCTGGGACCCGTCTTGTAACTCTGTTAGCACACTTGTTCAGGAAAACGACCACTCTTCCTCACTTCCCTGACCCTTCTTCTAACACAGATCTTCACCTCTGGCTCACCTCTCCTAAACCTTTGCCTTTCTGACCTCAAATTATGTTTATTTACCTTGTAGTGGATGTGATGTACCGCCGCACATACTCAGATAGCAGAAAGCGCTGCCAGATAACCAACTTGAAGGCATTTATTAGGCGGTACACATGGACTTTTGCCCTATTGGCCCACCCTACTTTTGCCCTATGGTCTTAAAAAGGAATAAAATCTTCGAACACGCTTTGTTTTATTAATGATAAATAATCATTATTAGCATTATTAATAAAATAAAACTATTACACCTGTGCTCTTTCTTAATAGATTAGTTGCGATCATATAATGTCAAACTGGTGCCGTTATAGATTGATGGCAACAATCAAAGGCCTACTTTCTGTCTAGGAACATGAAACTTGATTAAACATATTAATTGGAGCAGCCTGTAAATATGGCCTACTGTAAATATGTCCAGGGAAGAACCTTGGACCCCTCTTATGAGAGACACATAAAGCCCTGTGTCTCTAGGGGATCTCAGCCAATAAATTTCATATCAGGTCCTGCCTCAAACACCACCCAAACCTCACTATAATCAGACTGTTCCATTATACTAAGAGGAGCGTCAGTCTTGAATGCCATAAAGCTCTGCTGCCCACACTCCTCCACCCCCTGATGGGCTGATGTGAGGTTAAGCAGCAAGACGTGTATCTCATGGTTGCACGTTCAGCTTTGCTCCCGGTCCTTGGCCAGGCTTGGGGCGAATGATGATCGAAACCGTGCCTGTATAAACGTCCTCGTAAAAATGACAGCTAGACATATGTATAGATCCCCATTAAAATTTTACTACTAATCACCCGGCTGGCAGGCCTGCTGCCTGGGCTGTGTGGACTTTAGGCTCACAAGCGGAGCTGCGCCACAGGGACCAGTTCTAAATGAAGACATCAGCTGCATCTCCCTGCCTTCGCCAACCATCATAAAAGACAGTCAGCAACACCTAGCCAACAGGGCCCCGTAATAGGCTTTTTATTTTGGATTGGTCATAGTGATGGGGGAAATTAAACCCCAATTTAGTGTTTTGGGGACATGAGTTCAAGGTCATGAAAAGTGAACATGCAGGAGATAACGTTTACCTGCATTTTCTTGATTTCAAGACATTATTTTGTCATGTTGGTTGGTCATTTATATATATATTCTGATATCATTATGCCAATCCTTAAAAGTTCACTTAAGAAAACAAACCATGTAATAAACATTAAAAAATTATATTGTGGACAAAAGTTACTTTAAAGGGTTAGTTTGGTATTTTACACTTAAAGCCCTTTTTTAAGATTGTTTCTGATGAAATAGAACAGTTAAGATTGAAATTTGGACAAATGCTGCTGTCCCGAGATTTTTCGGTTTCTGTGGTTCCACCCCCCCACCTACACAATGGTTGTCTATGTGCACTGGAACAATCTTTCATAAAATGCATTAAACTTTAGTTTACAAAGACGTGAAACTCACTGAGTGGTCTGGGGTGTGGTTCACTGATATGCTCACACAAAAATCGCTGCAAAAGATGCTTTCCAACAGGTTTTATCGTAGTTTTTGTCCCAAATCAAGTCAATGGAGTTGGACAAAAACTGTTGGAAAGCATCTTAACCGTTCTATTTCATCAGAAACGATCTTAAAACAGGGCTTTAAGAGTAAAATGCCGAACTAACCCTTCAATGAAAGAAAAATTATTTTTTACAAATATTAAAAAATATATAATAAAATATATATATTTTGTTTAAAAAATATAGAAATAGATTCATTAACACATTATACAACACTAATACTGTTGCTATGCTGAGAGGTTAGGCATGTAGATTAGAGATTAGAGTTTAGGAATGTAGCTTTGTTTGTTGAAACTGTTCAGAGTAATGAGAGGGTGACATGGCAATCCAAACATTCTGGATTAGGTTGCAAACAATGACAAGTGTCTGATGGTAAAGCACACCTGCAGAAATGCACAACCACCTGGAGTTTCCCACACAATTAACCAACTCTGAGAGCTGAATCGCCAGACTTGTTATGACTGAAACTGACACTGAAATTGGTAAATTCACCCTCTGATCTAAGGAAGCTTAATCTCACTCTGCCGCTAATAAAGTGAACACGCGAAAGGATGCGTAGCCTCCAAACCTGTCAAATTACAAGTATTATGTTACTTAAAGTAAGGATTAATGGACTAGGAAGACAGACGCTCCCATATTCACAAGGACAAACAATCTGCGTCCAACACAACTCCCCTCTCAGCTAGTAAAGACCTGTTAAATATCATCAATGCAGTCAATCATCACGAAAGTGGAAGAGACATGGCAAGAACAGAGGAGTCTAGTGGAGAAAGAGAGAAGAGCGGCAGGTCAGATTGAGGAGATACCCTCTAAATGAACCCCTATATTAACCCCTCCCACTGCTGCCCCCATATTCAGAACACCTCTTCTGCCTCTATTACCTCCCTGCCCGTTTCATTATCCAGGCTGAACTCTGAATAACCCCCCTGTGGTCATTTTTTATGTCACTTCGGGTACAGGGTCTGTGATTTAAACACACGGTCCCCATAATTTGATTTCTTCACAGTGTGCACTACCGGTGAAGAGACAGGAGATTGTCGGGGGGGTTTGGGTCTCCGGGGTCGACTTGGTAAGCGATAGCAGAATGACTTGAAGAGGCTAATAAAGTAATCAAGCCCTTCGTTACATGGTGATAATATTGCCCCTAAAACACTGATAACTATTACTTGGCCCAATGATTACCGAACATTAATGGCTTCCCACTTTTCGCACCCTCTGTCTCGCTTTCACTCGCTCAGCTGCCAATTAGCAGTTAGATGAGAGAAATAAAAGCCTGTCTCTGCATGGCTGGCAATGACGGTACAGTAGCCACAGAGGAACAGTGAGTAAGAGAGCAGATCCATAGACCAATACTGCCAGTGTGGTGTATCACTAACCTTATTTTACAAGCCAACAGTTCCAAAATATACTCAAAAGGACTATATGAGCTATTAGTCTTTAACAATTAATCTTACATCCATCCAAATGTACACTGGACACATGTTTTTGGTCATTTAACTCTTTGAACCATATCAGCTAGAAAATAGGTTTATGGTTAGGTTTACCATTCTCAGAAAGTATTAGGAGAATGGTTTAGACTTACTGTTTTATTTAAATTGAAATAAAGTAGCAAACAAGATGCAAAATTGCAATTTGAACGTACAGACGTTGAATTAAAATGAAATAAATTCCCTCATATATATAATTTTGTATTTATCTCAACATATTTAATTAATTTTTGAAAACCAGGGTGGAAAAACAGTTTTCCCAGCATTACCTGTGTGGTTGTTTATATGCAATTCCGTAAATTCTGCTTCCTGTTATTCCAAATCAATATTCAATTTAACTTCCTGTGTGAAGGTATTCTTGATTCAATTCTGAATGGCGCACAACCCTGTATGTATATTGTTAAACATAATGTCTCCATTTTTTGTGTATTTTGATTGATTCACTAAATAGAACTGATTGTCTTTTAAGATTTTACAATTTAAAATATCATTACACCACTAAACGATATGTGTAGCCCTGATCTCCTGCTACAAAGACCATTCTCACATAGGAGAGGGCCTATCGAGCAGACCTGCTGCCAGAAAGGCCCGATCAGGTCAAGTGCCATCAATATGACCCAGCTTGTTTACACCTGGAAAGGACACGACTGTGTAGTGGAAATCAATGGGAATCACCTGAGTGGCACCCTGTCCACTGAAGGGAGGGAGACAGAGAAACAGGAGGAAAGGGAGGGACCAGTCCAACAGACAGCTAATAAAACAAACAATCTCTCTCTGTCTAAGAGGTGAAGGGCAAAGAACCAAGAACATAGTGATGTTTGACAGAGGACAGTCTAGTTTTATCCTAAATGCAAATGGGATATGGGTGTCGTTCCAAGCTGTATCCTGCTTTCCTAATATTTGAGGTTGTATGAGCCTGTCAGGTGCCCTGAGATGACTCCATCTGGAGAGCAGACTGTGGGAGCTGCAGCCATTACATTATATATGAGTGCATTCAGATGGAAGGGTGTTTGTGTGTAATAGGGGGTGTCTGCATTCCAAAAACTTGCCTTATAGTTCTTTAATAACACTTAAAATGTTACTTGCTGAGCTGGAGACTCTGCTGCCACACCCATAGAGGTGTCACAAAATTAGTGAAATTTAGGTAAAAAAGGTTAAATTGTATGTGTAAAACACACACATAGATACAATATATAAATATTTGTATACACACAGACACAGACACACACACTTATCATGCATTATGAAAAAACACTTACCTGAAATGTGAAGAACCATGATGAAGAAACATGCAAAAGAGAGAAAAAAGATTATGTTAACAAACATCCATACAAATTCACATGAAAGCACACTCAATACAATTATTTCAATAAAACACTTGTAGCATCTTTTGTATACAAAAGTTTGTTTTTGGAGGACAGATGCTGAGGCAGCTTGTGAATGTAGCTGTGAACAGCATTTTCCTAGTGGACACTCGAGGCTGCCTGTAGTTCACGTCTCAAGCCCGTGTCCCCTCCCGCGCCCTTGTGCTGTGGTGTAAACATACATTGTTAGGTTAGAGGTTAAAAGTGTTGTGCTTAGATTCTTTGACAGTAATCTAATTTCTCCTCTCTTGCGCATCTATATTTATTTGGTTTTGTCAACACTCAGGGCTCTTTTTTCTCCCTTTTGCCTTCAGTGTATTGATCTCTCTAATGGATTGGATCTGATTCCAGAGCGTCTAACATGCTTTTGTATCCCTTTATTTTCACCCAGGAAAATCGATCAGGCAGGCCTGAAAATCAGCAGGATCAGGTTTTAAGGGATCCACTGTGGTGGGAACACTTGGTGCGTGGACCGGAGAACTTTTAACCAGCCAATAGGGTATTTCAGATACATTCTCCATCTTTCTACTCAACGTTTCTACTCTACCAACATTCTGTGTGCGCGCGTGTGTGTGTGCACAGAAGACTTGGTTATAAGCTTTATTAACAAAAGGCAAAACAAATCTAAAAGCATGACAACTGTAGCACACACAAACCCAGGTCATCCAGTCCTCTCATCCCCATACAACGTCATAGTTCGCTGCTTCACTACCATAGTACAATGCATTGTTGGAGAAATCAACTAGCTAGTCGCGACTGTTTCCCGAAACCCATTGTCGCAAAGTATCGTTCAACCACGTTGGTTTCGCACGTGGTGGAATAATAACTACTTTTTTTTTATGAAACTGTTTGAGATCCAATTAACGCTAGATTTGTTAATATAAATTACAGAAATGTCATCTGAGGACTATTACTAATTGTTCTCAGTTATTTTGCTTTATTACCAGACTCAATATTTGGCTCGTTCTTACATAGTAGAGCACGTTCGCACATGCGCACTCTTGCACAATCTTTTGAAAAACTAAGACGTAAATTCCATTTGTATGTATTCTAAATAAAATGCACTGGTTGTACTGAATGTCAGCTTGCTTATTTTGCTCAAGATAAGGATTTATTACCTCCAAATGTCATGCAATATAGAAACGATGCCTCTAACCACAGGTTGAGAGCTGTCGTTCAAACCACACAACTTTGCGATGCTGTTTGCGAATGTTTGTTGGAACGATGGTTTCGGGAAACACCGACTCGTTGAACTATGCTGATAACAACGGAACTTGCGACCATAGTTAGCTAACGATGCTTTCGAGAAACGCACCCCAGGCTGGTTTTGGTACTGTATGTGGCAGCTTCTCAGACTGCAGTAAAGAGGATTGGAAAAGCAGAAAATTCTACCACCACCTCTGAAATTGTAGCGTAGTGTTTGATTAATTAAATGCCTTCACTTCCTCACATATTCAAAAAACGGAACTTTAGAGGAGCCACGTGAGGGGCAGGTTGGAGAGGGAATCTGACAATCTTGGCTTAAAACAAACTAGTTAAAGGGTTAATGTCGATAAAGGCAATAAAGACATCATCAAAGTAGTCCATGTGACATGAGTGACATGAAAGCATCGAAAATACTTTTTGGTCCAAACATAGCAAAAACAACGACTTAATTCAGCATTGTATTCTCTTCCGGCTCTGTTGTCAATGCTCGTTCACGATTTCGCAGTGACGCTGCTGTGCTGACGTGTTATCTGGTGTGTCCGTGTATTCGGGTTCAAATAAATATGAAAAAATGCAAGTCTTCCTCTGTGTTCGAAATCCTTAGACGTGTTTGCGAAGATTGTTTTGTTTACAGTGCGCGTCTCCCTCAGACTGTAAACGAAGTTTGGGCGCACAAGATAACACGTCAATACAGCAGTGTCAGTGCGGAATCGTGAACGAGCATTGACAACAGAACCGAAAAGAATACAATACTGAATAAAAGTCGTTGTTTTTGCTATGTTTGGACCAAAAGTATTTTCGATGCTTCAAAAAATTCGAACTAACCCACTCATGTCACATGGACTACTTTGATGATGTCTTTATTGCCTTTATCGACAAGGACAGTATAAGGTACATACATTTTCAATGGAGGAACAGAAAGCTCGCCGACTAAATCTAAAATATCTTAAACTGTGTTCCGAAGATGAACGGAGGTCTTACGGGCTTGGAGTCATTAATGACATAATTTTCATTTTTGGGTGAACTAACACTTTAAGCCAGAGAAGTTAGTAGGTTCCCAATGGGTCTGTTAATACGCCATATGAGGAGTGCTTTCTTCCTCACAGCTCTCTGACATACACGTATAGGCAGGGGTCAACAGGAAGGATACGCTTGTTAAACTAACCCTAAGTTCTGTTCATGTGATGTCTTTACAAAAATAGACAGACAGACAGACCTTTTCACTCTCCTCTCTCTTAAACCGGGTGCCAGCAGTATGAGAGGTGCTGCCCCATTTCCCCAAGACAACTCTATTTGTGAGGCTGCCGAGGGTTTAACAGTGCATAGAGCAGGAGTAATGAGAGGCCGGTGACATCTCATAAACTGGTCCGACTCGCACACAAACACACCTGTGAGTGGCCCTCTGCCACATGACAGAGTGACATCACTGATCTCTGACATCTGCTCCATGGCTGTCGCCAGCGGCTGATGGAGCTGCCCTTCAAAGTGCTTACCGACATGAGCTACAACCTAAGGAGGGTCCCTCGATGATCACACAAAAGATAGAATCATATGTAGCAATCAGAAACAATGCCTACTCTGTCATAAACACCTGTCCTTCAAACGCCCTGATGTTCCAGGCAATGATGCGGAAACCGCTCATACTCACGGTGCAGGTGCAGATCTGTCTGCTCTCCAGCCCCACATACCCAGTGACACTTTTCCCTTTGAGGATGAGAAGATGAGTAGAGATGAATCACTCTCTTTTCCTCTTCCCATATCTCTAGAGTAGATCCTATCAGGCATTTTGTGACATTTGACAGTAGCCATCTTTAAAAGCATGGTGGCATATGAGAGGTCTGATACTAATGTTTTGGTTTCCCTGGAGTAAGCCGCCCAGCTGCGGTAACGTTCACAAGATGTTCTGCTCTTAATCACAACAATGTCAGAAGGGAAAACAAAAACATCACTCGGGCTTGGCTTGATGATTACACTGAACACTCAAGTTACACTTTTCTGCAGACACTTGTAGTCAACCCAGATGTGAATTCATTTCATTTTTATCTGGGTGATGATTTCAGGAATTTGTAACCTGACAATTTGCCTATGAATTATTTAATATTGATAGAGGGCAGAAATGCAGATGACTGAGGATGAAGAATGAACTCATACATGTTTTAATGTGATGTGCATTTAGGGTGATGGCTTTCCACACACAGATCTCTGCCAGTGTTAAATCAAATCCCCAAATCTTGGAACTGTCTACACTCTCTCACACACACAAACACACACACACACACGTGTATGTAAGCGCACAAGAAGTACTAATATTCAAACACACACACACATGCAAAAAAGCCCCTTCTCACAGATTTATCACCCAAGCCCTGCTCCCGTCGGCATCACAGTGGCTGATTTTCTCATTTCATAGGCCACCGGGGTAGAACAGACATGTGCTTGTTCAAATCCACCCAGCAAGACGCACCGGTCTCAGCACACAACTTTCTCTTTTGCAGCTTAACAGATGCCAGGCAGGGGGGTAAGCTCAGAAGAGGGCGCACACGTGAAGGGGGGTACACCCATCGAGGGCGAACCCACTTGGTGCACATACACACAAGGTAGAGACAAAAATGGGGGAAATGAGGTTCCTGTGATCCTGCGCTCTAGTGACCGTGACCGCGAGGGGTTTTATTTATCATTCTGTGCCAGTGGTTTTAAATGATAGCACTATTTTGGCCCCATTTTTTCCAGCGTGAACGAAGCAGAGCACTGCTCCTCTCCAAATATAGAGATCATGTTTGTATTGTTTGACACTGAGGCCTGATGGAGTGCTTATTCTG
This sequence comes from Hybognathus amarus, assembly GCA_030378365.1. Lineage (NCBI taxonomy): Eukaryota > Metazoa > Chordata > Actinopteri > Cypriniformes > Leuciscidae > Hybognathus > Hybognathus amarus. The sequence goes on along the minus strand of JAQIUQ010007011.1, from coordinate 254,018 downwards.
TTCCTGTCGACATGGGTAACCCCTTCCTGTGAGTGTGCTGCACGCTACCCCCACCCCCTTCTCGGAGCGCCATGGAGTAAGAAATCAGCATCAGGGCTACAGACAAGCGGGCTGTTTGGGAAAGCAGGAACCCACATGAAAGGCATCAGCCCATGCACGGGGGAGACCGAAAAGAGGTGCGTATATACGTGTGTATCCGCACATGTAGGCGAATTGCTGTTTATGTGTGCCAGACTGCTAAAAACAGCATTTTTTTGAGGGGGAGTCTTGCTGGAGAGAGGATTTAATTGTGCCCTTTTGAGCAATGCCGGCTTATTGATGTAATGGTTTACTCATGGTGCGGTTGAGGAGGTACAGTTTAACAATAGGGGCTTGTTAGGAGTCACTGAGTCCTGTGCACAGCATCCACATTACTTAGTGGGAGCATGCAGGCTTGTAATGAGGAGCAGGATCGTTCAAATGATCTGCTCTGTTTGGGCTGCAGCTCAGCACAGGACAAAGCACATGTAAATGCCTGTTAGACACTGGGAAGCATCGAGTGGGTTCTCAGGCCTAGTTTGGCTCCGTGGCATTACACATTCTGTGCAACTTGGAAAATTAAACAGTTTCTATAATGAGCCAAATATAGCATTACAAAACTGGCCTTTGTAGCAGGCAGACAAATTCAAGGGTCAATGACACAAAAGGGCCTACTATAAGAAAACGAAAATTTTAAATGTTTAATATACAACTTGTTCTAAATCATTATGAATTGCAGAACAAATAAAAAAAAATGTAAGATACCAAAAACAAGTGTTATATCATTGACCACATGTAAATGCCCACTGGGAAACGTTGGTTCTGTGATCTAGCTTTGAAAACTGCATAAAGCAGAGTAGGTAACAAATACAGAAGACAAATAACATGCAACTAGGAAAACTAACTACAGAGTTTCTAAGATCGCACTACAACTGACAAAATTGGCCTTAGTAGCTCCAGTCAGAAAGATTCGGATAGTCAGAAATGGGGTGATACAGACATGCAGACAATTTGGAACAGTAAATGAAAGTTGGAGGACCAGGGGTAAACATGCAAGAGAAAAAAAAAACGTTTTTCCTTGCAACCTTGGTGGTTTTCAGTAGAATAAAGGCAGGGGATATTTTTCCTTTGATGGTAAGCCAGATGGAGTAGCTGTGGATAAACAGAAAGAAGCCAGGAAAATATACAAGGTCCAGGGGTAAGGCCTGGGTCTCGCCTGAGGAGCCAAACCATAGGAAGAGCACTCAGTTAGGCATGAGTTCACCTGCCCTGGCCCAGCAGTGCCACACCAAGGATTGGCTGGACAGGCTATCTAGATGCTGTTATTGTAACATGGTGAACACATGCGAGCTCCATGGCCATTTATTTAACTCCAGTCATCCAACTGAGCCTCAAATTGTACTAAGATCTAAAAGGAGCCAATAGGAGATCCTGTTCAACACAAAATAGCCAGACTGTGTATTTTATTCTTCAACAAAAGCTCATTTCAATCGAAAGCTATAAAATGTGAGAGTATGTGGAATGACAGAACGCCACATGGCATGCGAGAACAAGAGGTATGTTGCTCCTAAAAGACACTGTGCTGCATATACATGACAGATTGTTCAAATCTAACAGCCCCTGTTGTTTTCTGTTGTAATGTTTGTGCTGCCACAGACAGACACACTCTGGGCGCCTGGCATCCCTCCTGCTGCCCACTGCACATGCCGGTCTATTGTACTTGGCAACCTTGTTCCCACAAACAGATCACAATGCACTAGCTCTCTCTGGCCGGCCTCATGTTTGCACTGGGAGCAGCTGTCGGTGAAATGGCCCTGTAAGCTCTTCCTAATTACCTAACATGCTCTGTGTCTAAGCAGCCCTCCGTTTAGTCCCTTTTTCAGGGATCCACACTGCCAGGCCTGCACTGGGCAAACAAGCCCCACTTTCCAATGCAAGTGGGGGGTCAAAGAGAGTGAGAAGAGAGGGCAAAAAGGCGACGGGTGGGGGAGGTAACTGGGCTATGCAGCCTATCGTTCCCCACCCACCTCCCTGGGTCAGCCTGATACTCTTTTAGATAATATATCAGCCTGCCGTCCCTTGGAAACCCAGCCAGACCCCACACACAACACTACAGGGTAGCCACCCCCTTTCTGCTCCCCAGTACTGCCACCTGGCCCCCTTCGTCCAGCCTCTCAAAGAGAGAGCCTCATCGCTCAGCTAGCAGTCCATTGTTCAGCTCATGAAGTGACTGCGGGCCAATTAGCAAGTTAACAAGTTAAGAGGTGGACTCTGTCAAATGCAGAGCTTTTTCACCCCAGGGTCATCTGCACTGGGGGAAAGGGGGGGGTGGTGGTGGTGGTCACTTTCCCCACTCTGGGAGGGGCATTTCTTAAAATGGCCGCCAAAGAGTTGCTGAGCCGTGCATGACTCTGTGGCTTTAATGCATTTCTAAGTGATCATTTATATCCAACGATAAATAAAATGCAGAGTGTGAAAGATAAAAGATTAAATACACGTCGAAAATTACTTTGTCAAGCATACCAAGAGCAATGCCAATTGTAGTCTGTATAAGTTAGGTCTGTTTGACTGACTTTGCAAAAAAATGGACTGGTTTGATTTTAGTCAGGTTGAAGTATTTAAATGACATTTTCAAAAAGACCAATAATTGCTTCAGTGCAACTGAAATCAAACTTTCAAATCAAAAGTGCAAATGAGAGCCAATCCAGTTTATCCTACAATTGAACTGGTGCCTTAATTCAGATGCTCTTTTACAGCCTCTAAGAATCCAGAAAATAATTACAGTGGTGAGATGTTTAGCTATTCCGGGTTAGTTTACAAGGTTTGCCAGTAACCAAATCCGCTTCCATAAAACTGAGTTAGGTTTTTATTTTTTCTGTGCATCAGCATTCCAGCTTACCTGTGGTCTGAAAAAATCTACTAAGCTTGGCTGACCTGTGAAAAATGGTTCTTTCAGACCTCGTTCAATGAAGTCGACCGGTTCAATCTGAAACAAAGCCTCAACACATTTTCCCTTTAAACTGTGCAATTCACAATGCATTCTACAGCTCCCACATACTTTCAATGTCACAGCACCCCCTAACACTTTCTCCTCCATTCCCCCTACCTCCTCAGGACAAAGACAAAGGCCCCAATTTGTCACGTCATGTCCAGCTGTTGACTGGGAAGACCCCTTAGCCAGTGAAAGAAGCACAAGCTGGGGGAGCCAAATGGCTTTTTCCCCTTTCTGTGGGAATGTTTGTCCAAGGAAACAATGCCACCTCGACGGGGCGGGGTGGGGGGTACTCCCAGGGGGGTATGCGCCTAGCTCCTTGGGCTTTAACCCTTTTAGAGAGAGCTGTCCACCTTGAAAAGGCCATTGAACCACTGCTGGGTGGCAGAATAGCATCATTAAGCTTCACTAACCTCACTGTGAATGCCAGGACCCTGATAGCAGTGATGCCTCACATAGATTTACTGCCGGATAGTGGGTTTGTTCTCTTTCCCTAAAGGGACTAGATCAGGAGAAAGTCCAAGGCTGGATAGAAACAATACTTAGCTGTGAGGTGAGTGAGAGGGCCAGTACCCACTTAATGAAGAACTTATAATAAACTCCCACCCTAAACCATCTCCATGGGCTTCCCTGTGGTACGCCTATGGTATGACGTTAACTGCTAATTGAGTAAAAAATTGCCAGTTGCTTGACCCTTCTAAACTAATGGCACCTGCACCCAATTTAGGAGATGATTAATTCATATTCATGTGACATATAGGTTGACCTCCTCAAACCTATTCTTGGGAAACCTCTCAATCCAAATTCAGTGCATACATGCATTATTCAGGACCCCTACCACGGATTGAGGGGGGGACGTCTTTGACCGTACATTAAACTCACGACATGGAGCACTTCAAGCCAACACCTATAATCAGAGCATCAGAAAAAAATCTCATATTGGACACAACAAGGCTTATCAAACATGTCAAGCCATCTGAAGGCTTTTCCCTTGACACATTGTCCTTTCAGAAAAAAAAGGTGGAGTAGGTGTTCCTAACTCTCCTTTTAATGTGCTCCACAATTACAGCTGTCACAGCACAAGCCTTTGCGTAGTTTGTTTCATTACCACCCTCCCTTCCCCTTTCAGTGAATGAAATATGGAGGCAGGGAACAAACCTTCTGTCATAAATACCCTCTCTATGAGAGCTATCAGAGAGCAGCTTCAGGAGAGGAGATACAGGATAGGTTGCTGTCGGGAGGGGGGGGAGTTCAAATGCTTCTCATAAATTATTTGGGTGTGCAATAACATTTGCCTTGTAGAACAGTCCTCCATTTGGACTGCTGGCACATAGATGCTGCCATGAGGAGAGGAGAGCTTCAGAGGATAGGAGAGAGGAGGAATGACCTCAAAGATCTTCCTCTGCAGTAAAACAGTTTGATTTGGCGTAACAAACGTTGCTCTTGTGCACAGTCTGCACACCAAACCCTAAATTGACTATCTCCATGCTCACGATAGAGTACATAATCTCCTCAACCTGACTATGGCTTGGCAGAGCCCACTGCTCCTCTCCTGTGCCTGATCTAAAGCCATCAATATGCCAATAATCTCTTCAGCCAATATCTCAGGGTGCCTGTGCAATTGAACAAAGGGAAGGTGTTATAGATCTTGCATCTCTCTGTTCTCCCTAAGTCCGGTTACTTGGAAAATCAGGCACAAGGTCAACGTTTAGCTAGGAACCCAATTCATACTGACACTTTGGGCTGAGGAGGTCAAAGGCCAGCATGTCCATTATGGACATCCAATTCTTCCTGCCAACTGTCTGCTTTCATCTGTGTTTACTGGTTGGCTGTGAAGCTTTCAGAATGCACTATTCTCCAAAGAAGCATGCAACGAAATGTATTTCCTGTATGATATATTCATGCCGTGAATAACCACGTTTATGCATGGCACTCACAAGGTAGCTTTACTAGGATTACCGGCACAGACGCCTTCGGCTCGATGCACAAAAACGGTAAACTCATAAACAGCAGATCGTAATGCCATGCATATTCTGTCATGCTCAACCCCACTGCATTTTAATTCACAGGAAATGGTACAGATTGGGCAGATGCTGTGACTGATGAGCACAGACACCAATAAGAGGGCCATATAAACAGGCAACGCTCGGAAGCCATTGGAGCGTGGGGAGGCGAAGTGCTCCTCAGTACTCCACTGTCTTCCCTGAGGACCCTGAGGAGTCATAATCAGACCCTTGTAATACACTAGTACTTGTGTGGTCCCCTGGGCTCATTTGCATACTAATTACCGATTGCAAATGAGAGGGGAGCTGATTGTGTTCTGCCTGAGTCGCGCGGCGGCAGAATATTCCGGTGATGCCACTAAGGAGCTTATCCAACACAGCAAGCCGAGCAGAGCAGGGCCCTCCCCTGATATACAACCCCTCATTAGTATTACAATTAAGGACATGAAAGACACATAAAACATTATATACTGCCAAAGTGTTGTTTTCATACCAATTAACATAGCTACTGATTTACTATCAGAGAAGACCCAGATCTCAGAGGAACCCAGGAACATTTCTCACAAACGTACATGACACATGCACAAACACACACACACACTGAGCTCACTGTGGTGGCAGAACTGAAAGGTAACAATAGACTTTCAGATGGAAGGACCACATAACAGCCAGACTCTGATGTCAAATCATTGTGTTATTCTGCACCGTTAACTGGTATAACAAGCCTCACACATTCACACACACAGATATATAGGCTACCAGCAGTCGTTCTTATACACCTGACAGTATCTCTGCCATGCCTTTTTCTTCCTTTATAATAGCTCTTTGTTTTTGTCACTCCGTAGACCTTCGCTGGTGTGAAAGACGGATGAGGCGATTGTGTGTGTTGGAGCCCAGTCAGATGGATGGTAGGGTCAGGAAGTTAGAGTGTGTGTGTGTGTGTGTGTGTGTACAGCCATGTTTTTGTGTTTTTTTTTTTACCTCTGTTCTTGACAGCCACCAGGGGACTGTTTTATGGATCTATTTCACAGATCTACTGATTTGCCAGCAAAATGCGATGTGGGTCTTCTCTTTACTCTTCACTTTATAATAAAATGCCTGATTTTAGCAAAACAGAATACAAGCACATACACACACACAAACTCAAAGATGTCACAACCAACTAATATCAACTATACATACACGGCAAAAGTATTGTTGTATTGATAATTTTCATTTTTCCAGCTTAATATCTACAAATCCTTGAAACAAGATAAATTTACTGCAGTATCACTGGATACGATATTCATATAGTTTTCAGAGAATGTACATGTAAAATCAAATGGCTTACTGTACTAACTGTCTCACTTACTGAATAAACAATACAAAAACAAGGCTTAAAGTCTTATGCAGGAGGCCTATTTCTTAAGTAAATTTTATTAAAAATTAAGAAAAAAAATTCTATGTATTTCAAATGCATTTAAAATGAAACAAATACAAATAGTCTAATTCAAAGCTATTTAAGAAGTCATTTTCTTTACAGTGTATAACAAAAATGAGCTCATTAGCTTTGCTGCTAGCTAACCCTTATTTTTCACATTTGGCTGGAGTTTATTCCTATCTACTTCTCACTTCCTTGCTGTGGATTTCCTGAACAAGGCAGAATACCTTGCTGGCACTGTCTTCTTTCTCCTCTCAGCGGTGCTAATGGATCCTATCCCCAGGCCTTCTTTAACTGGGGAATCAATCACATTGGGACAGCCATTTCCAACCATTCTCACTCTCACTCAGTCTTAACCATTGCAAACAGCCCATTAACCTGCATTTAATCCCCTCAATGTCTTCTGTGGCCAAACTCTCACACAACACGCGTAAGGTTTGCCACAACCAAACATACACACACACCAGCCGAGGCAGACATAATTATTACTAATTATGATGTTCTCTAAATACTACAGACCCTCTTTCAACACAGACAGAGATGTGAAAGATTCTGTTTTTCTGAATTATAAGTGAAAATAACATTATATTCAGGCCAACGTATCAGTGGGAAACATTTCTAGTGGTGCACACAGCTCGTTGTTGCTTTGCTTCACACAAAAAAAGATAAAAAATTATTTTCGAAATGAACATGGTTTTTAATAACACGCAGCTTGAGAAATATATATCTCATCACACAACCTTACGGTGGGCTATGAAACGGCTAATAGACAGAAATGTGAGTGCAGGGATTTTTGTTTCAAGTCCTCAAACGTTCTCTGCGCACCGTTGGTGACACACATCTTCCTCTCCGCACGAGTCCCGTTCATGAGTATTATATCAGGCCTAATTTTCCCCTCCATTCAGTCTGCTGCTACGCAGGGTTAACACGGATCTTTATCAGCGATCTCTCTCCTTTGCCGACACAGCGTCTCTCACTCACACACACACAAACCACACAGTTTGCCCTCAATCTCTGTGACGGTGTCATATACACATCCTCTTGCTCTCTTTCCCTCTCCTCTCACACACAGAAAAAGACAAATAATCTGTCTTTGTTTAACTGCTTGGGTTTGTAAGAGCACTAAACATATCCTGACACTCGCATACATTACCATCAGCCAATAATTCCACAAATCTGTGCCCATTACTCGCTATCTGCAAAACGTCAAGCCAGGTAATACGATTAGCACGCTCAAATGAAATATCGAAGACCCCTGATGCAAGTAATGAATAGAGGTGTAGCGTGTGACGTGCATATGCATGTTTGTGTGAACATATAAAGTGGAACACAAAAGTCTGAGATCACTAGTGAAAAGTGCTTTTATTTTGCCTTTTTATCATTTAATACAATTATTTCCATTACAAAATTTATTATTGTACCAATTTGAGTGGAAAGTGGAAAATATACAAAATGTACATACATTTTTTAGTATGTAATTGCTAAATGTTACTTAATTGCTAAACTGATATTTCAAAAAATAAAATTGTTTATAAAATGTTCATGTGGTCTTAGACTTTTGCAGCAAAAAAACAAATCCTGACAATGTTAAAGATCTATAAAATCTATAAGGCATATAAAAAAATGTGAGGAAGGGGAGTGTTAAGAATGAATAGATGGATGTGGATAGGCTAAGTACTGTTATCTGTTCTTATTTGAGAGGGTGAAGAGATTTGCACTTTACAAAGGAGTAAGCACAGCTGTGACTTCCCTCGCTCCAGGGTAGTCCTGGTGATGCTTTTGGAATGAGGATGTATTTGTGTGGAGATGCGGCAGTTTTAAAATGCGAGCTTGATGGTCTTTAAATGTAATCTAAACCTAGGAATGATGTTTGCTGTCAAAGACTAATGATAAGGATCCAAAAGTAATAAAGCTTAAAATCCATGTGGTCTGTCATTTACCAATAATTTTACATCTGTATTTTCGAGTGAAACACGATATTCACAGAGAGCATAGATTGGTGTCTGTGTCATTTCAGAGGAAAAGCAAGTTGCTACATTTTGTTAAATCATTATGTAGAAAAGCTAATTCTTCTTTCAACCAACAATAAATCATTCACTATTAGACCAGGAATGTACATTAAGAAAGTAAATAGTAAATTTATTTAATGACAACAAATGAAAGCACACATTTCCTCTTAAATGTCTTTTCGCCTGCCTATCACTCTTGTCTTGTGTGGAATGGTGTGGATTTCCAGACGTGCTTCAGGGATGGGAGGGCCCATCCTAGCCCACCCACTTCCCCTGTCCTCTCGTCTGTCCTTCGTAAAAGTGCAGGCTCTTCCGGAATGTAATGAAGGTTTACTGCTCAGCACAGCCAGCTAATTACCCAAACTAACTACCAATCTTAGACACCTGTCTGTCTGCCAGGGCGTGAGAGACAACACAGTCGAAAACAACACTAAGGGAAACACCAGGCTGTATAAAACTGTCATGTCTGCATCATACACCCTTATCTATATTTACTGTATGCACACCTAAATAAAGAGGATAATTACCAAGAAATATAAAAAAGAAACAATATGATATCTCGAAAATGGCTTGAAAATAAAAATCTATGAAAAATAGAAAAAATTAAAATCAGATTTTTTTATCTGACAAAATAAAATGGAAAAAATATTTTTAAAAAAGCTAAACAAAATAAAATAAAAAGACAGGAATAGACTGAGGAAATCTTTTTTTTGTTATTATTACATTTACAGACATTCCAACAGCACCTCCTCAAGAGAAACACCTTGTTCTTGACCTCATGCTAACCTTTTCTGGGACCACAAGGGAAAGATGCAGGTTTTAAGGAAGCTAGGATAGCTCTCAGACCACTGAGGTGTGTTCAAGCAGTCCCTGAGCTTACCCCTTGTAGACCACTTGAACACTGAAGCCCACCACCACCTAACAGCCCCACACAGACTAATAAATCCCTTTTCATAAACAACGGCTGCGAGAGAGTTGGGGGCACAGAATAATGAAAGAGAGAAATAAAACAGTCAGAGAAAACAGGAGAAAGAGATAAAGTCAGCAAGACACAAAGAAAGATGAATCTGTAGATCTGTGATGTTCGGTCTGCTCTACAGTGCTAGGTCTGCTGCCTGACTCAGGCTGGATGGGTCATTAGGGGCTGACCATTACTACGGCATCACGACTCATTAGAGTGGGCAGCACAGAGGAAGGAGAGGCTAAAATGACTTCCCCAGATGGGAAAGGTCAAACAGGAAGTGCTCAAGGGGTCAAAAAAGCCCAAATCAAATACAAACAAACATAGCAAGAAAACACCTCACTACCTTCAAGAAAAACAAAACCATTCTAACCTGAGTCAATAAAAAGACAAAAAGAGGATAAGATGTTCAAATCATCTTTAGAAAGATGGGAAACTTTTAAAGAATCTGGATTTATTAAATGGAAATGTAATAAACGCTATTCCTGGATTGCTTTCTGAGAGATGATCTAAGCCTTTGTCTCTGAGTCAGCCAGAAGTGTTGGTGGAAAGTTCACTGCATCCTTCCTCTCAAAAATACAGATCATAATGTTTGGAGAGGTGCTGTCATGTTGTGGTGATGGCGTCACCACAAAACTACAATTACACTGTGGCCACATCACAGGGACATAATGGAAACATGGCTGCATATCGGCCCGGGCATTCTCCTCAGCGAGCCTGCTATAGTGGAGGAGGAAATTAAGGCTGAGAGTTTGCCATAAAACATTCCATTACTGTATCTTCCGCCAAACCAGGACATAAATTTCTACAAATGCAGCTATTTTCTCCTTTTGGCTAAACAAATCTTGCAGCATCCGGGGACAGATTGCTCAACTTAGGACTAAAAAAAACAGAAAAGGGATATGGGAAAACATCTATTTACAACACAGGAGACTTCCAATTCCTTCATTCCATTATTGTGACTGTACATCAAGCTCTTTAGCTTTTCAACACTAATCTCTGAGATTCCTCTAGTTGAACTCTGAGAGTTTCTTAGGCTTGTGGGAGCTAGCGGTCTTCAGTGAGGCCTGCCGGCTGAGCCTTTGAAAGCAGCTGGCTTCTTACCGGAGCACAGGAGCTCCTTGACTATTAGTTTTACTGGTAAGGCAATCAGCCCTGAAGGCTTTGTTCAGCGGCCTTACAGAATGTTTCCAATACTATAAAGTATGGAGCCCAAGGACAAGACACCGAAGCACCACGTCTCACACACACATTTGGACACCGAACGGGCCTGAACGGGTTTGCAAGAGCACAAACTTCTTGTGGTGATATCAACCCAGGCACAATCATGTTGACAGATGTGCACATGACGGCAACTCTATCATCTACACACACTTGCCATGGTTAAACATGTGAGTCCAGTGCTCAATAGCAGGGCATCCCTCCCTTTAAGACCAGCTTTAACGCTGCATGTCCACTACTCGGTATTTGCTTGAATGATTTGTGGACTCCAGGGACTAGGGATGTGCCTTTTTGTAGTAAGCCAACAATCCTAACCCCCCATTTCCCTCCCTCTTCTGAATGCTTTGAGTCTCTTCCATGCTGTCTTTGAACTGAGATCAGAGGGAAACATTTTGGCACACATGATGCTGGTCGATCAGGTGCAGGGATAGCCTCCTTTTGAGTGGTCTGTTGTTTTAATAATGTAACCCCCCACCCCAACAAACCTTCGTCTTCCAGTGCTCTTCTTTGCACCCCTCCCATGTCCCTCTACTCCTTTTCAAAATCATTATGGCCCCCTTGGATTTCTTTTACCCCACGCCATGCAATTACTTTTTTGAACAAAGAGAACAAAGTAAGGGCAGTTTGGGAACATGGGTCCAGGGGCTTCGGACAGGAGAAGGGGGCGCACTTAGGATATCTGATGGAGGGGGTCAGAGTCCACACTAACCCCAAAGCCTTGCCTGGGAACTCATGAGTGGAACCTCTTTTAGGAGATTAATCCCCGGCTGGGCTGAGATCTCTTTCTCTTCGCTGGCACTTGAAGGAGACTCTTACTTATCAGGAAGTGATGATATAAAAGTCGATGGCTTAAGAAGTGACCTCGTAAAAACGAGAAGTAACACAACTGAGGTGTGGCGAATTCCATCGCTTCTTTGAAATAACAAGTGCACTGCGTCTTAAGGGTTCAGAGGGACAGATGGAATGAGGAGGAGGGCGGTTTTGTCGAGAGTGAAAGGAAAGAAGGTTGCAGAAGTGGTCTAATTGAATAGTGCCTGGGTTGTGATTACTTGTCTTCAATTAAGGTGCCAAAGTTCCATGCAGAGAAAAACAAAACTTTGACATGTTCCCCCTGACAAATGAAACCAAAATAATAATATGAAAAGGGAGTGAAAAAAGAAGAGAACGTAGGGGGGAGGATATCCTGTTTAACTACCCCTTTTTTACACCTGTCAAGCCTTCCAAAGCCTCGGCTCTGCTCTGTTTATCTGGGATAAAAAAAGACAGCTTTGATTGAGTAAATCAGAGAGTGAAATGTCGGCAACCGAACGGAGGGCAGCGAAACAGCCGGTTTCAGCACAGCACTGCAATTTGGTGTAAATTTGACCTGAAAAACACAGGGTGTTTATTGTGCACTATCATATAGGCCCTGTCAAAGCACCGGCAATTATTGCCATTAGGCTTCCATCATGTCAGTGGCTGTGGCTCTTGAGGGGCCCGCCCCCTTACTCCAAGCCCTATAATCTGAACACACTTTTGCTCCATCAGGACGGCCCGAAGCAGGCAGATTGTTAAACCAGCACCCATCACCCTCTTTCTCCCTCTCTTCCAGCCGTCAGACAGGAGGGCGAGAGCTGGGTGCTAAGTCACCGTCGGCCGCTCTTTTCTTTTTCATTTGCCTCCATCCGTTCCTGGCACTTCAGTAACTCTGACAGGCGTTTGGGGACCTGACTGATGTTTGTATTGTGTGCACTGAATTGAAAAGGAAATAGCCATTAAAGTATGGGAGATGGTGCTATGCGAGCGGGGTAGGAGGATGAGTGGCGAAGTGTGTGCGTTACCGTCCAAGTATTCTTCAACTCATCCTCCAGACTGCATTTTAACATGCTTGGCTGGCACAACTCAGTTCAGAGATACTAGATGAATTGTCCTGCGTATTAAATTTGTGAGTCCCCCATGGTCACCCAGAGAGATGAAAGAGTGTAAAAACTCTCCTTCCGGATGATGTCATCCTCCGCCCTTTCCACAAACGCCCCTCAACCCGACAGGCCTTGTTTCTCCAACCTCCGCCCGGCTCTCCCTCCTCCCTGCTCTCGGCTCGCATCAGTACCCCAATACACACCCCAAATCCACCCAGCCGCCTCACACTCATGCACCACTTCAGCTGGGCTGGATGTGGGGGGAGCAGGAGGACCACCACCTGTTACAATTCCCTGGAGCCTGAACACATGGCCTCGGAAAATTTAACCACTGAATGAATGATCATTTACTCAAGTGATCATCACTAAAATAACACAGGTGTAGTGATTTATGACCCAGATTATTTAACAAAAGTACTCTGTAAATTTACCCATGTTAGATATGACTGAAGGAAACAGTATCTTTCCAGAACTCTTACTTTTGTGGGAGTCAAGGCTTGAGCCAGTTGGCTAAGATGCAGGTCTCATGTTGGCCCGAGGCCGTTTGGCCGGTGATCAGGAAAGGAGAGGTTTGTGTACGAGTGCACACACTAACGGAGTGACAGCGAAGTCAGTGTGCATGAGCATTCAGGTGCGCAGTGTGGAGAGTCTCCTGTGTGGATCATTAGGGCTATCGGAGGCACTGGAGTGGGATTAAGTGACTTTGAAAGGTAGCAGGCTCAAGCCGCAGACTCTGCCTGGTGGCCACTTAAAAGCAATAAGGTCTCTGGCACTATGATGTCTGCCCAGCCAAGCAGGCTGAAACTGTCTCACTGCTGCTAGACTACTACTCTTTTTTTAATCTTTTCTTTCTACATCTCTCTTTCTTTCTTTCGTCCTCTTTCCTTACTTCCACCCTTTCCTTCTATCTTTAATTTCTTTATTTCCTTATTTTTTGCTTTTCTTTGTTGTCCTTAATTCTTTATTCTTTCCTTCTGTACTTTTTAATTCATCCATCTCTTTTCTTCCTCCCTGACTCATATTTTCTCCTTTTTTCATTTCATCATTTATTTCCTTTATTCCACATTTCTCATCCTTTCTTTGGTTTTTCTTCTTTCTTTATAATTTATTCTCTCTTTCCATCCTTGTTTTTTTTTTTACTGTACCTAGGAGTCTCAAAGAAAAAGACAGCAAAATGAATACGCCACACGGAGTAGTAATACATATCAATATATATCCTGGCCTCCACCCACAGCTTCCCCTTGAGCATAGAAAACAAAGTTATCGGAGTACTGCTGAGCTTGCTCTCTTATACACAAACACATGTGCATACATGGGCAAAGATGCACAATCACACACATTTCTGGGAGGCAAATGGATAGAGAAAAAGAGACTAAATGCAAGTGGGAGAGAGTTACATGGTCATTTGTCCCCAGAGAACCAGGCTCTTGTTCTTCCTTCTTTGTTTTCTCCTTTTTGTACAGACACAGAGCACAAAATCTATTTATCGAGCACACTGTATATTTTTGGTTGCTTGAGTGGTTGTATTTGATGTCAAAGAAAAAATATATGAATCTACGTTCAATTAAATTATTAACCTCTAAAATTAATAGTAGGGAAATATTTGATGTGTACGGCCCTCAACAAATAAAATAAAGCTTCCGATTATCGGGTCGGTTAAAACAGAGATATGAAAAGGGATTTCAAGACACTGCCTTTTGGGAAACAAAACTTTTCTAACCACATAAAAACAAACATACCAATGTTCAAAGCTGTTTGGGTAGTCCGATGAATACAAACTTTGTCACAGATGGTTCATAAGAATTGGACACAAATGCTTTCTTGCCCACTCTCTCTCTCTCTCTCCCTCCCTTGAACAGACTTAAGAAAAATGCTGTAGTCAATGGTGTGGATAGGGCTGTGGAACACAAAGGGTTGGCTTCATCGCAGCTCTTTTCAGGGCTGCGGGAGGATAATGTCCGTCCTCTGTTTTGTGTGTGCTTTTTCAGGGTCACAGAGGAGGGCACATTAAGCCAGTATCGCCAAGCTGGTCATTTCACTGCTACTTCTACTGGCAATTTCCACCTCCCCTCTTTCCCTTTCTCTGTCTCGGCTCCCCCCTCCCTCCTCCATCCCTTCACCCTTTCTTTCCTTTCTAATACAGCACCAATGTCTAATAGGCCTCTATTGCTGTGCGGCCATGGGGGCTTTATTGAGACACTGGAGTGTTTAAAAACAAGAGCGGTTGTTGGTTAGCTACCTTTACCTTGTGAGAGAAAAAAAAGACTCCCGCTCACTTTCTCTGCAAGTGCTTTTGGAAAAGGAGACGGGAAACGGTGGCTAGTGACTCTTTCCCTAACCCCCTCCTTCCCTGAACCCCCCGCCAGGATGAAAGCTGCCTCCACTTTAAAGTGGATTAGAGGAGCAAAACACTGAAACAATGGGAGGTGAAAAATCAAATTAGGCTCTTAAACATCAAAAAGAGGCCTTGAACAGTTAAGCTTCCTCTCCTCTAATCTGTTTACTTTCAGTCAACTATATATTTACAATCACAAACTGTTTCTCCCCAAGCTTGGCACTAAAATGCAAGTCTGTTCCTGTCACTGGAACAGTCCAGGGACTGTAATGCCGTCCACACAAACAAAGAGTGAAAGGGCTCGGCGAGTTTGTGTGGTTTAGTCTGAAGTGCTTTAAAATGATCACTTTTGAGAGGAAACTCTTGAGAGTCTGAATGCTGCAGTGGGTAAATAGTTTGTCTTATTTCTTCCTTCTGTCTTTCCCTCCTTATTTACTCTGTTTTTATTTTCTCCCGTACTCTAATTCTCTCTCCCACTCTCCCTCTCTTCATCCAGCAGGGGTGATTTTCACTAAAGGACACCCCAGCAGTGTTCCATGTTGCATTGTTCACGCTCTGCCTCCAATTTGCTTTCCACATTCTGTAGCCCGGTCCGAGACGTTACGCTGGCTTAAGAGACAAATCGCACACACAAAAAAGGGAGAAAAAAATGGAGAGAGGAGAAAGGGCCAGCCCTTCACAGCAATGCAATTATCACAGCATTTGATGCCGGCGGCTGCCACTGCTGGCTTTTGTAGTGTGGCTTCTGCTCTTCTCTGCTTGCCCTGTACTTCACCAGCGCACCTAATAGCCATGGAAGCAGCGATTTTTACGGTACAAGACATTAACATGGCTACACTCCCCAACAATGCCCACATTCAATAGGACTTAAAAAAGAGAGGTGGCTTCGCCTACTTAAGTAAGCCAGAACCTGCCACTGAAAGAGACAGTCCGTGAGTTTATTACACCTTCAGAGAGAGAGATAAAGAGAGAGTCTTCGAGCTATGTTAAGAGTTTTAGTATAAAACTCGGGCATTTTCTCTCACTGATCACACCTTTATTAAATGCCACAAACAGGAGGCAACCAAAAACTGACATATTCACGTATGTCTGTCATCCAACTAAATGTATATTTAGTAATAAACAATATGTTTATAATTGTGGTATATTGCTCACAAAATTTTACATGGAAAAAAATGCTTTTGTCATTATAAAACCATTTTGTTTCTATCCATTGAAATTAATTTATGTTGTGTCTACTCTATTTTATGAGTTTCAAAATTTCAAATAACTAAACTGCATTGAAAGTGCAGGTTGTAACTTTGGCAAAAGTTGGATTTTAAAATAAAAAAGGCTGTAATTAAAAGTTTTAATTATATAAATGTTATATAACATTAGTTTTAATGCAATGAAAAAAATGTTTTACAGAAAGGGAGCACATTGTCAAATTTCAACATGTCTTCAACATTCAAGTGACTGTCTTTGTTTTCTCAAATGTTTAGTAAAATTAAATTAGGAAGTACAAATATAACACATAATTTAATTATTGCTTCCCACAATCTTTTAGCAAAGTAATTAATTCTATAATTTACTCGTTGCAAGACATTAAAAGTAGCTAAAACATTATTTGGTATATTTGTGCCCCAATTACCGGAAGAACAAGTTTGTAGGTTGGCCAGTGTGCTGGTTTGTGTTAGTGATACCAAGGGTGATATTTTACTGTTTGCGGTTGCAGATGCTCCAGACAAGCAGAGAGAGAAAGAGAGAAGGCAGAGGAATATAGATGGGAGGAGGCGGAGGTGAAAAGAGGGACAGATGAGCAGGAGGGGGCACTTTTACAAAGGCGATGGAAAGAGAAAGTTAGACACAAAGAAACAACGAGGAGCAAAATGCGGGACACGGAGAAAAGAGAGCTGAGCCATTGAAAAGACCATCTGTGATTTGAAATGGATGAGTGTTTTGAGCGCTGTGTTTTTCCTTATTCGGCGCTGAATGGACAGAAACCAATCAGTAACTTAAAAAGGCCATAAACAAATAAATGTGAAAAAAAGAGCCTTTCTCACAGACAAATTATACGGGGCGAGATGTCTCGACACAGCCTTTAAAATAACAAAAAACTATGAAATTGGGAATTAACCTCAGATGAATTATGAATAATGAACATATAAACAAAATGACATTTTAATTCAACAAACGTAGTTTTTTACGCTAGTAAAAAATGTGTGGAAAATAACAGGAAAATACGAACAGTGATTATACAGGCTGTAATACAGATCGAATAAGCTGATAATTCACTAATAACTATTTATCATTAGGGTTTTTTCCTTGTGGTTTACTCTTCTTAATATTGGCAGCAGCAGAAATATTGTCATTATTGTTAATATTAATAAATTAATTGTGTTGTGCACCTAATTTAAATTCATGTTACCACATAACCTTAAAGTAAAAATTAAAACGACCTGTGATTCAAAATTACTCATGCATAATTATCTCATGTTAATGACTGTTTATGAATAAAGAGAACACTTTAAAGAGAACACTTTTTTTGTAACAACAACAACAATAATAAAAATAGTTATTATTAGTAATAGCAGAACTATTAATGTAGCTGCTTAATATGAATACTGATTAAATCAGACCTGCAAAATTTCATTTGGTCAATTATTAAATTAAGCACAGAACGGCTTTGTATACATTACCAGACATTAAAGCAAAATAATAGACTTCTCTAAAAGCATCACTCATTAAATGCGCCTACATAGAGCTCTATCGGGGCAATGAATTACTTTCTCTCCATAAAGTAAAATAATGTGAAATATCGCATATTTTAATCAACTTCAAAAGTATTGCTATCCTCAAACTTTGGACGGGTGCCGAACACATTCATGGCAGTTTAATTAAATTAACTCATGGTACATCTTTGATTTGTACCCATTAAAAATACAATTTTATGACTCAATTCGAAAAGCATCATAGAAGGTTAATGACTAAAAGTGGGGCATAAGAAGCTTAATTGCGGACAGACACTGCAGACAGTATTTTATTGTGTAAAGCTAAATTCAAGACACCAGATCTGCAGCTAAAAGGTTTGTGGATGGCATTAAATCAAGGGGTGGCCTGAGACAACTGCTCTAGAGGACAAAAATCATCCTTTAAAAACGTGAATGAACTTTTTATATGCCTCAGTCGAGGGTTTATTTTAGGATTTGATTGCTGAATGTTTGCTTTCGTATGATTAAACATAATAAAATTAACACCAATGTATTAACAGTCCCATAAAAACTATCCAAATTCATTCTTAAAAAAACTATATATTTTCAAGATTTGTTATCACAAAATTTTGTCTTTTGTCAAATCAACTTAAATAATTTATTTAGTTGAGATAACTTATTATTTTGGGTTTCTGAAAATTAATTTAATCTCCTTCACTGTATTAACTCACTTTTCCAGTTCAATCAACTTAAAATGCAACCAGGTTACTTACTTTTTTAAGTTAAACCAACAATATTTTTTTACAGTGAGAAAAGGGTGATAAGGCCTTTTACACATAGATAAACTAACGGCTAATAATTTAAACATACAGTTCAAGCAATGTAATGAGACATTTTAGATTCCTGAATTTCAGTATATCTAGACAAGTATGGATGTCAAATTTAATATATTAAATGTATTTTATCCATCTTCCAATGGAAAAACACATCTTAATCCGAAGGTTCTTAATATGCTCATTTTAGAGCTTAAAGGATTACAGTGCTTGGCACAATGAGTGTTGAGTTCAATCTAACCTATAGGTGAAGCAAGCTAATAAACCAAAGATGAATTTCCGGATGGTGATTAACCCGTGCCTTGGCTGGAATGAGCGGATGTCAGTGGCGGATACTGAAGGGATGACATTAGATGTAAATGTAATGATGCAGCGGTCCATCTCTCACTGTTAGGATGAGCTGCATGATGAAGTCAGTTGGGTAAGAGCACAGGACTCTTATTGACCAGGGGGAGTTTGCCTAGCACTAAATTCTCAGCAATAACAATGTAGTGAATAGGTGAGAAAGGAAGGAGAGCATAGATCAGCCTGCGGCGTGACCCAAGAAGGGGTGGCCTAGGTTTGGGGAGAAAGGGAGGAGGAGGAAAATAGGGTTGACTGACTAGTCTCTTGACCTCCCAGGATCTTGGTTCCTCTTGGTGCACAAGTAAAATGACAGGACCTCCCATCTTTACTTTCTCACGCACTCACTCATTCAATATTAAAACGCAGAGACACCCTCACAGGACATATACATTTCGGAATATTACAAAGAGAGAGAAGCTTATATAAGTGGTCATATCTACTAAAATATTTCAAATTGCTGGCCTTGACACATTAGTACATTGTGAGGGCGAAGGAAGAGAAAGTGTGAGGAGAGTGGTAAACAAAACATCCCCTAATGGATGGGTGTGTAGGGGTTTTTAAAGCGGTCTACAGTTGCCATTAACAGATTAAAGCACCCTTTTGGCCTGATCAGTAAAGCATGTCGGCAAACTACTCTTAACTACTAGCAAACTGCTCCAAACCACTCCTGCCATATTCTCACATCAGACACGTTGAGAATCGTCAGCATTTTAAAGAGAAAACGGACAAGACACGGATAACGAAGGATCGGGTCTGACCCGCATGACTGCCCCCCTCCCAGCACACATACACATTGACAGGGGGTAGTTCCAGCCTGGTTGTTGGCAGGGCTCTCTGATTTCACGGCAGGCTGGGTGGTGCCATTGAGCACTCATCATGCTCTCTTTCAGCCTTTTAAACTACAAACCCCCCACCCGCTACCTCATCCGCAAGTCTCACACACACGTTCCAACACTCTCACCCAAGCACTACTATGACCCTGCCCTGCCATACAGCACTGTCATAACACTGCTTCCCACACTGTGTCCAAAGATTTTGATGTTCATATGAAAGGAAGACTTTTTTCTGTAGTGATTTTGGGTGAAAATATGTGGAATTCTTCAAAATAGATGTTTTCAATATATAACATAGAATATATAATCATTTTACATATATATAATGAATTACGTAAATATAGACAGATGATAGATAGATAGATATAGATAGATAGATAGATAGATAGATAGATAGATAGATAGATAGATAGATAGATAGATAGATAGATAGATAGATAGATAGATAGATAGATAGATAGATAGATAGATAGATAGATAGATAGATAGATAGATAGATAGATAGATAGATAGATGGTAGATAGATAGATAGATAGATAGATAGATAGATAGATAGATAGATAGATAGATAGATAGATAGATAGATAGATAGATAGATAGATAGATAGATAGATAGATAGATAGATAGATAGATAGATAGATAGATAGATAGATAGATAGATAGATAGATAGATAGATAGATAGATAGATAGATAGATAGATAGATAGATAGATAGATAGATAGATAGATAGATAGGCATATTCAAATAAAAAAAATCTGTAGAAATTACAGTAAATTACAGTAAAACTGGCAGCTACTTGCCAGTAACTCACTGTAGCTTTAAATTATTGTTATTTACAACAGTTTGTTCAAAGTTAAATGAACATTAAACATTAACAAGTCTTTATCTTTACAGAACAAAACAAAAATAACAGCATCATGCAAAGCATTCTGGGAACCAAAATCTGAAGGGAAAAAACAGAAAAAGATTGAAGAGGATTTCTGGTTCCCAGAATGCTTTGCATCAGATTGTTATTTTAGTTTTATTCTGTAAAGACAAAGACTTGTTCATGTTTAATGTTCATTTAACTTTGAACAAACTGTTGACAGTAATTATATACATCAATTTAAATCTACAGTAAGTTACTGGCAAACTGCTGCATAACTACAGCATTTTTTATAAACTGAAGAGCTGAAAACATTTTGAATCTGCTGAGCTTTTTGTTGAACTCCTTGTGGGCCTACTTCTAACTTAAGCACCATCCCATCATTGTCCCCTAATGTGTCATCTGTCACGCATTACAGAGACGTGACATAATTTAGATGCCGTGTGAGGTGCGAGAACCATGTGCACAGGGTGACAGTGTCTCACAGGGAGCAGTGAGGTAACCTCTTCCTCTTTCTCTCTCCCTATTCTCTCCCTCTCCTCTGAAAGCGCACCCGAGAAAAGCTGTTTTTTGTTTGTGAGTGAAGTTTTCTCCTCCTCTTTGAGTGGGTTGGAGAAAGTCTCCCTTCTCTCCTTTAACAAACTCCCCTCTCTTCTGTCAGACTTCCAGCGGGCTAATTAACATGCAGCAGGGTGACTTTTCGCCTCTTGTGTTTCTCTCTCTCTCTAAAGGGTACTTAATAAAATGTGAGTCTGCGGAATGTAACAAAGGCACAGCGCCTCAGAGCAGCTTCATTTCCATTAGAGAGGCCTCCCGGCTCTCACACTAACGTCTGGACCTGCAGTTCATTCTCGCAGAGTGGCCCGACAACAATTCGGTACTGCCCCAGTGACAAGGTACAATTTGTACTCATTTTCTTTAAAAAGTGTGAAATGAAGAAAGCACATTCAGTCCAAGATAAATGTGCTAAAGATACAATGACAGACACTCTAACGTCATCTCAACAATTAATCAAAGGTGCGATTAGCAAAATTGTTTATATCAATAAAGTATATATCTACCGGTCAAAAGTTTTAGATCATTTAATGTTTTTATAAGAAGTCTCTTCTGCTCACCAAGGCTGCATTTTTTTTTTTACAAAAAAAAAAACAAAAACAGTAATATTGTGAAATATTATGACAATTTAAAATGATTGTTTTCTATTTTAATATATATTAAAATGTCATTTAAAATGTCAAAATTGTCATTCATTTTTCAAAAATTCTTTGATGAATAGAAAGATCAAAGAACAGCATTTATTTAATTAGAATCTTTTCTAACATTATAAATGTCTTTACTGTAACTTTTGATCAATGTAACTCATCCTTGATGAATAGAAGTATTGATTTCTTATTTATTTCACCCAAAAATAAAATACAAATTCTTAATGACCCCAAACTTTTTAAAGGGTAGTGTTTAATGTAACAAAAGCTTTCCATTTGAGATAAAAGCTGTTCTTTTGAACTTTCTATTCATCAAAGAATCCTGAAATAAAAATGTAAAAAACAGTTTTCAACATTGATAATAATCATATGTTTCTTGAGTAGCAAATCATCCTATTAGACTGATTTCTGAAGGATCATGTGACACTGAAGTAAATAAATTACACTTTACTATATATAATCACAAAGAAAACAGACGTTTTAAATTGTAATAATATTTCGCAATATTAATGTTTTTTTTTGTATTTTTTAATCATATAAATGCAGCGTTGGGGAGCAGAAGAGACTTCTTTTGAAAACATTAAAAATCTTAGATCTAAAACTTTTGACCAGTAGTGTATTTATAAACATACTTTCAATAAGGAAATTGCTGAGTGCAACATTAAAGTCCCCGTGAACCGGAAGTTGCAAGCAAATTTTCTGCAGTGTTGTGATACTAAATAAGGCAAAATAGTGGGCGCAAAATAGCACCGGATTGGATCTAGAAAGAAGGTGTAACACTAATTGGAATTATAAAACTATTTTTATTTGCTATCACTGCTGCAACCTTAACCATTATGTAACCTGCGTGTAACACACTAACCCATGAGTGCCACAACCAAGAATGCACCTCCTCGCCATCTCTCCTTTCACACAGTCAATGCTCGCATACACACAGGCAGCTGGTCTAGTTGGAAGGGCATGGTTACAGATGTTAAGCAGACACCCAAACTGTCAAACCTACGTCATCAGGAAAGGTCCTCCAATGTAGAGGGGAGGGGAATTTTCAGATTTTGATTAAAGATTACAAAGCCAAAAATCTTTGCGTGTGTGAATTGACTTGCATGGATGAATTGTTCACCACAAAACGATCAATTTAGGCAAACAAAGTTAGTATGGTCAATTTTGAATTCATGGGGACTTTAATGAGGGATCATAAGTTTTCATCAATTTTTTTCCCCATGATAAACAAGATTAAATGAGATTTGCCTCTCTTTTATTTTATTCACTTTGGGTCAATATAAGGGTAAGTTCAAGCTGCCAAAGCATGGCTGGACTAAAAGACAAATAGTGTTTACTTAAAAAACTCCCATAATCACCTCATTAAAAATTCCATTTGTTAAAATTGCGCAAATATGTGTTTCATTACACATGACAAATGGCTTTGGTATTAATGAAACACTTGCAAAGCTAAGGAATTAATCAAAGAAGAGACAATTGAAATAAGGTATTAAAAGTTATTCAGGTACAGTAATCGTGGATGAAAATTGTTTGACTAAGATGAATACTGCTCAGTTAAAGCAAGAGAAGACGCCCTTCCCGAAAGAAAAACGCTTCAATAAGACCTCGTGCTACAAAATCACCAGTTATGATATCATTGTGGTATAATTTCCAATGGGGGAAAAATTATCCCACAAAATAAAACTTTCTTCCTCCTTGTGTTCTTATTGCTCTCTCTCTCTCTCTCTCTCTCTCTCTCTCTCTCTCTCACTTCCCCAATTGTGTGTCCCTGATGCCTGGCTCTCCCTCACATCCTTTCTAAATTATTCACAAGCAGTCCAGCAGTTTGCTTGATTAGGTTTTAATTTCAGCAAATTACCAATCAGCAAGAGGCCACCCTAGTGAATCATATGGATGGTGAGTTATTTATCAGAGCTGAGGAGGTGAGGACAATTTAGAGCTCCCTGTACTCTAATCTACTGGACACTGACCTGGACTTCATTGTGCAAATAGTCAATAGGCCACAGCTAGTCATTTACTCACTCAAGCAGATACACCTGACTTTGAATTTGTGTTCACGTTTCTTCTGTGCGAGAGCTTGAAAGCAAAATATATTCCTTTACGATCTAAAAATGAAAATTGCATAATGTCAAAACCTGAATATAAGTCCTGGACCCTAGTGTTTTTCACTGAATGGACAGAAACAGTTGTAACATTCTTCAAAACATCTTCCTTTATGTTCCTTTAAGTCACAAAGGTTTGGAACGACATAGGGGTGAGTATATCTTTGGATAAACTACTTAGGTTGATTCTGTGACATTATATATTTGACTTGAATCAAACCATGTGTTTCCACAAGAAAAAAGAAATTGGTTGCCTGACAAAACATTACTATGTATGAATGTATTTTGTCACTGCGGCCCGGGAACAGCGTGATATT
The DNA here is from genome assembly GCA_030378365.1 of Hybognathus amarus. Classification (NCBI taxonomy): domain Eukaryota; kingdom Metazoa; phylum Chordata; class Actinopteri; order Cypriniformes; family Leuciscidae; genus Hybognathus; species Hybognathus amarus. The sequence continues at coordinate 229,972 of JAQIUQ010007011.1, read as the reverse complement.
CCCCTCCCAATCTCCTGACATCATATGTGGGGAACAGATTAGCACTCAACACACTGTAAATTACATTGTGGTCTCATTAAGACCTAATAGCATCTTATTACTCTAATTTACCGATATAGGCGTTTGAAGAGCTAGCAGTAGCACTCCATACCACCGCTAACTCCGCGCTTATAGATTAGCGCTCTCCTTCACAATAATCAAGCACTAACTGCAGGTAGTAATTTAGCACTCAGGATAATTACCACTAATGATCACGTCTGTGTCGGAGCGAGGAAGCGCACACGCGTGATTATGTGCATTCACGCAGCATGTTTGCGTTAACATGCAAGCGCTGTTGATTTGTGCGTTTGAAATACCAACGGTAGCGCAGTAGCTCATAACCCATTAGCCTGAGTGTGGGGAGGTAGCCAGTCGGATTTATCACTCTCTCCCTGGGTGATTGTCCAACACGGCTTTCCTGTAGCTCTGACAATAGGGTTGGGATTAACGCGGCCTGTCAGTTTCCCCCACACTACAGATCTTTTTGTCCTCGTTAAAAGCTCCTCTAATTAGCGCAGAGGGGCTTCGCCGCTATCTGCTATCGCTCAGAAACACCACAGGGTTATGAAAAAGGAACACATTTTTCCTCTTGTTTTCTGCTATGGGCAGCACACACACACCCCTTACGGACCTACGAGATATCAGCCTTCCCCTTTCTGTGGCTTTTAGCACACCGATCATAGATCTTATTCATGGGCCGTGTTGCCTTATTGTGGTCTCAGCTTTAATGAGACATAATAAGGAGGAAATTTCGTAGCAACACGCTGCTCTTTTTTTATTTGCTGAACCGTATCTCTCTTTCTCGCTCCCTCGCTCCCACTCTCGCCAGCTCCCACTTGGCAGATGAATCATATCTCTCGCGCTACATATGCAAAAGCCATGTAATTACAGGGCACCTTAAATACAACAAGTCTTAAAGCTGTCGCCAGAATTACCCCGAAACAAGGCAGGCGGCTCTGTAACCAAGCTGTCACTGTTAAAATTAATTTATCATGGGACGGGGCGAGAGAGAGAGAGAGATAATTTGGCAGAGGAAGGCTAGTGGCTGTAACAAAGTGAATCGAAAGCTAGACCGATTGACAGGAATAAAAAAGGATGAGGTAGGATGTCGAAACGAGACGTTCCACACCGAATGACTCATCTTAATACGTTCTACTTTTTACTATTAATTTTCTATGCCACCAAAGCTCACTATATGCTGTGATAGAGTTGGCTATCTGACTCACAAAGGTGTTTTTTTTTTTAAATAAAGGACCAAGTAGGATGTGGACATGAGTACGTTCGACACAAACCCAGATAGCACAAGTCTAGTTGATGTAATATTTACATCTGGAAGACGTATTTTAAAGAGTGTTTGCTCATCTGCAATATGTCTATAGGACGTCCCTGTCAGATGTCAAATAGACGTTTAGAAGATGTCTTTAAGATGTAATGATTTAGAATGCAGGTTAAACTGACATCTTCTGACCGTCTTCTGTCCAGCGCAGTCTCATCCCAAGACGTCATATAACTGACGTTTTGGGACGTCTTTCGACCATCCGTCAATATCCGCCTTTCAGGGTCCCCTCAAACGTCGGTTAGATGACGTCATCGGATCCTAACCCTACCCCAGACCTAAACCTACCCCGTCACCTGAACTGGCGTTAAAGGTAAAGCGTCAGTTGTATGACGGCCTGGGATCGTCAAATAATCGTCGCTTAAGGGGACCCTAAAAAGGCGGATATTGATGTATGGACAAAAGACGTCCAAGACGTCAGTTATATGACGTCTTGGGATGAGACTGTTATTCTGTCAGATGTCAAATAGACGTTTAGAAGATGTCAGATTAACATGCATTCTAAATCATTACATCTTAAAGACATCTTCTAAACGTCTATTTGACATCTGACAGGGACGTTCTATAGACGTATTGCAGATGAGCAAGCACTCTTTAAAATACGTCTTTCAGATCAATAGACTTGTGCTATCTGGGAAATTACATTCTACTCATATCTATTCGACATCTAAGCCACCACAGCTCACTATATGTTGTGAATAGCTGCATATGATTGGCTCACAAAGGTGCGTTTAAGATGTAGACAAGCAGTGTGTGTGCGGTTCAGCAAAGTTTCAGCTTCCCCCTCCTGGCTGCTAAAGGCTTTAATTCATCAGCAGGCTGCCTGATTGATCTGCTTCTCATGGGCCGCTCTGCCGCTGCTGATGCTGCAGTGCGCGTGTGGACGGCTGGCAGAATAAAGAGTAGCAGTTGTGTGGCTGGCTGCGAGAGTGGCATGGGACATTTTTTAAAACGTATTACATCGCCCCCGCCTGATCAGGGCCTGAGTGCTGCAGACAGGCCCTGTCAGGGCGAGCCCGAGAGAGAGATGGTCTGTAGGACCGCGCGAAGTCTCAAAAGGGCTGCTACTCACGCCTACAAACACAGCTGAGTCCTTCTGTTCTGTGAATCATACACACACACATAGAAAATCAAACACACAGCACACATTAAAGAGCGCACAGCTCTCTGATGATCTGCAATCGGCTTCCAATTAGCAATTCCCTGAACGTTAAACAAGCTCCTGTGAAGGAAAACCAATTTGTCATAGTTTTGTTTTTCTTCCGTTGCGATGTTGCGATGTTATTTGTACTGCCCTCAAAGCGATGTGATTAATGCATGATGAATAGCAGTATTTATTCTCACTTTTCCCGAGTGCTTGTCCCTTTCCATTTTTTGTGCACATACAATTCAGTCATTAATTGACAAGGGATGTAGGGAGGAATAGCAATGAGAAACCACAAGATGAATCGTACGGCGCTGTGTTTTCAGCCCCATTTGAACAGAAGGGTTTGCTATTGTGGTTATGCTACATCAGTGCTGAGCTCTGTAAGTGACGTCTCTGTTTAAGATGTTTGTGGTTACACGCCCTGCAACTGGTGGTGGATTAACCTATCAATTTCCCAACCTACCACTGTGGAGGATGTAAAGTGAATATTAGCTTCATTTCCTGACAGTTTAGAGGTGTTTTGAACAACATTTTGAAAATCTAGGCAGAATGAGTTAAAACTAGGGGACATGCGGAACCAGTTTTTAGGCTGGAAAAGTAAATATATGACAATAGAAAAGTTATTTAAAATAATATTTCATAGTATTACTTTTTTACTGTATTTTGATCAAATAAATGCAGCATTGCTTTTAATAAAAAAAAAAAAAACTCTTCTTGGCCTCAAACTTTCTCCTAGGAAAAAAAATATTCGCTCCCCAGATGTAGATCCACATTTTGATTGGTTTCGCTTGGACATTTGACGGCGTGTACATACACGCAGAATCACTCGGACATTAATGGCGTAGACATACACGCGGATACACGTGGGTAGCTCAAAATGTGTATAGATGTTTACGCAAAAGTCATGATGTCATGTTGGAAAAATTACATAAAATTATGACATATGTGAGTATAAAACCCATAATGACACATACACTGTACAAACACAGGGCTCTATTGTCGATTCCTCAGTGTTGAGCCAAGGCCTTAGTAGAGAGTGCATGAATCTAAAAGGAAGAGGACAGTTTAAAAGGGCATGCTATTAATTACCAGGCTACAAATGCAACCCACAAATGGAGCACACTAAAGGAAGCCATTTCTGATTGAATGACCATTGACTGGGACAGGGGAAGAGGGAGGAGCCAGAGAAGAGAAAGGAGAGAGACAGAGAGAGAGAGAGAGGGTGTGTGTGGTCTGGGCCCTGCTGGCTCCCGGGGTGTTCCGCTACACTGAGGACAGCACAGGGGAAGTGAGAGGAGGGAGCCAAGGTGGCGAATGAGAAGGGAAGGTGACAAGACATCAGGGAGAGTGCAATGAATTATTTATGAGGCCACTGATGGACAGGCTGAATAAGAGAGACAGAGAAGGGGGGAGACATAAGGATCAGTGGAGGGGAGGGGTGGACAGTAGAAACCAGGGACTCTTTCATGCTTTGCACACACATATAGACTCACACAGACAGACAGGCGCACATACACACCACAAGCTGTTGTGTGAGTCCGGCCGGAGAGGTAGGGTGATGGGACGCTTCTGATTGTAACAAACCCCGAGCATAAGGGTGCGAACTGCAGAGATCACAAGTACATGTGTGAGGATATCCACACGTCTTGTCTGTCCTGAGACCTGCCCGCATGAAATTCGCTGGTAGGAATATAGCGGGCTTAAAAAAATAAAAATAAATAAGAGGACTGTCACTATTTGTCACTGTTCCTGGCCATAAGAAGACAGTATGTTTAACCTCACTTCCCTCCTGGTGCTCTAGGCCTTGTTCAGGGCACATGTGAGTGATGTAGTGCTGAGAGCTCTGTGCTCATGTGGCCGCTCTGTAGGTGCACTATGAGGGGGCTAGGACTGGTTAAAGCTGGGATGATGAATATTTAACCCATGTAGACGGACGGTGGTTAATTTGTCAGATCCGCTGGTTAAATGCCACCATTAGCATTGGGCCCCGATATTGACGGGTGGAGGCTGGAAGCAGGGATGATGGATGTAGAACAGCCCAAACCAGACAGCCGGCTCATCACGTCGCTGTATCGACAGAATATTATTAACACAGCAGCAGAGCGTGATACAACAGGTATAAGAGCCAGAAAAGACCCCCGAGGGTGGACACGCACACACACACAAAGCTAATCATTTACATACCAGCTACTACATTATATGCTCATTTTAAATTATATTATATATAATGTCTATGCTATTGTGATATAATTGCGCAGCTGAAGTTGCAATTGTTGTAAATGTAATCTATATTTAGCATAGATCAAAAAAATAAATGTGTATTTCATTATTTATTAAATATGAATATAAAAATATTAAATATTTAATTAAAATATAAACATTATTACTATTTATAATTATATAAATATTTTTTATACGTTTTATTAATCATCACATTCATATTAACCTGCGAATGAATTTTGCAACTTCTGCGAATGCTACTTATTCGTATTTCCATTTTTGGCATGCTATCAACACGCATAATCGCTTTTCAGCGTGTTTATGAACGCAGTAGCCTTAACGTTATTACTGTTTATATAAATATATGACCTACCTAAACCCCGCCCCTAAACAGTTCGCTCTTGTGTTTTTTACTTTTTGTGAAAGCCTTCTCAACACCTCTCAACAGCATGTGGCTAGGGGTGAGGGTCATGTCAGTGCTGTTCTTACAGTCACAGGTAAACCTCTCCCTGTGCTCCACACCCTGCCATTACAGAGCACAGCAAACCTCGAACCCTGACCGAAACATTTGACCATGCAATCTGCCTAAGGAATGCAGACATCCTGGCCCACTGGGGCGTTTGCCCCGACCTCGCCAATTGCCCTGTTACCACGGATATAACACCAGGTTTCTGCGTGAGGCCATTTCTCCCCAGACACCTGCCACTGGAGCAGGCTCATAACATCCCTCCAGTTGTTACTGTGACATTGCTGCAAAGACAGGCAGTTTTAAAACCCCCACTTTACAGGCCCTTCTGCTATTCACACAGTATATGCCGCCGTCTACATCCGCTGCTGATGCAAACAGCCTCACACTGTCATTATGAGAATCCAGCTAGAGTCGTAACAGTTTGGAACAGATTGCCTGAAAATCCACCGAGGGAAAAAAACAAGAGGAAAAATAAAACTGGCTTTCTGGAGAGGCAAAAAACGAATCTTGTATTTCTTTGTGCATCACTCCGTGAAATACAAACACATCTGAGAAAATCGAAGTGAAACATTCCTCTGTGTTCACCCCAGCTCGGCAAGCCATTAGTGGCAGGTTTGTTGAAGCCTGACTGAACAAACAGTCTCATCTCAAAAACAAGCCTCCTTTTCTGGTGCTGCGAGTAAACTATTCGCTCTCTTTCTCTAGTTCTTTCTTTCTGTCGGTCCAGCTCACTTGTTTTTAGCTATGTTCATATGGTAATGTTTTAGGATTGAAAACTGTATTTAAAAGCAGGTGTGGCTCTTAAAGCGACCTGTTTAAACAATTTAAGAAGTGACTTTAGAATAAGGTCAGTATTTTTCCGTTAAAAAGTGATAGAAAAATGCAAAAGTGCAAGCAATCTGATAATTAAACCAACCCACTTTCAAAAGATGGTATTTTTTCCCCTTAACCTTCATGTTCTTTTGGGATTGACGTAACTTTTTGTTTGAGACCTCAATAATGTCCATATAAAAATAGTAATAATTTAAAAACATTTTACTTTTCCTTTAAATTACGCACCTCTGATCATTAGTCAAAAATGGAAAGAGAAATTATTAAAGATGTATTTCCTTTTTTACCTGGAATAGAACTTGTAGAATGCACATTCAGTAAATAGAATTTTATATAAAAATTAACTGTATTCATTTGAAATGTTTTTAAAATATGTAAAATAATAAAAAAATAAAAAAATTGAGGACTTGTGGAAAGATAGTGTCACATCTGTTTATAAATAAACTGTGAATGTAAACATATTTAGCACTTTAAAACTAGAGTGACATCGGTATTCTTCTGCAGTGTGAATGCAGCCTTCCTCTCTTTCCTCCCATCTCTTTCTCTCTCCCAAGCCTGATATACTGAAGGATAGTCTCGCTCTGAGAGGTGTATGCCCTTCTCCCCGATACTGTTTGTTTGTACATGGTCGCTTTGTTTCCCTCCTCTCTGCACCACAGATTTTTGCATCTCAACAGACTGTGCGCATCTGAAGAGACCCAGTAAAAGTGGAAGGTCTGTATGAGCCCTCCTAAACCCTACAAAGCAAACTGAAAACACATGCAGGACCAAAAAATGAGGGAAAGTTAAAGCTAAAGGCCCCACATGAGGACCAAATGCTGTCATACGCGTGCAGAAAAATGGTCTCATATGGAGAAATCTGCAAAGGGGAAGCGGAGGGAAGCCAGTTCCTTTTGATTATTTGTACTTGTTTGATGCCCCCGCAAGGAGAGAGAGGAGACGTGTTTAACTTCTAGAAGAGAGCATCACGCTGTGTCCGAGCCATTCGACCACTATCACTAAACCCCACTCAGCCTACCGCTTGTTAGACAGAGCACTGGAAAATCAATATATCTTTGAATGGAGGTCACAGGGGTGACTGCTTTGGGAAAAGTGACAGATTTGCTCTCTTTTGCTCTCTAAGCTCACCCCCTCCTCCTCTGGACCCCATTCGACGACTCGACAGTGCCCCCGCTTCCACCCCCGTTTCCCCAGAGGCGGATGCCGTGCATTCTGCCGTTGGGATGTGGTATTAGACAGCCCGTATCCAAATGGCACCCGCAGAGCCGCGCGAGCACGGGAGCCAGGGGCCAACATGACTACAGGATTAGACAGCAGCAGGTGTGAATCACAGCTTAACTCACAAAAGCACATACACACACACACACACACACAGGAAGGGGGGACTAGATAAAGAGGCAGTTCAGATTAGCCACTTTTAGGTGCCATTTTCAATGGCGACAATTTTCGGCTCTGCAGTGCTGAAATTGTCGTGGTCTAGGGCCTGCGGGCGCACAGCCGCCGGGCTGGAAATGGCCGACCGAAGGGGGGGCCTTTGATAGGGGTGAAGTGGAGGGGGTCTCTGCTTAAGAAGATTTTTGACCCCCTGGGAGGAGATGCGGTCAAAGAACGTCCGTGTTCTTTGATGTATCACAAAAATAAACTCGCTCTCGGCTTGCAGAAACACAGACAGGAAAAGCAGTCGTGCATGAGATCACTCGTGACCACTGTGTCTTCTCTGTCCAATACTGTATCGCTCACATGGAGTGGACACAAAAAGGAACAAAGACCAGTGATGAAAAGCGAATTAATCAATATACCTCCCACCCAATAAGATGAAATTGATGATTGCCTCAGGCTTCTTAATTGCAAAATCTTGTTTCTTTTTAACCTTAACCAGCCCCATTTTCTGTTGAGATTGACTTTACATTTAGTTTTAGACCTCAGTGATGTACATATGAAGTTAAAGTAATTAAAAATGACATCTTTATTCCATTTTAACAAAAAATAAGCTTCATTATGACCTGCACAAGAGATATTTAAATTAAAATCTAATGCATTAATGAATGTTTTGTAGCCTACCTTTTATATGGTTTTAAACATTTTTAAAAGATATAAAATAATAAGATATACATTTTTTTTTCTAAAGAAATTATAAACTACATTATGGAGCATGATTAAAGCATTATTAAGTTGAAATTGTTTATACAGAAAAATATTTAAAAAGCAAAGATTAACAAAAGTCATCAAGTATGAACATTGAATACTTATTTACATAGTATTTTTATGTTTTTTAGATTTGGGTTAACCGATTTTTTAAAGATTCTTTAAATTTATATACTCTTAAAATAAATTTTTTAGAGTAATTAAAAACTTTTGTTGTTGTTGAAACTCGTAATTTAAAGCATTTTCAATTATTTTCAATAAAATAAGTTTGATAAAAATCCTGGCAGACGAGAATACTAAAATGCTAACAACTCTGGTTCAATGATAGCCTGAGATGCATATGGTTCAATTACAGCACCGTGCCGGTTGACAGGATAATATGTCCATGGATCCATGTTCACAAAATGAAAGGAAGAGGAAAAGGGAAGAGGAAAAGAGAGACACAGTAAGAAGGTGGGGGTGAAGAAGAAGAGGAGAGGTCCATTTGTAATGTATACTGACAGGAGGCATTGATGATTGCAATTATCAAATAGCTGTTTTAAAAGGCCATTGATTGGTGTCATTAACTCAGCGAGTGTTTACTGATTGCTGCATTTGCACGATCACTCATGCTGGGCGCTCGCGCATCTGTTCTTATTAGCCCTGAAGAGGAGTGGGCCATCAAAGGAAGGATATAAGCTCACACACGTCCAGCTGGCAGTGAGCATGCGGACACACACAGAATTAGTACACAGGCAAATTAATAAAACACACACATACAGTTCCAGTATGTGCACACATAGCCAGAATTTTCAGACGCACAGCGGCTGGCACACGAAAAGCTTATCTACTCAGGGCTACTGTATTCAATTATGTCAAAAGCCTTGTTAGAACACAACTGAGAACGGCGGTGTAACCCATCTTGATAGGAGGGGGGAGGGCGCCCTTAAGTGCCTTTTTTAACTGTTTTCTCCCAGGCTGCCTGGCTACCAGCCCACCCCCCGAAACGGCCCTCTTTATTGGCATGTAAAAGCCCAGTTTGAGGGGCCTGGCCAGACAGACCAGCCTGACAACTGCAGGAGCGTTTCAGCTTCCTGACCGCCTCGCACTCTGGCCGTCTCACTAACCGCACACAGCCACAGCAACCAATTGCCACGGTGCTCTTATCAGTGGGCGCTCTCCCCTGTCACCACAATAAACAAGCAACTACTGCCACCACACAACCACACACAGAAGAATAAGAGAGGGATGAAAGTGAAAAATCATAGATAGAAAGAGAACAGGTGAGAGAAAGGCTGATGTGACCGAAAGATGAAAAAATGCTACACTTTCAATGGCACTTTTACTGTCTAGGTAGACTGTCATGAAATTGCGTAGCTAATACACACCAACTTGTATTTATTTTTGGCATGCTATCAACACGCATAATCGCTTATCTGCGTGTTTATGAACACTGTTAACTTAACGGTACATTACTGTATATAAATTAGGGCTGTGCAAAAATTAATTGTCGATTAATTCGATCCAAAATAAAAGTCTGTGTTTACATAATATATTTGTGTGTGCTGTATATAGTAATTTTGTATATATAAATACCTATGCATGCATGTATATAATTTAAGAAATTACATAAATTCATAATCTATATTATATAAATATAAATATTTTATATATGAATAACACATTTCTCAAATATATATACATGCATGTGTGTGTATTTATATATATACAAAATAATTATATACAGCACACACAAATATATTATGTAAACACAGACTTTTATTTTGGATGTGATTTATTCGCAATTAATTTTGCACAGCCCTAATATAAATATATAACCTACCCCAATCCCGTCCTGAAACCTACCCGTCACTGGGGTTAATACCATTTATGAGTGTTCCCCTACCATCCTAGGAAAAAAATATCACTCCCCAGATGTAGATCTACATTTTGCTTTGTTTTCGCTCAGACATTTAACGCGCGTAAACATAAACGCATACATGCGGATAGCTGAACATGCGTATAGATTTGACTCTAAAGTGGCATGTATGTTTACGCAAAAGTCATGATGTCATGTTGGTCAACGATATCCAACAATCCCAATCATGCAATCTAGTGGTTGGTAGAACAAATAAAAATGGTGACTTGAGTTGAAAGGAATACAATTATTAAACTTGTATATAGACAATAGTTTCAATCAAATGTAAAATGCCCAGTTGTGTTGCGTCTCTAATCTATTGTTAACTTTAGATAGATATTGAAGTTAACAATAGATTAAGATAAATAGCAGCTGTTTTAGATTCAGAACAAAGAAAGTAAGAGGAAGTTGGAATGAAACTGAGGGTTGACGAAAGAGATATATATATGAGTTTCATGATTTCTTCTGACCCTCATTCTTCCCAAGTCTCTTTCGTTTCCTACCACATCTTTCTGAATAAAACCCACCTTTCCATGTGTCACTTTAAAAAACGACCATGCAGTCACACCTGAGGAGAACGAAAGATACACTCTCACTTCCTCCAGACCAGCTGTAGCTTAACTCTGAAATGCAACCGCAGCGACAGACGCGACAGTCGACGGAGTCACACGGCGCACAGACAGTCAGGCGCAGTGACAGGCATTGAATTTAAATATGAGCTAGCTGCTGCGAGAGGATGCACAATTAGAATGCAGGATTGGATCAATAAGCGTGCTGACAGATGGATTACTAAGGTAAATAGATGATACATGCTGCTAAATAATTAATCAGGCCCCTACGAGCGCCTGGACAGAGAGTGACGGGAAGAAGGTACAAAATGGCAACACTTTCTAATGTGTGCGGGCTATTGGCATTCTGGAGGAGTGTGCGTATCTCCATGCAGATTCTCCTGAGCCGCCTTTCTGCCTCAGGTCTCTGCAACCGGTAATGAGCAATGATCACACACGCGGCCCTCTCAAAACCAATAAAGCAGAGCTGGAAGCTTCGGTAGCAGCCGGAAACAAGCAACAAACTGCTACAGGTGTAAGGGCTTACGGCACGCCTCCAGCTAATGCTAATGTTCGGAAGAAAGCCGAGCTTACATTAAAGACATTTCTCATGCAAGATGTCACTCTGGATGCTGTTGTTTTAATCCGACAGTTGTCTGAAACTCCCAGAATGCATCCCACTCAGTAATCACTTGTGTTCAATAATTCACATTTAAGTGAAGCAATAAATATATATAATATGTGTGTCCTTTAGCCAAGCCGGCTTTTTGGAAACAAGTCTGTCACAGAAGACTGCACCCGCACACGAAGAGAAGATTAGATTACTGGGGGAAACAGTGAGGAGGGGTGAAGGAAGGGAGAGAGAAGGATAAAGAGGTGGTGGATGCGAACGGGTGGGCTGGCTGGCTGGGGTGGGTCTGCTGTGCTCTGGGTGGTGAACCTGTTAGCGAGAGTGAAGTTTCATCCCCTACCTCTTTAAGGGACTCAGGGGGATGAGGCTTTTCAGCACATCTGCATTAGTCTAGGATGGGGAGGAGGGGAGTTCTGAGCCTGATCTAAGAGCTGTTCCTGGTTGCCGGTGGCCCGGAACTAAACTCAGGGCTGACGGACGGCCCGCTGTGGTACCGTGACCGGCTCACTGACCCCGGGTGCATCTGCAGAACGGATACTAATGCCAGCTGTGCGGTTCTACAGGACTCAGTGGACCGCTTTCAGCTTGCTTTTATAGCAAAGTGTGACATCACCACAAGGCCCACATCCAGGCCATGGGAACAAGCCTGACCTAAAGCCTGGGAGACTGGGTGCATGCCTGATGCTTGCCAGAACCTCCATACAGCTGCATGTACACAACAGTCTATGAATGGAAATCATTTAGGGCATAATGTTTATATTCTTTTAAACCACAAATGAACCAAAGCAATACACTATTTCATACCAAACAAGTGTGTTTGTTAGGCAGTAAAGAGCTACTACATATTCATGAGCATTTTGCGGTGGTGTGTAAGACCTTCGCTCGTTCACTCTGCTCCCAGCTGTTTGTCTGGAGAGGATGCGTGCTCTCATCTCATTTCCCCTGTTCATTTCCCTAACAGTGGCTCCAGCGGTCCGCACACACCAGCCTGTGTCCAATTCAAGTGGGTCTGCCAACAAAGCTCAGGCAGGAAGCCCTAATCCTTGATCTGCATCATGCCGCAACAATGGCCCGGCCCGGTGCTCCCTTACACCGCAAAGAGTGGTGCAGCCATGGCCTGCTGCACTGACACCTGCTGTCTTTTGCCAAAAGCAACCAAAAAGAGAAAGAAAGATCACACACTCTTCAGACGTGCAATAAAGAAATTCTCATCACTCTCAAATGCTTCTGACAAGCAGATTTTCAAATAGGAATAAAACCTCAATCCCTTAATGTTGGTTGCAAGCAAATGTTTGATATAAAAGAAGAGACGATGGATGGATGGATGGATGGATGGATGGATGGATGGATGGATGGATGGATGGATGGATGGATGGATGGATGGATGGATGGATGGATGGATAGATGGATAGATGGATAGATGGATAGATGGATAGATGGATAGATGGATAGATGGATAGATGGATAGATGGATAGATGGATAGATAGATAGATAGATAGATAGATAGATAGATAGATAGATAGATAGATAGATAGATAGATAGATAGATAGATAGATAGATAGATAGATAGATAGATAGATAGATAGATAGATAGATAGATAGATAGATAGATAGATCTTCAAAGAGCAAATGAGATTGAGGATAGAGGGAGCGAGAGAAAGAGAGAGAGGGAAAAGCTGGAAAAGAGGGATGGATAAAGGGTGGAGGGGGTACCTGACAGGGAGGCAACATGAGAGGACAAGCCTTTTAACATCTGGGTAAGCACAGACGAGCGGTCGCTCTGCAGCCTAATTATTAGAACACTCTAACTTAACTTAGCCTCGCCACTAGACCGTGACAGAGAGGAGGAGGGAGCAGGAACCAGAGCAGGGGGACAGATGAGGGAGCGGGAAGAGACAGAAGGAGGGGGGGATTTTAGCTGGAATGACAATGTTCATCTCTTTAACTCTTCACCTGCCAGAGATGAGCAACAACACTGTCTGCTTGAGAAAATTTTCCTCATAACAGAGCCTAAAAAACGTTTCCCTGCAACTGTGAACAAGCCAGCCATTTTTTATTGTTCAATAATAACACATTTCCATTATTATGATGTATCCTGGTGTATTCGCCACTTCCTCTACAACTGCTTCCGAAACTTTTCAATACATCCTAAAGAAAAACAAACACAAACATGCCACTGACATCTGCTCTCAGACAAAAAAGAGGTAAAAAAACCAACAACTGTGTGTTTTAACAGCTGTCAGTGCACACTGCTCTTCAGAGCTTTTGAAAGGGAAAAGACGGCAGAATAACTATACAGTCTGACAGATCTGTGTGGCCCAATCGAAAAACATGAAAACAAGAATCAATCACGCAGACAGGGTAGGGAGTGAGGAGAAAGAGAGAGCAGGAGAACGAAAAGAGACACCGGCAAATAATTAAAGGCTCAAACCCAGTGGCTGACTGGCAACTACAAAGCCAGAAAGCGACAGGGAGTCGCAATGCAAAAATAACTATGCTTGCTAACACAATGCATCTCGGCGCTACTTCTCAGCAGCCGTGTAAATTAGAGAACGAGTCCCTTCCAGGTTTGCCACTGTAACAATATATCCTCGTGACTGACACACTGGCGCATTCAGGAAGGACACGGGAGAATCTTTAAACATGTTGACGTGTGCTATAATCTGCGAGCTATCCCAACCCGGGGTTGAAATCATTTGAAGTTCAGAACGAGTGCGTCGAAACTCCACGGGGAAGGACGGGTGGTCGGCGGCCTGGCTTTAAGACTGGGCCGGGGTGGTGGGGGTTAAACACGGAGCTGCCAGCCACCCGGTTCCCCGTAAATCAGCGGGGATTTATGGAGACAGGCCCACACGGCTCACGAGCTGGTCACGTCAGGAAGGAAGCCCGTGTAGCTGCGCTCTGTTGTCTTAAGGATTTTTTCCCTTTTATTTCAGCTGCTCAGGAAGGCAGCTGCAGTCTGCGTTTCAGCTCACGGTGCTGCTGATTGCTCATCCCCTGCCTTTTATTATTTTTTATCTTTCTTTCATCTCTTTCTCCCTCATTCCTTGCCTTCTCTCCTTCTAAGACTACGTCTCATGTCTTATTTTTTTTCTGTGGCTCACACTGAGTCTGGAAACAGGTTACACTATCTCAGTCTCTCTGTTTATCACACACATTTTCCCTGTCCCGGGTCAGGTTCACTGCTCGGCACTGCCGCGTCAATGTGTGGAGGGAAAAGGCAAACAAACAAGCTCCAGATGTAAGACGTTCACACTGGGAAATGAACACACCAATACACACATCACATGCTATAAAAGAAAGATTTTATGGTGACCATAATTTCAGTCAAGCGCTTCAACAGCCATGATGAAATTACCCTTCACAATAGAAAATGCTTTACAATGAACTCTGTTAGAGCTACATATGGCAATGTATCTGTTCAATAAAGCACCTTACTTACCTGTTGAGTAATAAATGCCATCTCGATGTAGCTTTTACAACATTTCAAATCCCTCAGTTCTCGCCATCTCAGAAAAGCCAAGCCAATGTTGATTCTTGTTTTATTACGAGCACATTCTCTTTTTGCAAGCAAAAGCTCCTCTATTCAATGGTGTGTATTGACTTAGTTGTAAAGTAAAATTTTAATTAAAAAAAGTATATATTTTAGGGGTGTAATAGTACACAGGACAACAAATCCCAATGCTAGGTTTATTTTAATTTATTTTGTCTTTTAATTTTCGGTATATTTAGTCCCCCCAGAAGTAGTTGGTACATCAGCCTCCTGAAGTATTAAGCACTAAATAGGCTATATTGTTCTAAGCCAGGGCTGTTAAAATTAATTTATAAGACAGATTTTAAGTTGTTACTATCAGATACAAAGCTGAAAAGCATCTTGTGTTATAAAAGTACAAAATAAATACAATAATGAAAATTAAAACGTATGCAGAGATTAGTTTTTGCACTCCTGTCTATTTTTATTTGTGTACATCTACAATAAGAACAAAACGTTGAGTGTTTGTAAAATAACGATTCCCAGTTTTCTTTCCGTGAAGTTAAGGGACCATGTCCCAAAATTGTATTGAAACTCAGCATTAGAAATACTAACGAGCTCTTGCTTTTTTTCCAAACAGCAAACAGCATTGCATTACAGTGCACGCCCCCTTCTGGATTGGAGTGTGGATGGCCTGTGAGTGACTGTATTTGTCATCTAACTGTATGCACCGAACCAGGACATCCATACCGTGACGGTTCGGGACAAATACATATACTTTTACACCCCTAATATATAAAGTACTTGTTCTATATATATAGTCTGAGAATCGCACTGGCTGCAGTACAGTGCAGATCTGGGGCTTAACGCCCAGAGAGAGGAGAGGGATCCTGAAGTGACAGCCAGTAGCACGGTAGCCAGTCAAGGGGAACCCAATTTAAGTCTCTTCTACAACACTGCTGGAAATTCAATTGCATTAGAGCCCTTGGTGGGCCTAAGGTTTAATCTAATTAGATTCAGCTTCAAAAGAGAGGAGGAAAGGGAGAGAGGCAGAGAGTGAGAAGGCAAAACTGTCTCCTACTCTCCAAATCATTGTATATTAAAACTCTCTCTCTGTTCTTTCTCCTCAGAGAGGAGGCTGAGGCTTTCCTATCCCTTCCGCCACCCTAATCCCCTCTCATTTCAGCAAGAGAAGCCGCTGCTCTTATCTGATAGTATGAATGTCAGATTACAGTCCATTGAGGAACTTGGATTATACCTGGATTGGCCCTTGAGAGCCACTATCTGCGCTTAATCTGAGCTGAGGGTGAAGGTGTTATAATCCATGTAGCCAAAAGGACCGGCACTGCATCGCTGCTTCCTGTGAAGCTGCTGGTTCAAAAGCGCTACGATGGATGTCTTAAAAAGTGCTTTCAAATGAGACACCCTCAGAGGGGAAATTCTAGATGAGATACTGGGCACAGTTTCCTCTAGTCTGTCTCTCTTCCTCCCTCACACTCCTGCTTTGCTCTCTTGTTTCTTGTTGGGTGTCATTCATGCTCCTTCCAGCCTGTGTGCTGCTGCTGTTTCACTGCTGTTCTGCGGATCAGTCTCAGCTCGCCGCCCTTGTCTCTCATCTGTTCGATCAAGGGTGCTTCCTCTCTTTCTGTATCCCACTCCATTTCCCCCACTGGTGGGCCTCCCTGTCGCACTACAGCTCCCCCCACCCCCTCCCCCCAAAAAAATTAGCAGGTGGGAGAATAGTTGCAGATTAGAAACATTTGGAAGATTTGGAAATCTGAAACTTGTTTAAAACATTGATTTGAGAGCAGAGTGCACATGTATGAGGGCAGAGTGTAGACAGAGAGAAGCCAAATAAATCAAATAAACAAGTAAAAGATCCCATTTAAGGTCTAACATTAGTTAATGCATTAAACAATTTGAACTAACAATGAGCAAAATATTTTTTACAGCATTTATTTATTTTTCTTAATGTTAGTTTATAAAAATAGAATTGTTTATTAATGTTAGTTCATATTGACTAATGTTAATAAATATAACTCTTGATTTTAAATGCATGAATGTCGATGTCGCATCAACAAAGCTTAGTAAAGGCGGTAAAAGAATGGTTAGTATTTAGGTTTTGTCAAATATTTTTTTTTATATAAATAGAGCTTTAATAGTAAAGTATCACCAGAAAACAGAACAAGAACAAAAAATAGAGGAATCCAACCTGCAACAATATACTGCAACTATAAATTTACATGTATAAAGTACACTCTATTTGTGTGTGTGTGTGTGTGTGTGTGTTGGGGGGGTTAATTTGTATAATTTGTTAATTTGAAAATACATTACAATGTCCCCTAATTGAGATAAATCTATTGAAATCTATAGAAACAATGTAAAATAAAATAAAAAGTTTTGGGGGGACAATATCCAGGTACAACTAAATCAGAAAAATAGTTCTAAAAAGGCTAAAGTTTTCCTTTAGGACTGAGGTTTGGATTTGCCAAAAGTAATTAAGGTTAAATAAATATAAAAGAAAAAAAAAAAAGAAGTCCACATTATACAACTATGTCTCATGACATAGAAAGTGTTCTCAAATTAGATTTATTTACAAAAACAATTACTTCCCTTTGCTGGTAAACATACTGTGAATGAAAGCGGTAAAAAGGGTTTTCAGAACTGTGTGTGTGTGTGTGTGTGTGTGTGTGTGTGTACCTATGTTTTCACTGAGACTTCTAATGTATTTGAGTAAGAGTGGTCAGGTTGGATTACTACAGTAATACCACTGGGCTTCCGCTCTACAGAGGTCTTATGAATCTGTGCACACATTTCACATTTCCTCAACTCCAAAACACACACACTCTCTCACCCACGAGAACCTCCATTTCATTTATGAGTTTTATCTGTGGAATTTATCAGCTCTGTAGAACCGGTAGGACACACTCTCTAAACATTCCCCAGCAGTTTGACTTGTGACATGGGACACGTTTTCTATATTACAGGGATAACATATCACAGCAAGAAATTTATAGGTTAAGCACTGTTACACTCAAAAAGTATTTATAAAGTTTTTAACCTTGATGTTTAGGTGAAACTTACAGTATATTACCACAAGTTCCTAATAATGAATCTTAATAATTTCTCATTGGATAAATATAATTGGTTAACACATTTTTTTTTTCATTAAAAATTGTAATTGTTTTTTTTTTTGTTTTTTCTCCATTATTATAAATGCTTTTCATCACCCTAACTGTTGAACTAACTAAGTTAACTAACTTGGGCCGGATCCTACAGGAAAAAAAATGCATTTTGGGATCTAAAATTAGTAGAAGACTCCAAAAGTAGTCGTTATTTAAAAAGTGTACAGCTATAACAGTTATCAGAAGACATTAATAGTGCAGTTTGTTTAAAAAAAGACTGTACTCACAGCGCTCAATGCGATCCTCTGGGCTGGGACGGAGGTTCGCGGTCTCGACAGCAGGCCTGACACTGCGAAGATCTTCTTCCCTGCGTCTTCCACGGCTTTGAGAGCGCTAGGTGAGCTGGAGGGGATCTGAGCACCACCAAAGTCATACTCTTTGCCTTCTGCGTCAGAGTAGCGCAGGTGCGGCGAGGCATCAGCCTCCAGACAGCCCTTTAGCCGCTTGGCAGGGGTGAAGGCGGACTGGTATCCCCCTCCAGCTCCATCACGGTCCTCCGGAGGTGAAGCGAATGGCCGGAAGGCCCCGACGCCGCTGTGGTTGAGCATGCTTATTGGCGAGCAGTCCAGATTTGGAGGGGCAAACTGATGATGCAGGTGTAGGAGGGAATGAGGAAAGTCTCTGTTAGGGAAACCTGGCGGTACGGCACCTTGCCGGTGGTACATGGAGGCGAACGTGTAGGAACCGTTGTTGAAGGGGAGGTGAACGTCCTTCTCCACGGACACCGGCACACCGAATGGCCGGGGCTGCTGGCAGGGGATGGAGGCGTCGCGGCTGGCCTCTGCCGTCGATGCTAGCACCATTAGCGCTGGGGATGCTAACGGGTTGGGCAGGTAGGAGGAACTCTCCATTTTGAAAGCCGCCCGGTGCAAGTCCATTTTGGAGACTGGGGCTGAAGTTGTGCGGAGGGGGGGTTAGGGGCGAGAGCAGAGGGGAGTGGGGGAGGGGTGGAGAGAAGAGAGACGGGGTAAACGGTATGGGCAAAATGGTGCAAACTTTTGTCGACGCTCTGGCAGAATCGGGAGGCGCTCTCACTGGCGGCTCATCCTCGATGGTCCCTCCACCTGCAGAAAGTTGAACAGAGGAGGAATTAAACCACTTCAAAAAAACTCTGAAACTCTTGCCTACTTTTCTCTTTCTGAAATAGAAAGTTTCCCCCCACAGATCTGAGGTTCAGATCACATATAAGCCTCTTACTCCATCTCCCTGTCTGCGGAGCAGAACGGCGTCTGAGGCAGATAAGAGCCGAGCGCTGATCAGATAAGAGCACGGCCCTGCTCATGTGAACACCCTGGTCCTCTGCCTCCAATGGGATTCTCAAACTGATATCGTATCAGCCTGCCATCTGCACAGGATATTTGACTGAATGAATAAATTAGCCGCACTTCACCCCTTGACCCCAGCTGCAGCCAAACAGCCCGAGAAGAACCCCTGGAGGATAAGATTCACTGATTGGCAAAAGTGTGAGTGGGTTTAATGAGAAGCATTTTAGCGAATCTGTGTCTATTTGTGCGCGTGTGCATCTGTCCATCATCGCCAATCCCTTGAGGGTGAACAGAAAGTGATCTATTAGAAGTTAAATGGACATTTAACTTACATGAAATTTATAAATGACTGTACTGCTCAAAATGACCTTGTTTAACATATTTGGAATCCTTTAGTTTTATCATCAACAGTGGATATTTACATAGAAGTGAAATGTACTACTGTTCAAAATGTACTACTGATTCAAATGTCAAATGATTTCTGAAGAATCATGTGACACTGAGGACTGGAGCATTGGCTGCTGAAAATTCAGTGTTGGCATCACAGGAATAAATTAAATTTAAAATATTCAAATAGAAAACAGTTATTTAGAATTGTAATAATATTCTACAACAAAATGACTGTTTTTATTGTATTTTTGATCAAATACATGCAGCCCAAAACTGTTACATGTTGTGACTTTGTGAGATGTCATGCTTGTATGGAAAACAGAATTTAATCCATGTATCTGGAGAACAGGTCCTCTTATTCAGAGTAATTCAAATAGATGGGCCTTTAGACTTGTGTCACGGCAAGGCCATTTCAAATGCCACACAGAATATCAGACTGCATCAAAAGAAACTCCAGGGGAATTTATCAGGGCATTTTTACAGATATCAGCTGTCCAGAACACTCATTCGAATCAATTTTAAAACTCGATCTGCACACACACACTCTGCGGCCCAGTAAAAAGAGCTTTACATTATCACATACATGGCAGGGGAATGTGTGCAGTTTCCTGTCTGTAGAAAATGGGTTACACTACACCGCTTGATGCTGGCGAGAAGCCCAAGAATCGCATTACCTTCTGTCTTCTTACTCGGCCTAGCTGGGAAAATAGCACCTTGAAAATGTACCAATATCGGAAGCCCCCTCTTGTTTCCCACTCTCACACTCATAAGGGCCTCGTCTCTGTATCCGAATCTCTCCCCTCGGATAACCTCTAAAAAATGAGTGCGGGTGGGTGTTGATAGCAAGGTAATACAGTGATAAGTACCTGGATATTTCAATTTTATTATCATTACCATCAGCGCAGTCAGGCAGTGTGAAACTGACAATCCAATAAAAGGACACAGGATATCCCCCCAATGGCGCACGAGAGAGAGGGAGAGAGAGAGAGAGAGGGGGCATAACTAGGCTGAGTGTTGTACAGATGTGCTAATCATTTCTGTGGCTGCGGCCGGTCTGCCTGGTGCTCCTGCTACACACACGCACAAAAGCATGCACTAACTGAGGGCCCAGTGTCCCAGAGCAACCGAAGGGAGCAGTGAGTCAGCCTGACACACACTGACACGCCAAAGAGTGCGAATGAGCGAGGGGTAGGACCGCAATGTCCACCACAACTCTCGTCACGCTTTTTTCCCTTCGAATCAATCATTGCAAAGAAATCCAAGATTCATGAAACCATCTTAAATGACCCAAAATAAAAATACATTAAGTGCTCAACACTGAAATTCATCTCCGTATCAGAAGAATTCTTAGAAATAGAATTGAATGGCAAAGTAAAAAAGGACATATTTTTTTTTCATTTAAATGTATTATTATTATTAATAGTAAAAAATAGTATTATTATAACTACAATAAAAAATAATTCCCCTGGAAACTTGCATTTAAATTTCATTATGATATTTTTGTCACAAGATAAAAATTGAGATTGATTATCTGGGAGAAAAATAAATCTGTCACTGAACTGTTATCCAGCACAAATCTAGCATTGCATTTCCTTTTCAAATTACATTGTTATGATATTACAGTGTCAGTTGTAGTGATGAGCTCTCAGAAAGTTAGTGATGTAAGGAATCAGAAAGGGTACAACAAAGACAAATAAGAAGTTGTCAACTGACACATTTTCTGGGCGCAGCTCTGGGGAGCCGTGCAAATGAATCCAATTTCATCAAAAACAAACGACTGTCAAATGTGACTGCTGAGAGAAAATGCAAAAGTTTCGGCGGAGGGTGTCACTCAAACCGCAGCTCCAGCTCCTCTGCCTGTCTGTCAGTATATTTAGAGTTTGTTGACAACCGTGAAAGAGCCACTCTTACATTTTATTACAGGACAGGGCAGACACTGTCATTCAATACCCTCAGGAAACACACACTCAAAACCACACATCTCCAACTGTCTGAGCTAGACACCATGTGAGAAGACCAAAAAAATGGCGGTTGCAAGAATGCGGATGACGAATGGATTTCATGCTAATTGCTGCTCCAAATTAAGCCATGCCAACGATTTCTCACGCTTTTTTAACTTTCACTGAAATGCTTCCAGCGCTGTCAAAAAACATGATGCGGTGTGAAGGCTGTTATGCGTGCAGCTGCTAAAATGGAGAGCCCTCAAACGTCGTCGCAGGAAATGACACTGCCGCAGCATGGAGCACATTTGAACTTCTTTGATCTTGAAAACTTCCCAAATGCCTTTGTCTGGAGGGTCTTAGCAGCACTCTCCAACTCGTTACGTTTTTTAATCACCCTAGAGGGTAAATCTTATGTTTATCCACAACCGTTTTCTCAAGCATCCACTTGAAATGGCTGCCGACACAAACACAATCCAGCCTCACGTCAGCTTGTCAATCAGGGAAGCGGTGTTAAATATTTTCGGTGCCGTGCGCATCACCCATGCTGCACTTGCTCGGCAGAGGGCGGCTCACTTAGTATTCCGAAAGGAAGCGCTTTTGGACCGGAGGACAGTCGATATTATTGAAAATACAGTCATTCACTGTCGGCTGGCCTGCAACTTAGGACCACGCGGATAATGTGTCCTGCTGAATTAGAATCAAAGCCCTTGCGATATGAAATCTTCCACTGAACAATTCAATAATGTGTAGCAGCTTCAGTATGAGACATAAAAAAGGAACGCCCGCATTCTGAAGACGTGAAAGCGAGATTTAATGACAGAGTGAGAACGCAGTGAGGGATAATGACACTTGGACATACAGCTAACTAAATCAATAATGATAGTACAAGCTGTGCCTCAACACTCCAGTTCACTATCAACAAATAAATTCCCCACAGTGTATGACACACAATAAAACCTAGCAATAAATAGTGGTAATCAATCACTGCTTTATTGGATCTTATCGCCTGCATAAGTATACCGAGGGCCTGCCTCTAAACTTTCAGCAACTTTTTTTTTTCTCTCCACCAGACAAAATTTGCAAGATCTACTCTCGCTGTAAAAAACGTGCACTCGGTATGAGCTGTCAGAATAAGTGAGGATTTGCTTTTCAAATAAAGCTTTGCGGCGGGCACCGGGGAACATTGATTCATTGTGAACAAAATGATTTTCAAAGTTTCCTGTCCTGCCTGCCCTATTCATTTCAGGGGCTGATGGACTGTTTGTTTCATCCCACCCACCTGAGCCAACTAATTCCTCACTAAGCCCAGATTATTTGCAAGGTGTCTGGATCCTCTCTGCTCAGAGCCAGGACCGGACTGCAAAGAAGCCAAGCCGACCCCATCTCACACACCCACCCACCTCACCTCCCTTACAGCTGTCCACCACTGTGTACTGAGACAGACAGAGAGAGAGAAACGCTTTTGATTTCGGCTGCTTTGAGCACACTGTTTGCGAACCAGAGGTTTGTCAATAATAGATAACGAAGCACAATGCAAGAGCAGTCTGCCACTAAACCGCCTGAGCATGTTGGATAATTTAACACAAGAATAATTGAACTACGGTTGGCCTCTTATTCCAACCTTATGCGGTTGGCCTCTTATTCCAAGTTAAGTTCCACAACATTTTCCACCGAGTAAGAGGACAGAATGAATTTCATGCTTATCCCACAAATTTGTGCATAAAATAACAAAACAAATTGAATTTGATCCCTGCATAATAAAACACATATACAGGGCATTTATATTTATATGTAAACTGTTTCTCACAACTGTTTAACAAGCAACATTCAGACAAGCAGAGAGATATAGGACTCTTAATGATTCCACTCAAATGCACTGCCTTGTGAGAGAGGGTGTAAAATAGCACTAAACCCACATCTAAATAATGGACAGGTAGGTAAATCAAAAAAGAACAAATTACAAAAAAGCTAGAAATGACTGTCACTAAATCTTCAGTTAATCTCTAACAGAAATGTCCATGACTTAATGCTTTATAATATGCTTTTGTCCTAATTCACACATTTGTTTAACTAGTATACATAAAAAAATATCTTAGAAAATCTGTATACTGCATGCACTTAAAAATAAAGAGTAGGCTACATGCAGCCAACGCCCCAGTGAATGTCACTGCAATGACTGATACAGTTCTTCATAAGTTAAATGCGCGTCAAATTATAGCAATTAAATTAGCGTTGGTATAATAGTAAACTATTTAATTTAATAATTAAAAATGAATAAAAGCAAAACATTTCCGGGATAAACGCTATAAGCTTTGCTGATAAAGGCTATCACAAGCAGTTAAACCCCAAAAGATATAAATTACAATAACAATAATTGTACTCTAAATATTAATAATTTAAAAATAAGAAACTATATAGAGTTTAGAGACAGGCAAGTAAAAGAGGACGAAAGCGATCCTCATGCTAAAAAAAAACTCCGAGTACAAACAGATTTTATTCAAAGGCATTGCTGCGGTTGGGGCGCTTTTACCTAACAAACAAAGTATCTCACTCACCATAAAATTTCAAATGTTCCGCCTCGGCACTAAATAAAAAGGTACATGAATAGGCGTGTCTGCACGCTTCAAAACATAATGGAAGGGGACATGGTGACGTTAGGCAATCCAAGGACTACACCTGATTATTTTCATCTTTATACAACCTTCCAAACACTTGTCACGCACGCGCATCTTAAATATTTCTCGAGGAATTTAAAAGAATCCTTTAAGGACCACGACCTTTCCCTGTGCTCAAACTGTGGTATTATTTGTAGATTATTTTAATTACCATATCATGCCACCATCTGCATGACAAATGAGCTTTCGGTGAAGTGTTTATTAGCACGTGAAAACATAAAGATGCACGAGGGCGGGTGGGTACCAGTTAACGGGGTTAATTCTAGTTTAATTCGTTGGGAAACAGCACGCCTGTCGATAACACGAACTAGACAAAAGGCCAATCAAGCCGGTGCATTTGAGAAATACGTACTTTAAGTGCACGGATCGGAGGGATTTTTCTTTGAATCCAGCCCTGAAAGACTTATCCAGTCATGAATCATTCCAAGTTAGAGCCGCAGAACTTCTTGCTGTCTCCAGCCTCGCTGTCTGAGGGGAAGGATGCTCTCTTCTCCTCCTGATTGTTAACAAAAATGAAAACGTTTAATTGCGCTTGCTCTATTTTTAATTCTACAAATCCAGATTAAAATAACTCTGGTCATTGATCCGGCTACTGGAATCGACATTAATTTTAGTTCACTTCTCACTTTGCACGGGGATCAATGAGAAGCAATAACAACTGACATCGGCACTGAAAAGGACAGAACAGAAAACGCAAGGCTGAAAATCGAAACGCTGACGAATAAATCATCTGCTACTTTTCCTCCATCCTCTTCTCGTGTCTTGTCTCATTGGGACTCAAATCGAGCTAATGTCTAATTATTCGGGGGGAAAATAAACTTACACGTTTATGGGATTGAAAACTTTAAATCAGACTGAATTCATAATTGCGCTTTTGAAGTTTTAAGTGCAAAAGCGCAACAAGGTGCCGTGATTTAATTTGTTTTTATTGGACTAATAATTCTGATAAAAAGAATAAAAACCATGAGAGTAAAATTTAGAACTTTTAAGAAATGGAAATGATTAGGCCTATATGGAAGTTTTGCATAACCCCATGCATAATAGGAATTAATATGTTTTTTAATTAAATTAACAATAAATACAATATAGATTCCACAAGGTTCCGTATCTCACTGTCAAAACGTGTATTTATCATATAATCTAATTTAACAAATATCAATTAACACATTTATCTTAGAAGACACAAAGGGCATTCCCGATTTTCTTTAGATTCAAAAACAAAATCTTGATGCTATTATTTAAATAGCCTAAGTAACCATTAAACATAGAGCAATGAAATATTAAGTGTAAATAATAAAGATTTATGACTAAAAATCTCAAATTAAATATCGAGCAAATTAAGCGTGTAATCGTGAAAAATGATTCACCCTGTCTGAATGAAAGCGCGTAAATACTGCGCGTCCCTGTCCTGTACAATTTCTAAATAAAGATTAACGAATAAAGCATTTAATAATGTACATTTGGAAGTGCTACATATTGTTGTTGTTTTTACTGTATGCGATATAAAATTCAGAGTTATAATTAATAATTTGAGTCAATAGGCCTACAATATATTCACAGTTGTAAAGTGCAAAATAGTTTCATGTTTACTGCACAAGGCAGTTAAATGATACGGGGATAAAATAATGGGCTAATAAACTCCCTCTTACAAATGAAAATTCAAAATTCACAAATGAAAGATGTTAAATTAATGAGGCTATTTACTTAACACCGAATGCATTCTGTCAGCCAAAATATAAATAATTGATGTGAGTGTAAAGATAGACATTTAGACGTGTAGCTCTAGCCTAACACAGACTGAAAATATGAAATATAAACCAATAAACGTACACATATTTTTATGCAAAAATACTCCTTTAAATTGCAGATTTGAATACAAGTTTGTAATCGCCTATGCTTATTTGTCTCTTTTAATATGTTAGGCTATTTGTTTGTTGTTGCTGTTGTTAAAAAAAGACTAATAATAATGCGTCGTTATAATTATTCAACTTATTGCAAACTGTAAATAAAAATAAATCATCTGAGTATAAACAACACGACAATGTTTTTAAAACATGTGGAGATTATATGTTTAAAAAAGCGAGAATTATACTTAGTCTGAGAGCTTTGTCTATAGAATCGTCCTTAAAAATTCGATTACCAACTCATATGCACAGCGCAAACACTCCCGTAGCCTATATGTGTTGTGTAAATTGTAATGACCCATAGTAAACAGGTGTGTCCTTGCACCTTGTTTCCTTACTGCACGGATTTTATCTACTTTCC
Organism: Hybognathus amarus; assembly: GCA_030378365.1. Lineage (NCBI taxonomy): Eukaryota > Metazoa > Chordata > Actinopteri > Cypriniformes > Leuciscidae > Hybognathus > Hybognathus amarus. The sequence continues at coordinate 203,512 of JAQIUQ010007011.1, read as the reverse complement.
TCCCTATAAGTGCTATCTAACTAATTGCTCCGAGTAGGCCGGTAGTTTTCTTATTTAACAACCACTGTTGAGATTCATTTAAAACTAAACATTTATTTATCAACTACCAAACATGTGCACGAAAACAGGCGAAAAATAACGAGTGGCCAACAGTCTATTGTGGCTTGAGAACAAAATATAAATTATCCGCAACATTGGTCTCGAGCACATTAATTCCCGCTCTGATTACAGACTATAAATGGAGAGGACTATAAATGGAATAGTAAAATCTCCACTCACAGGAGCAGTTCTCACCTCCACTACAAATTAGTTGGGAACTGAACTACCCAAGAAACTGGTTTTAAAGCCGGTACGGATACCGTTTAGTTATTAAAGGCTGACCCAAACATCACACCCGATCTTAGACTCGTGGGTGGCCGAAGACACGCGCACATCATCACGGGTATCAATATAACAAGTTCCCTTTCAGTTCCATCATCCAAAAACACCAGTATTTTAATGACTTCCCTAATTTCCCACGACTCTAGACAGCACTTGTGCCATTCCTAAATGTGTGTTTATGTTTACCGGCATCTATCCGTTACGCCTTGTTAAACAAGGTTGTTTAGGGCCATATGATTTATACGATGACAATAGTATGTTGGCTAGAGTAACAGTAAAAAGTGTTTACACATTCTCAGATAAATGGCTATGGAATTCCAGTCAGTTAATCAGACGTCAAATGTACAATTTCAGCAAACTTTAACATCGCGAACTGAGCAGCTGAAATGTTTCAGAGTTCAATAACTTCCATACCACGAAGCCGGTGCTCCATAAAAAAAGTCACTAAAATAATTGCCGCAATCAAGCCATTACGCGCGAGCGAAACATTGTATCTGATAGGAGATCTGTTGATATGGAATAATAAAGTTGCGCATCATCGCCTTAACTCAATTTCCACACAACAAAAAGCAAACAACAACAATAACAAATGCAATACTATCCTGGAGCAAGAGACAGCCAAGTTAGGGTGCGTTAAATCTAAACCGAAGTCACTCATTAAGCAGTCAGAGAAAACTATATTTGTTCACAGAAACATTTAGACGTCAAGACATTCGGAGCACTTACGTTGTTTAAAAAATCCTTTGGAAGGTTTAGCTGTCCTTTTATCCGCACAACCGAAACTTTTCGAGACAGGCGAGCGAAGATCAGACGCGAAGCATGAGAAGCAAAGTAGAGTCGAACCTCGAGGAAAGAACGTGCGACAGTCGCGGCGCGTGAGACAGTTCCCGGGTCGCGTCGTTGTTGTATCAGAGTTGTATCAGTTACATGTACCGATGAGAACGAGTCTTCGTTCAGTGGCAAAGTAGAGACGATAGGCAGAGATTTGCTCAGAGGTGGAAACCAAGTGTTGGAGGTGCAGTGCTGCCGCTCAGCGCCAGGTTTGCTCATTGACTGACATTCATTCTCTCCTCCTCGCGCGCTGAGGACCCTGACCCCCCTTCTCCACGCTCTCGTGGGGGATCTCATGGGCTGTTTTTTGAGCACGGAATGAATTATCGTCTCGACCTGGGAAATGAAGTACACCGCAAAACAAAATATGTTTCAACAATGCGCGAGGTCCTTTTTACAGAAATAGGTAAGTGCTGACTGGGTTGCTCGCGAGTTTATCTTTAGCTATTTGTATTGCATACAACTAGCATTTGGGTGTTTTACGTGTTGTAAAAAGTCATTCTAGTCTACCTGTTGCTTATTTTTTGCACATACCTGCTACTGAAGTCGAATAAATGCCATGAATGGGTCTTGAACTCACTTCAACCTGGGAGAAAAAAAAACGGAAAACGCGTTTTATTAGTTTGTGTTTTTTATGTTAAACAAAATGTAAAACGAACATATATATACGCCATAATTTAATTTCTGAAGTTTTACTTAAATTAAATGACAGTTTATGAGTAAACACGTTCAAACAGTAGGCTAAAAGACTTAGATATAGCCTATGATTCAACAGCACGCAGAAATCCACCTGCTGGACGGAGCTGGAATTACACATTGCTTCAGCCTCAAACAGAACGCTAATATGAAGCGCAAGTTTACAGATGTCAATAAATAAATGTCTTGCTTTGTAAATAATGCGATATTTTATTGAATTCTTTCTTCTAAGAGAAGTCCGTACAACAAGTTAGTTATGTGTGTGTTCCCAGGCCAGAGTAATGGGAGGAGAGTGCAATGTTGGGGTGATGGGAGGGCAGTAGCCATACATATGTGCATTACTGCATTACATTAGCACTCTCTTGTATTGCTAATGACCTCCGTTAAAGCATCAGTGAAACAGAGGAGGAAAAAGCCCATCCATGTCCAAGGTCCCTTTCTATTCAAAATCAAATTTCAGGCCTCAGTCTCTTAACATGTCTCTAAATGGACTGGTGTGGATTGGTGAAGTGCTTTGATGACAGCTCTTTTTACCAGGCTTAAGCACAAATCCTCTCCTCCATTTCCAGAGCCCCCTGATTCAATTGAAATTATTTTACATTCTCTCCAGACTGTATCAAATAACAAAACATATTACTATGACTTGATTGAATCCATTACAAGCAAAGCTGGGACATTTATAAATCTACACTTCAGTCGATATAAAAGTTGAGGCAGCCTGAGAGCTTCATCCGAGTGTAAATGATCTGCTTTGTCTTTATAGACAGACATTCTACTTGTATTACAATTTGAATGCAGAAAATCTTAGAAGTGTATGAAAGATAGTAACAGTTAAATCATGTTAAGTGTTTTGGTTTGGCCTGATACTGCTTTTCCATCCGTTTCAGGTCTCATTTGTCATTCTTGCCACGTCCATGTGAACGCAGAAGAGGAGTAAAATCATCACCACTTGAAGGGAAGTTAAACATCACACATTCATTTACGCTCAGTGATTTTGACTTCTCAGATGTCCCTGTAATGTAGAGCACAGCGATAATTGAGGGACCTGTGTTGAGGCAGAATGGCCACTGCTTAACAGAGACATCTCTTCAACACACCCGTCAGATCTTAATTATTACCTTTACAACTGTGGTTGCAGTGAAACGTGTACCAAAGGACCTATAGCGAGATGTCCCACACAATGGAGCCTCAGCACAGATTCCTCATTAGCATATGTCAGCCATGTGCTTCAGATGGCTATTCATTTCTGTCACTTAGCACTTGGAAGTGCTCATGCTAAGAGCTGGTAAATTAAATGCTGTATTCCTGCACTATAACCTAAGATTACGGCGTTATCACTGAGCCTGTCTCCACTAGTAGATTACTTTTTAAAAATAAATTAATTAAAAAAACAGACAGGACAAAAAAAAATGTAATGGACAAGCAAAATGGTGCTGCTGTGGAAATGATTGACAGTTACAATATGAATGAAAACCAATCTGAACTAGGAGATCATTTTTCTTTTCACCTGATGGTGGAGGGATAGTTCACACACACACACACACACACACACACACACACACACACACACACACACACACACACACACACACACACACACACACACACACACACACACACACACACACAAAATCTTTCATTTACTAGCCCTCAAGTTGTCTTGTTCCAAACCTGAATGACTTTTTTTTCAGTGGAACACAAAATAAGATATTTTAAAGGGATAGATCACTTTGAAATTAATTTTTGATATGTTTTAGCTTGCCTCAAGTGTATTCAAGATGTAGGTGTCTTTGTTTCCGCAGTAGTTTAAATTTTGATATTTTTAGGTCAAACCGTTTGTGTCTATCAGTCATATAATGGAGGTATATGGGGTCCACCTCAAAGAGCATGCACAGAGAAGTCCAAATTAAACAAGATTTAATAACTCATAAATGTAAGTACACACTGATGGCCTAAGACACGAAACGAGCGGTTTGTGTGAGAAAATGAATTTATTTGTATCGTTTTTACCTCTTGTTACCACAGCCAAATCCAAGGGATCTGAGGGCGCGGGCGCTTTGTGGCTGTGGTTACAGAGGTAAAAACTATATAAATAATGTTCGATTTTCTCACACAAACCCGCTCATTTTAGTGTCTTAAACCATCAATGTGTACTTACATTTACAAGTCATTAAATCATGTTTAATTTGGACTTCTCAATGCATGCTCTTTGAAGTGGACCCCATAGACTTGCATTATATGACTGATAGACACAAACAGTTTAACATAAAAACATAAAAATTGAAACTACTGTGGAAACAAAGACATCTACATCTTGGATACACTTGAGGCAAGCTGAAACATATCGAAAATTCATTTTAAAGTGAACTATCCCTTTAAAGAACGATGAAGAACAGTGTTTTTTTAACGTTCATTTGACAAACAAAAAAAAACATATTTTTCTACCTTTTTATATACTTTTCAGTAGACACGAGTATAGATTCGTAAATGAGATGAAATGATCCCTGCATCCATCGTAGAGCCTGAAAAGAAAAACAAGAGAATTAAATACAAAGATAGAAATGGCAGATAAGTATGTCACAGTGAGATTCCTGCAAAAAACAATCATTAAATTCCTCTTTCCCCTTTTTCCTCAACCGCTTCCTGTACTCCAGGTGTCATGAAGATGATTTACCCCAGCACGGAAGCTGATCCGGGCCGCTTGCCTTTTTTTAAAACCAGAATTACACAAGGCCTCTCTTCTTATCTAAATCCAAACCCGAGGACACCCATCACTCTCAATGGATCTATTGCGACGTCTCTATACACACATGCACAAATACACACAAAAGAACAGAGAGTGTGAAAGACAGAGGGGGAGAGCGAGCGCGTAAGCATTCATACTGTAGACAGTGCTACATGATCAAAGGCGACAGGGAGAGAAGGGGAAACGAGAGTTCTAAAAATGGTTTTGCAGCTGATTCTGTGAGTCCTAGCAGTCACTCTCTCAAAATACACACATGAACACACACGCATGCATGCTCGGCGCTTTCATATTTAACTAAAGGCAGGGCCCGGCGTGTGTCACACTCCAACAGGGGGACACGACTTTTGCTCGTTTGAGGAGCGGAGGCTTTGTTTCCTCTTGGTGGTGTGGCTTCGAGATACCTGGGGGGTGGAGAGATTGTTTCTCTTCTCTCTTAACAGGAAACAGCATCAGGAATGAAGGGAAAGTGAGAGGGCAACCCGACTCCTATCAAGTTTCTCCCAGACTCCATTTCAGAATATGGTGCTATAACTCCCCAACATAAAATCAATGATTTGTTTAATTTAGACAGAGCTCGTAAATGTGCTAATTTCAGGGACAGCCAACAAATCTAGAGGGCCTTGTTATCCCATTTGCTGCTCCATTAGTTGGGAAATGATACAGCTCAGCGTTGTTAAGAAACTAAACGTTCGGTCTTACCATTCAAAAAAGGAAATAAGTGACAATGCTGTAATTGTCAATGAAATAACTAAATTCAGATTCATATTACATATTCACAATTTTACATAAGATGATCTTTTATTTCAAATTGACAGCAAGTACAATTATAACCACACAGGCCTGACCGAGACCTTTCAAATACTTTTTCCAGAATGTTTACATTGTTCAATCTTAACATTGTTCAACTTTTTATGGTAAAAGACTAATTTAAAAAAATGTAAAGGTAAAATATATTTGACTAAGATAAAAATTATAAGGTTATAATTTAACATAAAATATAATAATTTAATAATATTAATATTTATTTTTTATTACATTTTATTATATAATTTATAAAAAATCTAAAATATATACCCAATAAAAAAATTAAAAATAATATATATATATATATATATATATATATATATATATATATATATATATATATATATATTTAGGGCTGGGCAATGATTAATCTCGATTAATCGCATCCAAAATAAAAGTTTGTGTTTACATAATATATGTGTGTGTGCTGTGTATAATTATTTTGTATATATAAATATATACACACAGGCATGTATATATTTAAGAAATATTTGCATGCATATATTTTATATATATTTATACATAATTAAGATTATATATAAATATTTGATATATTATTAAAACATTTTTTCTTAAATATATACATGCATGTGTGTGTATTTATATATACAAATTAATTATACACACTACACACAACTATATTATGTAAACACAAACTTTTATTTTGGATGCGATATATATATATATATATAAATGTAAAAAAAAAGAATAATAATATAATTTATATTAAATTATGAGTCTGAAGGGATCCCGTGAGTCTACTGTGAGTCTATTCATAGCTTGAGTTATAATCTGTAGCACTCCATGTTCCTGTACTGGTAACAATATTTTATCAGGGGTGTTATCTCCCTCACACACACACACATACACTCCAGCTCTATTCTCACTGCCAGGCATCAACACTCATCTGTCTGACTGGGACTCAGCAATTAGGGGCCACACAAGCAAATGCCACTCATGACCTGAAGCGCAAAACCACTGACAAACAAGCAGAGACAAATCAAGGGGTGATTTAAAAGCATAGCGCTAAAATCTCAATATTTGGCCATTCAGATTTAGCAGCTTGCCCAGACAGGGCCATAAATTCACCCTTCCATAAATAATTAATATGACAGTGCGATGTAAATCTGAGTCAGCCCTGTTGGTTATGGAATGAAGTTTACTGTCATTATCATCATTCTGTGCCGTTGCCTAAAATTCGAGATATAATTTATTTAATGTGATAAACACATACAATTACTAAAGAAACAAAACAAAAACAATCATTCAACCCAAACTCACATAATCCAAAAGCAAAAAAAAAAAAAAAATGGATGCATTATCTGATGAGATGCTTATTTGGTTTGCCTTGGCTTTGCATTTAGACTATCAACTTCCACTTTAGATGGTCGTTTATGGTGTCGCCCCAGTGCCAACAACACAAGTTATGCCTGACCACACCTTCAGACAGTATTCTGGGATATACTCCCATAGCCCATAGAAAGACATTTAAATCAACTCTGGCATGGGATATGCTGTCTGGATCTTACCTCTTCTGCAGACCGTGCACAGTAAATCAAGTGAGGCTAATATGAATCAAATCAAGACAATATATTACACTAATTGCCTTATCAGATGGCTGTCTCGAATGCTTTAAGGTTCCTTGCACAGGGTGTTGAGGATGTATTCATACAGCGGGCTGTCCTTGAATAACTAAAAACTATAACAGTCTGCAAGAATAAGTAGAATAAAAGTGTCCAGTACATCGTCGAAGAGTGGAATTGCAGCCCTCTTATATCTCTCTTAAAGGGATAGTTCACTTTGAAAATATTTTTTATATATGTTTTAGCTTACCTCAAGGGCATCCAAGATGTAGGTGTAAATACTTTGTTTCCACAGTATTTTCAATTTGATATTTTTCGGTCAAACCGTTGTTGTCTATCAGTCATATAATGGAGATTTACGGGGCCCACCTCAAAGAGCATGCACAGAGAAGTCCAAATTAAACATGATTTAATGACTCATAAATGTAAGTAAACACTGATGGCCTAAGACACGAAACGAGCGGTTTGTGTGAGAGAACGAACAGTATTTATATCGTTTTTACCTCTTGTAACCACAGCCACGTCCAACTGATCTGACGGCACGGGCGCTTCGGTCTGCCCATGCGCCGGAAGTTATCGCTTGCGCGTGTACATCACTCATTGTTTAAACAGAGATTTAAGTTTTACCTTTCACTGTGAAGATCTAAACATATTTAGATATACAGGAAATCACAATGGAAGACGATTTCGATGTATCTAAATATGTGTGCCTTCAGTTATAAATGTCTTAATAAAATGCCTTCAATAAAAATCCCGTGCCTTCAGATCAGTTGGACGTGGCTGTGGTTACAAGAGGTAAAAACAATATAAATACAGTTCGTTTTCTCACACAAATCTGCTCGTTTCGTGTCTTAGGCCATCAATGTGTACTTACATTCACGAGTCATTAAATCATGTTTAATTTGGACTTCTCTGTGCATGCTCTTTGAGGTGGACCCCATAGACTTCCATTATATGACTGACAGACAAGAACGGTTTGATACTGTGGAAACAAAGACACACATCTTGGATGCCCTTGAGGTAAGCTAAAACATATAAAAAATTAATTTCAAAGGGAACTATCCCTTTAACCACATCCAAGAGTGGAATAAGGGTCTTTGTGTGCGTTCATCGTATACGATGCATCGGCTCCGCTGGTTTCCTCTAGGATTATAAGTGTGCCCTGAGCGAGGGAGATTGGTCAAACGCACGCCGAGCTGCCACCTCTGACTGTGAGCATGATTCAATGTGATGTCCACTTTGTGTCCCTTTATTTGCCTCTGAAAGGAAAAGCTTGTCTTTTATGTCTGCCAAGCGGCCCTTTGCAACCCTGCACAGCTAATCATACATCCTGTCAACACGACTGTTTTACACTAAACCCTGTTGTTCTGTTTAGAAAGCCCGGTTCTGTTTATGGTGCAGAAATGATGCAGCCTTATGGTAAAATCAATAAAGTTGCATGGGTTATAAATATATGAATCTAAACGACAGCAGAGGGGGAGTAATTATACAAATAAAACATTGTGTTCTCGGCGGGAAACACGCTAGGACATAATTGATTAGCATTTTGAAGGTGATAACGAGACATTTTGCGCTTTGCTCTGTTGTATAGCGCACGCATCTGCGTGTGTGGATTTTAACTGTCTTGACATGTCCTTGTGGAGTGATCTCAACCGTGATGGTAATAACAATAATTATCTTCTAAGTGTGGAAAGTCAAAGACATGAATATTCTCATACAGCGTTAAGTTCAGCAGACAAGTGCTTTCACATGATTTCATCAAGACAAATTAACAGTAATTGCACATTGAATTGTTCCAGAAATATCAGATGCTGTTGCTTTCTTAGTTTGATGTTCAGAGAAAGGTTGTTGTTTTTTTAATTCAGTGGCACCATATCATTTGTTGGTCACGAAGAAATCACATTCAGAAGAAAAACATTAGTCGATCAAAAAAATCCACATAAACAAACTAAAACTCAAAAGCAACCAAGACTTTATAGTTCCATTTGGGAAAAAGGCAAAAGCTGGCCAAATCCGCCATCACTTTTGATTAATTCTTTACTTACTCTTTCACAGGCATTAGATTTTTGAAAAATTGTTATTAATAAGGACATGATTTCTAGAGATTAACCCCTCGTTCCTTTATCCCTGATCCAGAGACCTTTGGAAAATTGATCCTGTTAGATTGATGGATGTCCTGTTTAAGGGTTTGTCCTTGTGCTAGTGTTTTTGCTGTAATCCGGAGGGCTCATTTGTTTAATGATGCAATTGTATCTCATTTTGTCACTTCTGTGTAATGTCACATTGAACAAACCTTAAGTTGTTTAATTTGGGGTTTTATTAGACCTAAAACAAACCTTCGGACAGAATAAACATTTTCAAGTTACTTGAAACATTTAACCAAATCTGTTTTTCAGTTGATGAGTTGGCAAACCGTAAAAACTATGTTCCATCCAGATGATGTGATCAAAATTTGGAATGCAGACAATAGCTATTGTGTTTCCATAAAATCTGTAAATACATTTTGTGCAAAACAGAAGTGAAACAGCCATTCTAATGCATTTAATTGTTTGTGGTTTAGAGCGCAAACAAAACTACTGGACAAATTTCATGTTTGCCAGCAATTGGTGGCAAATGCCTTATGTCTGGAAACAATATCACATCTGACAAATCAATTCGGTAACAGTCCAAAACAAACAAACAAAAATAAATAATTTGTCATGCGCATTTAAAAAAACAAAAACATCAAGCATTTTTGCTTGATGGCAAACACTGGGCTGATGAATGTTAGTGCAGCGGTCATGTTTACCATTTTGTAAACAAAACGTGGATTGTACATCACAGATATACAGCCATTTAGCACAGGATGAATGGTCGAAATGGGCTTCATTATGGAGCTGTGTCATGGGGCCCTGTTATCAGGCACTGCACCATGGGTCCAACTGCCTGAGATATAGAGACAACTCTGTGGACAAAGCCTTGATGTTGACACACAACATATTAGTCCCCCTGGAAAAACAGGGGGCTTTGTCCCAAATTTCCATTTCCTCTCCCACCGTTTAACGGGTGTCATCAAACTAGGGCAGATGGAGCTGGACACTGTGAATGAGGGAGGAAGAGAGAGAAGAAAATGGATGTTTATTGTCCATGTATTTTTAAAGAGGGCATCTGCAGCACTAGATGTGTAAACATAGCTTGACCCTGAGAAGTAAGAAGTGGTCGTGTTAAAGAGGATCTTTGGGTAAGAAATGGCCAAAAAGGGGAAGTCAATAAAAGTCATTGAGCTTCATTAACACTGACATACACCTTTTTTCCATGTTATTAATGCCCTTTATTAAGGCATAAATTGCATATTAACTATTGATTACCTATTACCATTCTTCAATAATCAATTGTAACTGCTTCAAACGTATTCTAGTCCATCTTTATTTTAATCTGGTTTAAACTCCTCTTTTGTCTAATTTTTCCATTCAAGCCGAGAGCAAATTCTATATTTATCGTTCCATTATGTTTAAATATAGGGGATGATCAGCACACGTCAAAGACAGGCAATGCTAAAACGATTATCTTTATAAAGTGGTAACCCTTTGACCTATGACCTTTAAAATAGGGCAGTACAATTGCATGGAGCTTTCGGTCTGTTTTGTGAAAGATTAAAGAGAGACGATCTGTTGCACCTGCCAGCCCAGCGTGTTATTACAACGGCTATGACGGGTCCATCTAGTGTCCCAACTGACTGATGTCAAACCCTTTTTCCTGAGTATAAAACAGGACTGGACACGTTCAGGTCCAAGTATTTCCGATCTGCGAGAAAAAGAACTGCAGTGAAACAACAATCTGAATGTGAAATGAATGGCTTGCCAATTAGAGGCGAGTTTCGGGCTTCCCTGTCGTGTCGGGGTCGTGTTAAAAAGAAGCCTGTGATCTGGGCAGATCTCTGGAGCAGCAGCGATACCATCCTACACCCCCTGAGTTCACAGGACACGTATCACCTGCGCTCAGCATCTCGCTCCATTACAGGCCTGCCGCAGCTTCGGTGCCATTCTGCGCATCTGCTCCCGGTGGTTCCGGCGTCTGCAGTCAAAAGCTCATAATGAGCATCTCTCACTCCAGCTGTCCCACTGATAGCCTGAAACCAGCTGCATGCTGGGAGCTGCAAGGATAGGCTGTCAGCAGGCCGATGGGCTTGACCCTTGACCCCTAGCTCAGCCGGACTTCAGCATTGTGACTGATGACGCGGAGATTACGAGCTCCCCGGAGACTCACCGCCACACGTCTGGTCGCGGCTTTGCCATCGCGACATCGATTCGTGGGATTCCGTTTTTCCGCACATAGGTTACAGACCAGTTCTTGTGTAACCTTTGAACTTTAGCCGTGAAACAGCAAGTCTGTTCTCCAAGTGCCTGATTGGAGCAGCCATCACTGAAGTGTGATTAGAACTCCACCAAACAAACACGAAGGCCTTCATTGAATTCCTGTCAAGTCCATGCAAACCAAAGGTGACAGATGTAATTTGTTTGTCCCGATAGTTTAATTTAAGCTGATACCTTTGAGCTAGAGCCGCAGTGTGAGAAATGGCAGAAGGAAATGGGTATGGGGACAGTGGAAAATCGTGAGAGGGAGAGTTCCTGTCCACTTGTCTCCTTGGCTTCTTAGTGTATACGCCTTACAGAAGGCCAGTTGCATCAACTTCCACATTTACCTTCTGAAAACAATCCATTAAAACTGTGCCAGGCTACCGGCCCTGCCACTCCACGAGGAGCGCAAGAGGGAATGGAGCGACAGCGTGAGATAGGGACACAGTGTATTAACCAGGAGTGAAGGCATCATGTGAGTAACACAGTCGGGAAGGGAGAGAGAACGAGAGGTAGGAAGAACGATGGAGAGAGAGAGAGTGAGGACACTGGCGGACAGCTACAAGATGGAGTAGCAGCATGCGGGAGATAAGCTGTCGAGGCGGAGACAGTGTGTGACAGTCCTCGAAGCGGCAAGCAGGCGAGAGTGTGACAGGGAATACAGAGAGCTGCATTATTGTTTAAATCATTGATTGCTTCCCTCCTCCTCAGCCTGTGACGTGTGTGACACCAGAGAGAGGGCTGAAAAAACAGGGTGCAAAACCTCCTCCTCCTCTTCCCCTTTGTTCTTCCTCATTTCCACTAGATGCACTGTATACCTGCCGTCTTTGTCCTAACCATCAACTGGGGTTTGTCTTCACTTGCTTTTTTGCCGCTGTTTCTTTTCTTTCTATACTTCTTTAGTGTGTCTGGATTGCATTTAATTAAGCGGCACAGCAGAGATTTCTCAAAACTACTGATGTATATATACATTATATATTTATATATGTGTGTGTGTGTACAAATTATTTATATATATATATATATATATATATATATATATATATATATATATATAGTTCAGTAATTTCACTTAAATGACAATTAATAGGTAATCTCCATTGCCATTTAAGTGAAATTACTGAACTTAAATATACAAGCTTGATAAAAATGGTCATTTTAGAAGAAAAATTCAAATGGCATTTAAAGGCTTTTGCATCTGAACTCTTCATATATATATATATATATATATATATATACATATATATATACTGTATATATATATATATATATACACACAGTATATGTGCAAAACATTACAAAAACATTTGACAGTTTTTGCTACAGTTCAAGTGACAGTTCACACAAAAATGTCAATTTTGCCATTTATTCATGTCGTTCCGAAACCTATATGGCAATATAATGAAAGTGAACTGGGTCTGTCAACCCATATGACAAAAATCCTGGTATGAAAGTAGTCAATACAACTTTTGTGCTATATGCCAAGTAGCAATGTCTAATTTGTAAAGGAATCATTTTTTTTTTCGATCTCAATGCAAAAACAAAATTGGTCTGAACAATTTATTCATGAATCAGGCTAATCTGTTTCTGGAGATCAATTTAACACTGAGATTAACAGGCTACTAGATAGGAAGATTATCAGTGCATTTGTTACATTGCTTTTGGGATTAGGTTTTTGGAAGGACATAAGTGTAAGTAAATGATGACCAGGATAAATCATCAACACAATTATTGTGCAAACTAAATGATATCCATGCCTTCTATGATTTATTTGAATGCTCAGAAAACTGGGGAAACTTTGTTTTGAGATTTAAGACTGCAATAAATAAAGTCTGAACAACTTCTCCCAGCACTTTCTCCTAACACTGCAAGACATTTGAACAATTTCACCATTCAATCAACCTTTGATATTTTCCCTGTTAAGTGAGAAGGTCACCTCTTCTAACGGTCAAATGCAAATTCCATACAGAATCATCTTCCAGTTTAGATATGAACATGATTTGTCTGTATCTTTATGATGTGAAGCTTTAAGTTCAATAAATAACACCAACATTAAGCCTGGTAGTACTCTACACACTATAGTTCAATTAAAACAATGTTTTCACATGGCTTTCATTAGACCACCAGCATATAATTTCTGAAGGATCATGTGACATTGAAGACTGTAGTAATAAGGCTGAAAATTCAGCTTTGCTATCACAGGAATTAATTACATTTTAAAAAACAATAAAATATATCAAATCACAATATTAGCTTTATTTTTGATCAAATAAATGCAGCCTTGGTGAGCAAAAAACAAAAAAAAGTTTACATAATGCGACTCAAAGATGAATCATGATTTTTGGTTGAGAGAACACTTGCCCACAAATTTTGCAAATATCTTTGAACATGGTGAATTTGATCCATCAAGTTCAAACCCTACACTGAAATACGTCTCTTTTCCTCTCATCTTGCTCGTCTTTCTCTCCAAGTGCAGGCAGTGGAGGTGTTGGGCAGAAAGTGGCTAACAGTGAGGTCTTGTGACACTCCCCCTCCACCCACTCTTCCTCTCCGCAGGCCGGCTGTCTCTCTCCGCTCGCCCAGAGCCTGACACTGACGTGACACTCGTGAAATAATTATGAACCAAAAACACTGCTGACAGCAAACAGCCCGCTCCCCTCAATGATGTGTCACCCATGATTAGCATGGGTCCTGGCATCCTCGCAGCCCGCAGGCGGAAGAGAGAGGAGGGTGAGGGGTACGGAGGGAAGGGGTGGGGGGACGGCGAGATGGACAAAGAAAAAGTCTAAGAAAAACGCAAAAATTAAACCGAGATGGATGAAGCGTAAAACTAACAGGAGCTGGTAAACGGAGGGAGTGATATAAGGACGTACAAGAATGTGGGGTGGAGTTAGATGCTCTGAAGCTCATGACCGTAGGGAATAAACCTTAGATACTGACACCTGTATCTGTCATCTGCTGTTATAGGGGACATATGCCTCGCTTCAGGCCACCACAGATCAGCACCGCGGCGTCACACGCTAATATGTGGTCTCTGACCTTTGCCTGTTAAATACCAAAGGTCAAAACAGATGTGGGTGAATCAGGGTTGGACATAAATCAGGACTGAGTGTGAATTTGAATTGAACTGACCACACCCTATAGGAAGCTGAATTGAAAAGACAGGACTTGCAATTCAGAGAACACAGATTTACTGCATTCTAGGAAATTCATACAAAAGTGATTTGTGAAAGAAAATTTGTTTCAAACCAATTAAGATTTACTTCTGTGTTTCTGTTTTTTTGTCTTCTATTTTTTGTCATTAGGGTTCAAAAATAGGGTTACCAACTGTCCTGTTTTCCCAGGACATGTCCTGATTTCATATAACAATAACCATTTTCTATCCATACAGAGGAGGCATAACCTACTTTAAATGTATTGAAATTAATAAGGTATCTTTGAGGAAACTTCGAATATCGATTTGAGTAGGCCCATCAGTTTGCAGACAGAGTGTCCTGGTTTTTTGGTAATTAAAATATGGTCACACTATCAAAAAAGCATTGTATGGACGAAAAACAACCTATACATTTTTCAAAATATTTAAAGCTACACTGTGTGATTTTACACCCATCTAGTGGTGAAAAGGTATATGAACATTCATCCAGTGAATATTAGTTTCTGTTCTCCTCAATTCCGATTTCCTTTTAACTCCTACGGTGGCCAATGTAGTCCAAGATTAACATGGCTTCCAGTTCAACCTCGTCCATGAGTGTTAACTCAACAGACGTAAAATGACGAAAGTCAGAAGCTTGAATTAACGGGTATGTCCCTCTTTGGCTAATGTACTTTCAAGATGGAGGGGCAACATGGCGACCGATAGGGTTGGGAACCAGAACCGGTTCTTATCCAGAACCGGTAGTGTTTTTGAAAAATAACCGGAACTGTGCAAAATTCCTCAGTTTCGGTTCTGAAAACGGTTCTGGTGCAATATGTGGGCAAGTGCTGGGAGTAACGTTAGATTTTCCTTAGCGTCTCACCTCAAGGCGAGAGAGAAAGAGTGTAGAGCTGCATGATTAATCTTTAAAAGATTTTGATTCAAACACCAACGCCATCTTATTCCTAAATGACAAAAACTTCACCCCTGAAGTTGCGGTTTGCGCCCAGTCAATAATATAGCCTACATTCAAAATCTATTTGCGTGGAGAGAGCAGTTGTCCATATGAAACTGCTTTACAATCACACAATATTTACGTTACAGATATTCAAATGATTAACGTTACAGAAGTACTTTGATAAAAGTTTATAGTTTGAGTAAACATTGACGGTAATAATCAAAACAGATGTAATCCGTAACTTTTTTGTGTTCAGAATTTACAATGAGCGAGTGCATCATGAATGCCGTTTTCAAACCGTGTTTTTGTCTTATCTTGAATCACTGACGTTAAGCCTGTAATAAGCAGCTAATACTCGGACTTCTTGTTTAGACTGGCCGCAGATCTCAGCCGCTGCAGAGTAGCCCAATGCCTGCGTGACTCGTCATGGACATAAACAGAGAAAGTAGCTCCGGCAACAATGTTCTTCCGCAAGACGCATGCAGTTCTGTTTATTAACTGCTAGAGCGCCGATTTATCCAGTAATTAAATAAGTAAAGTCTTAAATTATGAATCAATCATTCAAACTGTTTTAAAAGATAATCTGTTCTATACACATCTTACATGTGTGTTCAAGCATATTCTACCCCTTCTGAGAGGGTATTCTTCACTGTTGGAGATACAATTTTTTTCAGATTTTTTTTGTGTGCAGAAATTGCTTAATAATATGTTGAATTTGTTTACATTACCAGTCTGTTAAACTCATTTGTCAAGTACTATAAGAAATAAACACAAAAAGGATTGTGGATTTTTCTCTTAATAATATTTTTTTATGAATGGGAACCGAGAATCGTTTGGTGGAAACCGGAATTGGAAAATTTCTCACGATTCCCAGCCCTCAGCGACTGACATAAGAACCCCTTACCCATATGTATTTTCACTTGCAATGTATTTTTACACTCACAAGAATACTTTATTACTTGAAAAAAGTAAATAAACATTAATGAGCACATATATTTTTGAAAAGAACTAAGTGTTTTTAGCTAAGAATAAACTAAAAGAGTTACACAGTGTAGCTTTAAAGTATTTACATACACACACACACAAATGCAATTAACAATCTAATGTCAACGTTTTTCAACTTTGTTAAAACTTTTACACAAGACAAGCTTTCAAAGTTTGTCTTTATATTAATTCACTTTAATTATATTTACTTGCATTTGAATTTCAAAAGCAATTCTGCATTCTGTATTATATAATTCTGCAAATTTAGAAATTCAACTGTTAAGTAAAAGGCATTATCAATTCAATTCTGAATGGCAGACATTTCTGCAGTGAAACTTTGTGACACGTGCAGGAGCACACTTCGAAACACGAGCATGTGCAGTTGCGACAAAAAGTCAGCCAGTACATGTTCCAGGAAGTGAAATCCATCAGCCACTTTAAAGCGGGCAGACCAGGCGTTTAAAAAAGCAGACCGCGTCTCTCCAGCCCTCTCCAGTGCCAGAGTGAATTTGCAGTGACGGCGTCGAGATTGATAGGTGGATTCACAAAGCCCTTCAGAACTCTAAGGAAAGCAGCTTTGTTTCCATGACTGGAGGTATAAAACGCACAATGTACATAACTCTTCTTAACAGAGAGTAAATCCCAGTAAAACAACTTGCCGTCTGAAGGGACAGTACATTCCACCTCACTATATTTGGAGATAAATCTAGGATGATCAACCATGAAACACTCACCGTCCAGAGCTGGGAAAACACTCGATTTATAGAGCTGGGAGTTTCAAAGAGCTACAAAACGTCTGAGAGACAGAAAACACAAATAAAAAACATTTTTATAGTGCGTCAAATAGATGGGCATCCCAAAACGTTTTATTAGCCGCTTTTGGTGACAGGCTTTCCTTCGCTGACATGATGCTCAGGCCAGCGTTGAGCTGTAAAATGAGAGGACGGCTTTGTTGTGCTAACTCAGACTAGTCTAGACTAGCATGTGGGAAAAGCTTTGAAAATGAAAGCCGGTGTCTGCGTAGGTAGGGCTACAGGCGGAAGGGTGTGTGTCGGTAGCAGTGGGAGGGGTGGCGTTGGCCAGGGCTGTTGGTTAAAGGGTGGCACAGAGAGAGAGAGAGAGATGGTGACACCGCAGCTTTGAAAGGTTCATACAATATTAATGTCCACGAGGGAGAATCACTAGCCTGGCCCCAGGGGTCACCCAATTAACTGGAACACACTCCCATTTCCAGTGTGTGTTCTGTGCAGTCGGCTCCATACCTCCTTTCTGACATCAATGTGTGTGTGTTTGCTCATATCTGCGCACGCTGATGGTCACCACACTCATAGCTCATGTTTTCTTCTGTTACTCTAGTCTCTCTCTTGAAAGAAGAAGTGTTGCAGGTAGCAGTGATGTATGGTTGCAAAAAGCTAATTAACTGTTTAACTTTTTTAGCTTATTAATATGTTGAAAATTAAGCTGGCTCAGGTGAATCTAACAAACAGAGCTGCTCTCGGATTTGAACCTGGCAGTGCTAGACACAGTTTAGTCACACAGTAGAGAAAGGAAAAAGTGAAGATGGAAAATGGAGGAAAAAGCCTGAGAAATGCTGCAAGCTGAATTCAAACCCGCATTGCGTACACAAGCAACAACGCTCAACATATCTGATGCAACACCTAACCCGGGCCGCAACTAATCTAAACATTTTTAACACAATGCAAAACCAGAATGGCATGAAATAGGAATGTCAATCGAACAAACATTTTATTCAAATGAATTACATTATACTGACGTATGTGTGTGTGTTTTATATTTTTTCTAAGGATGCCAGTTTAATCGTTTAATGTTAATGTGGTACTAAACTAAACTTTACTCACTCATAATTTACTCACCCCCATGTCATCCAAGATGTCCACGTCATTCTTTCTTCAGTCAAAAAGAAATTTAGGTTTTTGATGAAAACATTCCAGGATTTTCTCCATGCAATGGACTTCAATGGGGACCAAACGGTTCAAGGTCCAAATGAGAGTTTCAGTGCAGCTTCAAAGGGCTTTAAACGACACCAGACGATGAATACGGGTCTTATCTAGGACCCTTCGAGTCTTGACTCGAAAAAGATTTTGATGAACGAATTTGAACTGGAGAGTCACAAACGCTCATCACAGAACAGAGCAAGGCAAGCATTTGAGCTTATAAAACTTTAACTTTTTTATTTTTATTTTTTAAATGACTGATCATTTCGCTAGATAAGACCCATATTCATCATCTGGTGTCATTTAAAGCCCTTTGAAGCTGCACTGAAACTCTTATTTGGACCTTGAACTGTTTGGTCCCCATTGAAGTCCATTACAGTATGGAGAAAATCCTGGAATGTTTTTATCAAAAACCTTAATTTCTTTTTGACTGAATAAAGAAGACATGGACATCTTGGATGACATGGGGGTGAGTAAATTATCAGCAAAAGTAGTTTTTTTTTTTAAAGTGAACTACTCCTTTAAGCTAGTCTCAGAATAAAATGATGTTTAAGCTGTTTTAACTGAAAGCAACTTCCAAAGGCATTTCTTAAAATATGTCAGTGTCATTGTTTTGTTAAAAGATGCACACTAGTGATGTTGTTGTTGTTGTTTTTCTAAGGAACGTTCATTCAAGCTACTAAAATGTCCTCCTAATTGAACTAAGGCTAAGTCCAGGATTAATCTAAGCTTTGTCTGTGAAACCAGGCTGTGGTTTATCATGAATTCCACAAAAATATTAAGAAGCAAAAACGGTTTTCAGTTCAAGAAGGATCATGTGACACTGAAGACTGGAGTAATGGATGCTGAAATTTCTAATTTACCATCGCAGTATTTTAAAACATATTTAAATTTAAGTTATTTTTAAAATGTAATAGTTCATATTATTACTGTTTTTACTATATTTTTGTTAAAAAGTCTTGTTGAGCATAAGAGACTTCTTCCAAACTTCTGACAGGTAATGGTTGCATGTGTGGGTGTGTGTCCTAGTAATCCTACATTATGGGGACAAAATGTCTCCACAAAGATGGCAATATCCAAAGCTTTCTGTAATGGATAAGTTTAGGGTAGGGTTAATGTTGGTGGGATATCATATACAGTTTGCACAGTATAAAACTAATTATGTCTAATGACTGTGTGTGTGTGTGCATATTTATATATAAATTAATTGCTCTAAATGAATATATAAAATTGACAGCTTTAAAATGAATACAGAAACATGATATACTCTCTGTTCTATTGTGTGATAAAGCATATTCTGTGACTGTAAAGCTCAGAAAGACTATTCATGGTAAACGGATACATGATTAAAGTCCCCATTCACAACTGACAGTATCTCATGGGCCACTGTTACTTTATCTGGATGTCATAGCAGGTTAAACGAGGGCTAATGGTTAGGCTAAACGCTATGAATCTAGGTGTCAATGCCCTGATTGTGTTCTTATCAGCTCTCACAAAAAAGCAGCACCATCTCTCTCTCCCCTACGTCTCATATTTCACACTCATGTCTACAGTCCCCATGGTCACAGACCTCTCTTGAGCACCTGCAGATGACTGATATTAGCCTACTGCAGGCTGTACTGATGTTATATTTGCACTGCAATTCAGCCCTCCATAGTGGACAGGGTATCATGATGTAGATAACTGGGAAAGGTTATGCAAAGACCCACTACATTGAGTAGAAGCAGAACTGTGACATTTCATATTACAATGCGATACACATTGGACATTTCCGGCTGACCACTGGCACAGATTTATCTCTACTAAAGAAGACTACATGCTCAATAATCCCAATAAATACTTGTAACAATTGTGGTTGAGACTGAATGTTGGAAAATATTAAAGTCATCTTTCACTATGTAACCCAACACACAAAACTGAATGCTTTATCATTATTAAACAAAACAGTGTGGACTAACCTTTAGTCAGTATACTAGACTATGCATGTTTCTTGCTCTATACTGCAAAACAAAAGCTTAACAAGAACCTGTACAAGAAAAAATAATACAAATTTAGTTGATTCTGCTATTTTCTACGAAATACATTAACAAACAATGAAATGAAAAAGACATATAGCCACAAATAGCTCAAATTAAATAAAAGCCCAAAACAATAGCCTACTTTTTAATTCTAACCTATCTAATTTTAATTTAAATAAAAAATTTTGTTTAAAAATATTTTTAATATTCGAATAAAAAAATGCAGTGGCAGCAACGAGTATGAACCCACTTCTGATTGTTGCAGCAACACTATTTAAGCATATTTAGTCCTAACGTATTAATCACAAACATGCTCATAAGATTCTCAATTAATTACACACATTCATAATAGTCATTTAAATGCAGGGACTCAGTTTTAAATGAGATCAGATTATGCTAATAAATGCATGAAAGCCCATTTAAAACAATTACATTCCCAGGGAACTGATGTGATATTTAGACCCTTTCTAAACACTTAGAGGACTTTTTTTACATGTTATGAACTTAAAGGATTCACCGGGACTAAGTTAAATGGATTATTGTGTTAATGACTACCTGAAATAAACTTTGCCATTACGTTATTAAAGGTTATTAGCAAAAATGATGCTTCAATGAAAAAAGTCAGTCTGAATGTCCATACTAATATTTTCTTTATATGCAACTGCATTTTACACTATATTTGCTTCAAGAAATTACCTTAAAACAAGTCACGAACAAGTATAAATAGAGTAGATATTCCTCTTTTTGCTACAGTTTTTAAACCAGCAAAAAATTTTGGAGCTGATGGAGACAAGTGGGTGAGTTCTGCACCATCTTTAGACAAGCTCTGCATGCCGGTGCAATGGCCTGTTCTCCTGTCTGAGACACGGCCATCATGACAACAGCTCTGCCAAACAGACTGTTTATATATAGTATAAAAAGTGCTGAAATAAAGCGTTCAACTACGCTTCTGTCATGTGATTTAGTTTTGTTATACAAATAAGTAATTTAATTAAAATAAGTACATTAATTAAACAGTAATTAACCCATCCTCAGACAGCATCATATGGAATCCAATTTCTGCCACATACAAAAGAAATTATGATTAATCAAAGCATGACTTATGAAATAAAGTCATAATTATGACACACTCTCAGAAAAAAAGGTACAAAAGCTGTCACTGGTACTGTACCTTTTCAGAAGGTAAAGTTTTGTCCATTTTAGGTGTTAATATGTACATTTTTGTGTTAATATGTACATTTTTGGTGCTAATATGTACATTTTAAGTGTTAATATGTACATTTTAAGTGTTAATATGTACATTTTTGTGTTAATATGTACATTTTAGGTGTTAATATGTACATTTTTGTGTTAATATGTACATTTTTAAGTGTTAATATGTACATTTTAAGTGTTAATATGTACATTTTTGTGTTAATATGTACATTTTAGGTGTTAATATGTACATTTTTGTGTTAATATGTACATTTTAGGTGCTAATATGTACATTTTTAGTGTTAATATGTACATTTTAGGTGCTTATATTTTCATTTCATAAGCTAATATGTCAATTTGAGGAGCTAATATGTACATTTTAGGTGGTAATATGTACATTTTATGAGCTAATATGTACATTTTATGAGCTAATATGTACATTTTATGTGCTTATATGTCCATTTCATAAGCTAATATGTCCATTTTAGGTGGAAATATGTACATTTTAGGTGGAAATATGTACATTTTAGGTGCTAATGTACCACTAAGGTACCAATATGCAGCCTTTGGGTACAAAAGTGTACCTTTTGAGAAGGTACAGCCCCAGTGACAGCTTTTGTACCTTTTTTCTGAGAGTGCATAAACAGTCAAAATGATTAAATACTAAGTCATAGTTATGACATAAAAAAAAAATCAAAATGAGATTTAAAAGTTGAAATTACATAAAAGTCAAAATAGACTTGAATCAAAATTATGAGATACTAGTCATAATTATGAGACTATGACAGCGAAGATGACACAATTTATGTCAAAAGTTCTGTCACAATTCTAACTTGTAATAGTATGTTTAGTATGTAACTATGTAATAGTTTCAATTTACCAATGCATGATTTAAAATATATATATTTCTTAGCTTATGTAAGACCAGTCAGATATGGAATGGGATTGGGTTATGAGTCATGAAAGATCTGAACCTGTGAGCTCACAGCTCTTCGAAGTTCAGCAGTGGAGTGAGTTGGAGAGCGAGTCTCTCACTAAATGACCCTGTGTGCCGCCTCCACAGTTTCCAGGGGGAAATTCAATTGAGCCCAGTGACATATTAGCATTCTGCTGATCAACACAGAGGGTGGACAATCCACTTAACGGGCGAAAAGACTACCGCACAGCTCCTCAATATACGATAACATCACACATATACAGGAAGGTCACAGCTCGGGTGACCAAATCACAGCCCATGACACATACTCCACAGAAGAACACACACTAAGATTTACTCACACTGACTGACTGCGCAAACATTTCTGTTTCTACAATTGTTAACAGCATGCATTGACTTAAGCTTCATGACCTGATGTAGTGATTTCAAACAAGCCTTGAATCAAATGTAACCTGGTGCTAATACAACATTAAAGAAAGTGTGTACATATCTATTACAGAATGTCGATTCCAACACATTACGTTCCAAGTTTGTACATTGTATTTTTCATAAACACTTCAGTAAAGGCGTTTACAACCATATTTCATTTCCCTTCCCATATTAAAGTGTCCTCAGCATTCTTCTAATAACTATGTCAAATTACACCTCGTGCCACAACCCCATTAGTCACTGACGTTCCTGTCCTCACAAAAAAAAACACCTTCCAACAAATCATTATTTGGAGCAACCCTATCAGAGCAGGCTGACAGTAAACTCGCCATAGTTTTATGAGCTTGTAAATACATTATCCGTGTCTTTTGACTGTCATACGGCGTGCATGTGCTGAGCAGTGCTATTACCATGAGCCACTGTGTGTGTGCAAGTGTGTTTGTGTGTTGATTGAAGTAATTAGGCACTCACTGGATGGACTTTAACTCAGCCTCGCCAGCTAATAGCCAACAAATATATAAAAGCAATAAACTAATGGTGTGAGTAATTAAGCAAAGCTGTATTTACACGCGTGAGGGAGCAGCCGGCGCGCTGGTTCCCGATGGAGATCAGCAGAGGGTGGAGTTTTCTTCTGCTTTGTCTGATAATCAGAGACTGAGAACACTCAGACAAATCAGAGGAGCAAGACGACATTTTCTGCTGACGTTTGGAGTGATACGAACGCAAACGTTTCAAATTCAAAGAACAGGATGTATTCTTTCAGACAGGAAAGTGATCAGGATATGACACAGAGTTGAATCTAACCGTTAAACACACTACCTTTATTTGTTAACAAGATGCACTATATGAAATTCTGAAATATTTGGAAATAAAATGTATATAATATAATACGTTTTTCATACTTTAAATTTGAAGAGTGACTTTTCTATTTTCATTTAGTCCATCCTCCATTTTTGGAAGTGTTCCTATGAAACAGGTGAGTCAGACCTGAGGCCTTCTTTCCTGAACAACAAACCTAATCTACATACATTTCAGTGGCCTTTGATGGATTTGAAGTGTGGCTGACAGCTCAGGAATTACATATCAAGAGGACTAAAAAGCGACGGATTTATTGCGTGCTGCAGTGTCCGCGGTGCATTTAAAGGTTGCAAACGCAACTGTTTCACACCAAAGTTCCCGGGGCCTTCCGCCGAATCTGAATACAGATGAGGTTCTCTGATGAGATTGATGCATAACAGCTCCCAGCATGCACAAAGTCCCAACAACCCGCAATGTCGGCTCCCTTTAAAGCCCGGGTGTATCTTAATTTGAATGTAAGCAAGTGATGGTATAGGTTTTCATGATATGTTAGGTTTAAACATCAGTTTCCAGTGCACTCTGCCATACTTGTCCATCAGGGTATTCCATGAGGGATCACTCAACTGTGTGAATGTTTTTTTCTTCAGATCGGCACATCGTTTTTTCAATATTTTCTTTTCAATTTCAAAAAATGTGCTTCAGATATTACACGTGGATTTCAAAAAGACTTCATGACAAGCCGGATGGAAATGCCAAGGTGCGCATAAATTCTAAAAATGTGCATAAAAAAAAACGTTTTGCTCATACGACAAGAAAACATGCACATAAACTATAATGGAAAATTTTTTTGTATAAATTCCTCGATGACTGGTTTTATTGCGTTGCGCATTCTGAGGCACAAACAATTTATTATACATGAAAAGACCCGCTGTAGCTTATCCTACTGCAGCAAATACAAATTTTCTTAGTGATATTTGGCGCCAATTTATCAGGAAGTGAAGATTTTGTTCTCTTGGTATCGCTGGATGGAAACGGTGCTTTTTTCGCAAATGTTTATTTTGCGCATAAGTTAAATTTGCAACTTTGAATGGAAAAAGCTAATATTTTTCACGTTACCACTGACCATTTTGCAGTCATTTTTGTAAATGAGTGTATCTTTTTTTTTTCAGATGCTGAATTTTCCTCTGTCCAGCTCTGAGGATATTCGCACCTGCAATCTCAATATGTTTCCTGTTATATCATTGTGTTCATTTTACCCCAGATCTTCAATATCTGCACTCCCACCAGCTCTCCTTTCTGTGTTGTCTGAAGTGTGTGTTGCCTTTAGGGTAATAAGGGCAAAGGGAAAAATATTACGTCCTTTCACAATTATAAGCATTGCAAATATTAAAGTGTCTGGCTACATAGCAGAGGATACTTTGATTGGTATCTTAACCTTTGACTACACTATAAAGCAGTCAACTCCCGGTGCCCATATTGGAAGGGCTGGAATTTAATTCTGAAATGATTTGGGATAATAAGGAAGATGGATAATGTATGCAAGAGGGATATTACGTTTGGGCTAAATGCAGTTGGGGGGCCAGCGCTATTGGAGTTGAATAATCACAGCGAGTTATAATCCGGGTGATAGAAATACCGCACTGTCACAGTCAAGAGAGCAACTCTTAAATCACGCGGAGGAAGAGAGGCAGAGAAAGGAGGGTGAGGAGACGCAGGCAGGCCAAAGGCGCCCACCGCTGCACTTTGACTGAAACTTTCATTAGCGCTCTCATCTGCCTTTGTTTTTTTAATAACCACGCCCTCCTGTCATCCCTCCCCGGCTGTAACACATTTAATTTCTCAAAAATGCCAAATTACACCGGCGATTCAGACGACACTAAGCCGGAGACACAAAGTTCAGTGGCGGGTTTTCACAATGATAAATTCATATTTACAAAGATCAACAGGCAATTCTGATCACAACAAGGGGCCAAAACAAAGCATATTAATTAATTATTTTAGTTTTAAAAGAAATCCACAGATAAATTATGTTGTTTCGGGTAATGAAGACCTTAAGCACTATCACTTAAAACAGACCATGTTGGCATACCAAATTTCAATGTTGACCTACAGTGTATGACATTTTGTCACAAATGAATTGTGCATTGACATTTTTGGATGCTTTGACTATTCTGACATTTTTGTAAACTAGTGTATTTTGTGTTTTTAAGACACTGAATTTCTGAGGATCTTGCAATAAAGACATATGAATGCACTATTCCTTTAAATAAGAACAGTCAGATACTTTGCGTTAAGTGGATACGTTACTGTTGTTATAGAGGGCAAAACACAAATTTTAATGTATTATGACAGTTGTGAATGGCCCAGGCTACACAAATCAAACAGGAGAGGAAAAGTGCATAGCAAGTGTAATAAATCACAAGCGCTCCTAAAGTACAGGGAGAAAATACAATTGGAGTTTTTAATTACACAAATATCAAACTCATACATGATTCTATGAATTAGCATAATGATTTCATAATAGTAATGTTAAGTCTCTGCTCTGTCTTTGCCATGCTAATAAATCACATGATATTGTCTTTTATTCCAAAATCATTTCATTAAATTTTACAAAAAGCTGCCAAACTGTTATCTAAAGTACTTAAACTATATTTCATTGAACTATGTCCAAATACCCAACATCACAATGCCCAGACGAGAAAACAAAACATAATTTCTAATCTATATTTCTTGAGCGAAGGCTTTGTCTTTAACTCTGAAACTGTGCAGTGTGACTGATAATCTCATATAAAGACTAACATGACGTAGGGTCTCACTTCAGTCTGGACACCAGTGGTGTTTCAGCCTTTAATTGTTCTCTGCAAAAATCACCTCACCTATTTTTTCCGTCTTACTCTGTCTCTCTCTTTTCTCTTGCACTCCTTTGGCTCCTTTTGTTCTTCGTTGTGCCTATTTATCACGGTGTGAAGGTTGAAAGAGATATTATTAATCCTGGGGAATGAAGGCAGGGTTAGCGGCATGGATCGCATTGTGAGAGGGGTAATGATAGGCAGACGTGCTTGGCCAGTGGTCTGTGTGGGCTTGATGAATGGGGAGCAGGGGCAGAGTGAGTGGAGCTGGGTGGCGGGCCACTGGGCCATGCAGTACACCCCCAAACACTCCGACACCCACCCACCTGCCACTCTTTTATCAGATCAGCATTAGGATAAGAGGAAAAGCAGGGAAGGAATATATATCTACATATGTGTTAGCGCTTACAGACACACTCGCACACTCTCTTTACCTGTCTAACTAGTTCATATGGCAACTATATGAGTGTGACCAATTCGAACCTGAGCCCCCATTGCACTAACCACTGCACCACAGCACCGCTTTTTATTTTATCTTCCAACACCTTTGGGTTCAAGAAAAAAAAGTGGAACTGATTTACTAAAATTGAAAACGTGATCACCACTTTCATCACAAACAAATACTAGTTATTTACTTTTTGTATTAAATAGAAAGAGGATGATTTAAAAAATAATAATAAAAAATCAATTTATGCAGTATGTGTTCTTAGGGCTGTTTAGCATAAACCATCAGCATAATCAAAACATGCACAATTATGCAAATCAAATCAACAAAAAGTAAAAGCCAAAAATATCATGAAACCACAAATCATGTAAATGTGTATTTATGTATTGAATGGCAAATAAGACAGGATTTAAAGGCGGTAGTGTGGGGTGCTAATATCCATGCAGAGATCTCGCAAGAGTGTTCTGCATTGGAATCTTATTGTCAAAGCTCAGCGCCACTGACAGGAAGACACTTGATGTATTTTCAGCAGGAGGGAACATGATGGTTTCACACACTGCCCTTTTAAACACACTGTCATGACAGCTCTGACAATGCAACAAGCCAATCAAGCCAGCTCTATTACTCCAAGTGTCATGTCTGTGGAGAACTAACACCACGGCTCTAGCTCTTTCCCCATCTGCAGGGCCACAACAACACCTTACACCAATTTTATCACCACTCACGCCAATATGCGATTGCCACATTTGACACCCCTGAAGACATAAATAGATGTTTTAGTCACTTAAGAAAAACACACATTATATTATTATTATTTTATAAATATGTTTAAATATATTTCATAGAATTTATACATTTAAAATGTTAAAATATTCAAAAAAAGTATACAATTATATTATTATACAATATTGTAATAAATATTTATACATATTGTAATATTTTAGTTAATATTTTAACATTTTTTATTGTTACTTATAGTATATATATACACACTGTAAAAAATATTGATGGTTTAACTTAAAAAAGTAAGTAACCTGGTTGTCTTAAAATTTTAAGTTAATTGAACTGGAAAAAGCAAGTTAATACAATGAAGGAGATTAATTTACCCATCAAAAACTCAAAATTATATATTATCTGAACTAAATAAATTATTTAAGTTGATTTGACCAAAGAAAAAAATGTTGTGATTACTACACTTTAAAAAATATTGTTGGTTCAACTTAAAAAAGTAAGTAACCTGGGTTGCCTTAAAATTTTTAAGTTAATTGAACTGGAAAAAGTGAGTTAATACAATGGAGATTGATTTAACCTTCAGAAACTCAAAATAATAAGTTATCTCAACTAAATAAATTATTATAAAGTTGATTTGACAAAAGAAAATATGTTGTGATAACAAATCTTGAAAATATTTTTTACAGTGTGTGTATATATATATATATATATATATATATAACTGTACATATACATGTGTATATATATATATATATATATATATATATATATATATATATATATATATATATTGTGTACCCACTATGTGATCTATTGACCAACAGTGGACTCCAGCACCAGTAATTAACTACCAAGATAAAATAAAATAAAAACACACACACACGGATACACTATGAATCATTACCTCCCTCTACTCTGGAAACAATAATAGATTAGCATGAATTTAATATCCCACTATATATCATAGTATTATTGCCTCATGACAGATGTAATTGAAAAACACTCATTAGGGCCGTGGGGGTGTTTTATTCAAAGCCAAAGCCTCAAGCAGGGAAACAGTCACGTCATACATCACTACCAAGGAAATTTCATGACACCAAAGGATAAATGCAGGTGAACTTTACAACACAAGCTTTAAAAACTTTCCTCTTGGTTCTAGTCAGCGCAACACTAACACTTCTGAGAGACATTCACATGATGCTTATCTAGTTTTTTAGTCCTCAATTCCATCAAATGATTGTTGTTTGTGTTAAAAAAATGTTATCTGGTCATTACAACACATATCATGTCTTACCAATAGTATTTTCATTCCCTTAGTGGCTAAGTGCTAACTACTGTAGCAAGCTCTCTGCCATCTGGAACACTGACAGACAGTTTAAGAAAACTATTATTTTCTGTCCTCTTCCTGCTCATCTCTGCCACGTTCTGCAAAGCAGTGTTGGTAATATTTTACCTTTTGGCTGTCTATGTTTGTGCCTCCGTTCTGCCTGATGTACATTTATCCGATTTATCCTTCTTACTAGACGCAATATGTCTTTCTGTTCCGGTGTTGAAATGGGAGGCCACCAATGTGCTGATGCTTTTTAAGTAACTGGGGCATAATAATTATTTTGAGAAATTGGGCTGTTCAGGACTTAAGGTGTCATGGTGTTTTATCCATGACCTGTCTCTCATCATGGTGAAAGCACTATCTCTGGAAGTGGCTGGCCATTTCATTAAGTAGGTAATATTTCACTGGCAAAAAAAAGTTATTTTATACACTGAATATCCGTCACGTTGTCCATTAACCGTCTCTGGGACGGATTCTTTTGCGTGCCGCATCCCGGAGACACCTAGCCTGAGCGATGCTGACAACCTCTGGAATCGACCGCTGTGATCTTACCTAACAAGCATTCTCTGTGTCAAATTAAAGACAGAGCTCACCATAAGAAAAAAAAAGAAAGAAAAATCCTGAACGTGGCTCTGATCACAGCAAACAAGGTGTTATTTGATCCAGTTTCAAAGGCATCTGCTTAAGCAAACACTGATCAAATGTACCTTATGTTTGGCTCCCAAATGTTTGAAGACTGATTTTACTTCCTTTGTTTTTTTTATCTTGTTCTTTTTTTAGGTAATTTGTTTCAAAATAAAAATAAAAAAGAAACACGCCAATTTACATGCTATATCTCAGAACGTTATGAATATTGTGCATTACAGAGACTGATAGGCTACTTCTTCAAATAATGAGTATTTTAATTTGTAACAAACATTTTAATTTGTTATTTTGTCAAAAAAAGGAACCTTTCCATTTATGTAATTACAGGAAAATGTATTTTTCCAGAAGTCTCTATCTGCCCTTGATGTCTTGACATGATGAGTTTTGATGCAAGGTTTGGCAACACATTCTCTCTCTCTCTATATATATATATATATATATATATATATATATATATATATATATATATATATATATATATATATATATATATATATATATATATATAACAACATTGTCGTCTGACGTACAAAAGCGTTTTAGTGCTACTTTCTGTGGTTTAGCGTCTGAATGTCAAAGGACGTGACAAAGAGTTTTGAAAATGTACACCTTACTTGTCAAAATAGTACCAACTAATATATATATATGAATATACATATTCATATATTATATTAGTTGGTACTATTTTGACAAGTAAGGTGTAAATTTTCAAAACTCTTAGTATAAAAATCTAAACTGATCACACTTGTAACACAGTCATTCTTTCAAAACCTGATCATGCTTTCATTACAGTTATAGACATTTCAATCCACATAATCATTCAAACACAGAATTATTGTAAAATGATATGAGAACATTTGGTTTAATTACCAAAACACAACAGTATGATCTTTAAATGTAGTACTTTTAACAATCAGTTCATTCAACAGCAAACAATCAATGCAAGATGCATGTTTCAAATCACCCTTGTTGGTGAAATAATTACACTATTACAGGCTACAATTGCCACATTAGAAAATACACTTACATTACCTAATTTATGTAACTGAATCCATAATGTTTGCAAAAGTATCTATCTAGTGTGTTATCAAAAGGTGTGATGAAGTTATAAAATGCCATGAGGTGTTGTGCTAGAACAGAGTTTGCTGTCAATACAATAAATGTTCTCACTTTACCATATGACTCTACATTGTTATCTATACTGGTAATCTGGTTACAGTATCACATGGCATACTGTAATGTATCCTAAATTTGATGCCACCTGTCTCCCTTCTACTGATGCATCTCTGATCAATCTGATGTTACTATACAGTCATTGACTGTTTCCTCTCCCTTGTACTCTTTCCTGACTGTGTTCACAAATTGCAAATTTCTCTGTCTCTCTCTCTCTCTCTCTCTCTCTCTCTCTCTCTCTCTCTCTCTCTACATAGTGGTGTATATCTTTAAATCATCTAATAATTACATTTGGTAATCCATATTGGAAAATGCAAACAAGTTATAGAAACGGTCTATAGAATCAATGTCTATAGAAGTCTATAGGTGTAACAAATGATTCAGTGATTAACCATTAAGTTCAGTTGCTAAAATGTATGAAAAAAGTGCACTTTTGATGATCTATTGTGATATTAGTACACTCTCAGAAAAAAAGGTACAAAAACGCTGTCACATTTTCAAAAGGTACACTTTTGTATGCAAAGGCTGCATATTGGTACCTTAGTGGTACATATTAGCACCTGAAATGTACATATTAAAACCTAAAATGTACATATTAGTACCTAAAATGTACATATTAACACTTGAAATGTACATATTAGCACCTAAAATGTACTGATTAGCACCTAAAATGTACATTTTAAAACCTAAAATATACTTATTAGCCCCTAAAATGTATATATTAGCACCAAAAATGTACATATTAGTACTAAGAGTTTCAAATTATTTGTGAAAATATTACCAAAGCGAAAAGAACAAAAAAGAAAAAAAAAACTAAAATGAAAATCTTCTGGTCTGGAATGCCCTGTATCTCTTTTTATCTGTATAGACTCCTTTACAGTTGGTTAACACGGTGACGTTTTTATGTGGGCGGAGCTTAGGTGGAGGCAAGAACGATCCCTCTGGCCGCTTAACTAATGCAAGTAAGCAAGTTTTGTTAGCTTGTTTTTTAACAATGACTGAAGAAAATCTGATTTTATCTTAATGTGTAAGGTCACTCACTGTCCAGGACAGTGATTGTTATTTTCAAAAGTTAATTTTAACGGACAGAACCAGATTGGCCGACCCGTAGCTGCCTAACGTTACACGCTCACTCAATGCATTGACGTTACTGTTACCTTGGTTGAGTGGCCTGACTTTTACACCTACCTTATAGAGAAACCGATCGTAAAGAGAAACTGAGGGCATATAAATCTTTAGATGCCTATAACTATGTGCTGAATGGTCCTGTACAAGACTTGTGTGTACGATCTGCAGTTCTCCCGAGCCAGCACCGAGACGACGACAATGTAAACAGTGACATTACGGTGTGATTTTAATCATGTTAATATTTTCTACAAATAATACAGCATATTCATTTTT
This sequence comes from Hybognathus amarus, assembly GCA_030378365.1. Classification (NCBI taxonomy): domain Eukaryota; kingdom Metazoa; phylum Chordata; class Actinopteri; order Cypriniformes; family Leuciscidae; genus Hybognathus; species Hybognathus amarus. The sequence goes on along the minus strand of JAQIUQ010007011.1, from coordinate 171,156 downwards.
CATTGAAACTAGCACCGAACAACACAATAAGATGATATTTAATAATAATAAAAGTAATTTAAGCTCCTTATTATGTAGCCGAATCTGTGCTGGTTTGCATTGGCCGCCTCCAGTTTTCACGTTGTTTTGCCTCCAGCTAGCGCCGTGACGTAACTGTGACGTCGGCGCAAAAGGGGTCTATTAGCAGATGGTTTATATATCACTCAACCAGGGTGCTGGGGTCTACTAGGAAGCTACACCAATTAGAAATTGTATTATTATTAATTTTCAAACAAACATGGCCGAGTAAATTACAGATTTTTTTTGTTGATTTTAAATGCCACAAAACTTACTACATGTAGTTGATGATGTAATGCAGTTAGGTTTTAGTAAGTAAGTAATCCTTTATTGTTCAGCCTTGGCTGAAAATTGGTCTTTGGTCTCGCGGTTACAATCACAAAACACAATTAACAACGCACAATACATAGTACATATATGGTTAAAATAAACACAAATCCTTCCTTTTATTTAAAAGACTTATTGCATTTGGTACGAAAGATTGTTTATATATTGCTTTAATAGCCTTTGGTGTTCTGTAACGACGACGTGATGGCAATAATTCAAATACATGATTCAAGGGATGTGATGTATCTCTTGCTATAGTCAAGGCTTTCCTCTGAACAGCAATTTGATATAACTGTGCGACCGGTTTTTGTTTAGATCCTACGATTTTTCCAGCAACTCTTGTAATTCTGTCTAATTTTACTCTTTAGTAGTATCAATAATGTATAATTCCCCAGCACTGCCTGATATCACGTAAGGATTTCTGTCGTTTTTTCAACAGCGGGCGAAGAGAGGTGACGCTTATGACAAATAGACACTCATGGCTCAGTCTTTCACAGTCTGGTCAAAATGGCCAATCCATCATAAACTGGCCATTCCCCAACAGTGAGCAATAAAAGTGAGCGGGGAGCACGGCGTGCTCTGGTGGCATGTAGCGGCCCATCAGGGACACGGTCGGCGTACTGGAGTCAGGAGTGACGGCGCATGGACCGGGCTGATTATGCCGCCATTTACCTGGCTCGCGGTCTGCGCCATGTGATTTGGGGGACAACGATCAGTGTATGAATGTTTTTGGAGGCTGTGCCAGCTTGTCAGAACATTAGACGTGCTAATGGAAAAGCTCCCCTCCACACACACACACACATACACATGCGAGAGCAGCATTACTGCACCCTGTCACACTTCGCTGGACACTAAACTAATGGTGCAGCAACAAAGAGACAGAGGGAAGCAGCAGGAAAATAGTTTTTTGGTGGGAAAGGACCAGAAAAACTCTGATGGAGACAGAGAAGAAGAGGCTAACAGTGAAGAAGGATGGCAAAGATAGAAACGGCATACAAATTAGGAAAGCGGAAGAGTGTCAGGGGAGATGAGAATGACGAGATCGAGAGGGAGAGAGACTCATTATTAGTTGTGAGTGACGTGGCGGGGCCATGATGAGCATTATGCCCTGTTGGCAGAGACGCCCAGTCAGAATGCAGCAGGCCTGCCACCTATTCCCCCAATCTGGGAGAAAACAAGCCATCCCCCTGGGGAAAAGACACACAGGCCTTCACCGCGTGGCAGCTCCTGACACCCTCGCATGGCACAGGAATCCAGACGAGCCGGGCAGCCGACGGGTACAGTCAGGCATTATCATTCCCTCTCATCCCTACATGTAAATATGTATTTTGTTACCGCAATATGTGCCAGAAGGGACGCTCAGGTGTCCAAATCCGGACACATGTAAATAGCGAAAGTTTGTCCAACTTGTTTCAGGTGAACGCAACCAAGCAGATGTCAGGCGAGCGCTGTCAAATCAGCAGCTGGGGAAAACAGTCTTCGTGACTCGTCTTTGAAAGAGGGATTCCTCCGTAGCGCCGGGACAAGAGTGCCTTTCTTGAAATTAAATCAGACAAAGGTCTACATACTTAAAGGATCAATTGGATAAAATGGTATTAGTTAGTTAGTTAGTTGGCTAGTCGTTATCACAAGGATGAGATAGAGATGACAACTAACCCTTTTTTTATCAACCGAAGCCATCTCTTCCCTCAAGCCTGGCCACAGAGGTGGCTGTGTCCATTACCAATGTCCCCTCCCCTACCGTAGGGATCCTGCCAGGCGTAAGAGTCTCAAACTGTCGGCATCTACACAGCACTTCAAAAATTCATCAAAGCTAACAAAAGAGGGCATTCTGTCCCCACTGGACCCTCACATCTAAACACACACACACAGAAGTGTCACAGTAAGCCCACAGCCAGCACTTTTTCTTTCCACCTCTGGTCGATTCTTCTCATCCTACCCCTTTCCCTGTGCAAGCAAACAGAATATGAGTGTTAAAAAGAGGCGCTCTCACCGACACTCTCTCTGACAATTGCTTTATTGCGTCTTATCGAGGAATATGAAACTGTGTTGCATGACATTCGCCGGTAAGCCGAATAGATATGCCAATTCATTTTTTTTTCCCGCAGCCAGCGATTTGACAAGCTAGACTGCCCCTCTTGAAAGGCATCAGTCAGCGCGACGCTGTCGCCCTGGCTTTTCTCTCTCTCCGTCGCCCTTCCCTTCTCCGCGCCGGCTCTCTTTTTCCCTGGCAATCTGTAAGCCTCGTCTCCAAAATTGAAAGGCCCAGTCGCTGACAAAAAGAATGAAAAGAAAGAAGAAGGTAGGGGAAGAAGGCATCCCCCCACAAAAAAAGGAAAGAGGAGGAAGGTGGGGGGGAGAAACCATTTAAGTATTGCAAATATAAAATGATAAGAAGGATATGTGGAGGCTGCTGGAGATAACATTGTGGATATCATAAGGGAATGGAAAGGAGAAAAGAGAGAGCGAGCGAGAAAAGGTGCTAAGAGATTGGTGCCATAAGCTCCAGGTTGAGGAGATGACACCAGCACTAATACGAGTGTTTAAATATTTGATGCTTTGGGATAAAGAAGGATCGCCTTTGAACGGTATTGAGTGTCTGGGAGAAATCTATTAGTGAAAATCTGCTGTGATTTGACAGCAGAACCACGGCCTGGTGTGTTATTCCTCAGTAGTTCCAGCAATCTCCAGCTCCTCTCTTGACTTTAATGTTTCTCTACCTTGCTTCAGTAAGTGCTGATTATCACTTTCTCGGGTGGAGCGGGTTGTGGAGAACAGAGAGAGAGAGAGAAGCAATGAGAATGACATTATCAAATAGGGATGTACTACAAAAAGGTCATTTCTTCAGAACAACTGCTTTTGAAAATTTAAAGTCAATGTATACTTTTAACATTTTAGGACAGAAGATCTCTCACTGTAATCTTCAAAAACCGACTGAGTTACAGCTGGAACACTTAACTAACTCGTAGCCTTCCTGCCCTTATACTATTTTAAAAGAGTGGAAATATTTCAGTGCTCAATTGAATATAGTGCAACTGTAAGATGAAGTACAAAAGTAGAACTGCAAAAATAACGTTTTCAAACATTTCCAACTGTCATCTGTAAGTCAAACTCATAAATACAATTAAATAATTAAATAAAAATAATAATTAAATAAATTACTATAAAACTAATTAATAACTCTTATGATACATTTATTCGTGACGTTCCTCATTTGTAAGCTGCCTGTGATAAAACTAAAAGTGTCTGCTAAATGACCATTGCAAAATATAAATGTAACAGCATGAGTGGAGCAGGGCGCGACTTAACCATTAGGCAAAGGCTCGGCAACTGCCTTGGGCCCCGAGCTACAAAGGGGCCCCCAAAATGTCCCATTAAATTATGCTTAAGTTGTTTGTTTGTTTTTTTCCTTTTCGCAAATTATATATTTCTAAAAAACGCATAAAATCATTAGTGTCGCAGACAGAAGGGGCCCCCCACCTCAACTCACTGCATTGGACTATTCCATTATCTCATTTGACTTTCTGCATGCGAAAGTGACAAGGCTGTAATGCGCCAAAAAAAAAACTGACGGAGAAAAAGAAGTGACAGGCAGAGTGTACAGAGTAGAAGACAGAGTAAAAATGAAGCAAATCTACAGCTAACTTACCCAAGCGGTGCTGAAAAAACAGGACGCGGAGGAAAGCAAAACGTTTTCAGCAAAATTGCAGAAGGTAACAAACTTTTTTTGTGATGCCCGCTGACAATGACAACAATGCTAACAATATGTTAGAAGTCCATGGCCGTAGCCAGCTATGAAGTCACCGAAGTCCGGACCTCTGTCATTTTTTTACATTCAAAAATAAAATGTCAAGCTCTCTAAATGATTAATCAGCCGTTTAAACCACCTCATTTGAGTGCGGTGCATGAGAGCGCGCGGGTACAGTCTCCGTGTTGCCAGATCAACCTAATGGAAAGGTGCAGTAGTCTTCTGGAGAGAACACAAGTTTACCTGAAATTTGCCCCTTTAGTAAGTTATAAAGTGGAAAGTTATATGTTAGGCTTAGTGATATATTAATCTTATTTTCAAAACACAAGCTTTGAACTTATTTCGGATTATTATTATTAATTTGTTTTGTTTTTCGTAGCAATATCTGGCAACATTATTGTCGGCATTAATGTAAAAAAAGCTTATGGACAAACTGTAATTGCATAAAGTTACCACATTCGGTAAGACAAACGCAATGATCATCGTGATTATCTGAAAGAAATAACACTATCAAAAACTATAGCATAATATACAGATCTGTATGAATGAAATTTGCCAAATAACTTTGGCCAGCTGGAAGACGTCTCGTGCTGTTTAGTTAACCTTTCACAAAGTCATCATAAAAACATTAATTAAAGCAATGTTTCTCAACTAGCAATCTATTCAGTCAGCATATTTGTGTTTTGATCTGTGCGAATTACAGAAATATAAGACTTGTTAGAACTATTTTTTTCTATATTTCTTTGCACAAAACTCTCCAGAAAGTGGCATTTAATGGTTTATTTTTCAATTTTTTTTTACTTTTTCGTTGTCTTTTAAAGATCGGAATGAGGGGCCCCATACTACCTTCGCCTTGGGCCCCCAATTTGCTAAATCCGCCACTGGAGATGAAGAATATTTTTTCTGCTAATTTGTGGAATATTAAAAGAACGCAAGTATACAAAAGTCCTAAGGAAGTAACACATAGAAAAATAATGTCTAAAATCAACCATCACATAAATTATAGCAGCAATACGTACCATGTACTTTGGTTTTTACTTCAGTACAGTTCTCTATGACCTCCGACAGCAAACGAAACATTGCATTTCCCTTCTCACTTGAATCTGATTGAGCACTAGCCCATGGTCTGGCACCAGATTGATGTACTGTAACTAAGCTTATAGCCAACCTTTACCCTGACAAAATGAGAGCAGTGTTCTACAGATTGCAGGTGTTACTTCAAGCCAAATAGCCATGCCCCTACAAGACCCACTGCTGAATAATGCCTCTGCCTTCAATTTCTCCTCACATCTACACATGGATCTCTCCTTATAAACTGCTGTGCGTTATGTTCACTACTGCAAAGTTTTGTATTCTGTAATTGTAGTTTGTTTCACATAAATATAAGGAATATTTATCAATCTATTTTAATATTTGATTATTTAGAAATCAGAGATAAGTCATTAATATCTGTTTATAAAAGTATATGTATTTAGATACATAAAATATATTTTTAAATATTTATATAATTTAAAAAAAATTCTGATTAACAATAAACGATTTAATACAAAAAAAAGCAAACAACAAATTTGTCGGTAATGTTTCTGACATAAGCCTAATCCTAAATTTTCTTAAAAAATAACCCTTGTTAACCTTGTTAAATATGTATATTATAAATGATGTGAATTATTCTGTGTTACTGTAGCTGATAAATTGCTCCAATTATCTGTTAATGCTCACCACTTACAGAGCACTTGACTCCATCTCTTTTCCAATGAGTCTAGAAGTTTGGAGAAGCTTACAACCGTTGCATTGGGCCTACTAAAAAAAGTGAGTAAGATAATACACTGCCACACACACACCACATAATGAACCAGACACACTCCATAATGCACCCATCCTGCCTCTCTCCTCCATCACCTTCATGACACCAGATTCAGGGTGGTGAGCACATTACACATTTGCGCACACACACACACAGAGCCTTACAAGCAAACATGGCTGTTCTGTTTCATGCCGTCACGGTGTCTTGTCACATTTCCCTCTTGTCTGCCATGCAGCTGGGCGACGGCCCCCATGCACGGCTGACATGTAAGTGGCCTCGTCTCCGGGCGATCGATGGCTGCTGGCACTTCCTTCCCTGGCCAGGAAAAACAATTAAAACCCATCGCATCCTGCGCGATCCGAGCCATGAATATGCAGGAGCTTCTCCTTGACCTTCAAAGCTTGGGGAAAGCCAGGTGACTTCATTCTTCATGCGAGTGGCACTACACTTACTGCTACTCTTTTAACTCGTCTATGGATGTGTTTTTTTTTATGGCCATATGTGGACTTCATGTTTTCACCGCACTGGCATTAAATCTCTTCTGATGTATCATGATGCTCGATCAGCTTTTATTGTGTTTATTTGTCATGCTGTCACGTTGGCAGAGTATGTCTCTAGTATGCCACTGTCTGTTGTGCTTACAGATGACATGCTAATTATTGTCGGGCAGGGAGCAAACCCTGGAGATGTGTGGGAAATATTAAGAGCCCATCTTTACTCTTTATCTGTGCATGTGGGGCCTGACACAACATGAAGCTGTTTGAATACCAACAGATCAATTATGTAAAAATAACAGGTGTAACGCATGTTTTTTAGCTAGTGTTTATAATTTGAATGTGCACTCAGAAGAAAATGTTTAAATGAGTATACACAGAAAATGTTGTTTGGGTCAAACCTTTTGATCCAATGCCATTAAGGCTACATTGTCAAATTAAGTGTTTTTATAAAATAAGTGTTAAGGATCTTAAGGATTCTCAATAGTAACCTGTGTGTGTGTGTGTGTTACTTTAATTGAGAAAATATATACGTGTGTTGTTTTATTTTTTATTTAGTTTTTTATGTGATTTTTTTAATTATTTTATAATCAGTCATGTATGTAGTTGTCACTTAATTTATAATTCATTCATATTATTATTTGTATCATTTTGCAATGCTTGCTTTTGTTGTTTAATCTTATGATTGTATGGTTTCAAGGTAGGGGTGGGCAGTATGACCCGAATTCTGTTTCACGGTATGACTAATATTATTTCACGGTAATGATACACACTTCGCATTCAAATCGTGATAATCGCATTTAAATCTGCCTCCATTTTGTATGTAAACGCCCAACCTCCAATGATCCAATTAGTTCCCGAAAGGACGAAATCAAGCCCTGCCCTATATTTTCTTCTAATTTCAGAAGCTGTTTCAGCTCGGATATACGTTCACGACAAGGAAAACATGACAATCTTAACTTCCGTTTCACACCGACTTTAAGGTTATTTCTATTTGTTACGATATTTGTTACTATTATACTATGTTACTATTTGTTGCGAACGCACGAAGTGTGCTGAACGTACTGCTCTAATTGACTGCTGCGCCTTTACCCGAAAATATCACGCCAACAACAACCCTGAAAACATATTAGAATCTCTTTGTGAATCCTCTTGATCTGCTTTCTGAATGTTTCTATGACAAATCTCAGTCTCACGCACACTGCGCGAGTCAAGCACAGCCACTTATTTACATGTCGCAGTATACACAGAATAAAAAAATCTGTTACGGTTGACATTTGCTAACGCGGTAATGATATATACCGTCATACTGCCCAGCCCTAAGGGATGTTTGTCTTCATGAGTAAGACATTAGAAAATGTCTCAATTCCAAGTTTTATTTTTTTTTATTTTTTTTTTTAAAGTAACATGCAAGACGAATGTTATAAAGCAGTAATTTTCCATTGTTTTTTGCTTTGGTATAATAACACTTGCTGGATTTATACTTGTCAGACAAAGTCTCTTAGGCAACTAAGATTATTCAATAAACTCTGCTCTTTTTACCATCATCACTTCATCTACTTCTTCTGCTCTTGCCTGGCTTTCTCAGACAAACTCTCAGGCTGATAGAAGACTTATATCATCTGGCAGGGATTCAGCATCCGGGATCAGATCTAATATATCTGATATTTCTGACGTGGAGATCCATCCGATCTAACATTTTGGCATAGTCAGCAGGATATCGGCATGATCTAACAAAGTGTGTGGACCATATAATGTACCATAGATAAACACTTTTACTGGAGAAAAAAAGGTTTAGGCCGGGGTTTTCATTTTTTTAATGGCAAGGACCATCAAATAGGATGATTACCTTGCCATATTTTATAACATAATATAAAGCATTATACCTTAATTTTGTTTCTAAATAAAATAATTGGACTTTATAAATGTTAAGTGTAAATATAAAACCTAAGCCGAGGCAAATTATTAAAATATTATCTGAAATATATAATATAATACTATTTGAAAAAGTTTGAATAAAGTTTTATACCACAAATTTCATTGCAAAACAGTTTTACAGAGAATAGTGAGAAAGCTAATTGAGACAATGGTGATGAAAAGAACCAACAATGTAGAAATATTTAACATATGCCGCAAGACAGGACAGATAAACACAAAGAATGTGATGCACATTTGAGTATTATTTCTTAATCCTAAAAACTAAGACTGTAGAATGAAACATTATTTCCAGAATAAAAAAGTATTAGTTTATTTTAGAGAGAATTCAATAATAATATAAAAAAATCTCATAAGTTCTTCTGACCAGCCTTTAGAAATCAGAATGATGCTAATGCATATGGAAAAGATTGAGTAAATATATAATTTAAATACAAAAAAAAAACTAGTTTAAAGACTCCCAAGTGCCGGATTTGGACTTTTTTCTAAGTAAATCTACACATATTTTGAAATAAAGTCATATGAAATAAAATAGTTTTCGCTTGTTGTTTCAGATCAATTCAGATAATCTATCTAAGAAGCACAAAAAAAAGTCAAAATAGTGTGTCTCCTTGATTTACACCTGGCTTTGACAGAGACTGATTATGTAGAGCTAAATTCAATAAGTCCCCTTTTATTGAGCTACAGCTTTGGTGAGGATCAGACAGACAACAGACTATGTGATGTGGAGTGATGTGTGTACGTGTGTTGTTCTGTGTGCATTCTTGCATGTGTGGGTGTAAATGGCGGGTGTCAATGCGGAGCTGAAAAACACATGGCTCTCTCTCTCTCTCTCTCTCTCTCTCTCATGCTAAGCTAAAGCGACAGGGTGTCCGTTCAGGCTGGCGTGTTCTCCCGCTGTGAACCGAAGTGCAGCATGGGTGCAGCTGGAGAGGTTCAAGCTGCCATTTATCAGCTTTTCTTAGCATCTCTTCAGCCTGGCTGCCCCCAACACATCCATTGTGTCTGTCGGCCCCAAGTCAGCTGACAGCCAGAGAGAGCAAAGAGGAACAGAGAGAGAGAGAGGCATACTGATACACAATCACTGCAGTCACACTCGCCTCCATTCGCCACACCAACACTAATATGGGCTCATTGGACTCTGACCACGGTCTCTTGAAAAATAACATAAAGTGCAGTGTTTCCATCACGCGTGATTGACACGGACCTCTGCTGAAATTCTTTTGTTGAAGCTTGTCTGTTTTTGATTCTTTCTGGATTTATTGTATTATTTTTTTCAGCATGGGATCACAGAGGTGTTTTGGTTACAGGTTTTTGGATATTTAAATGAATATAGAAGATTTATATGACACAAAAAAGAATAAAATATATATATAAAATATATATATATATATATATATATATATATATATATATATATATATATATATATATATGAAGAGTTCAGATGCAAAAGCCTCTAAATGCCATTTGAAATTTTCTTCTAAAATTACCATTTTTATCAGACTTGTATATTTAAGTTCAGTAATTTCACTTAAATGACAATAAATAGGTAATCTTCATTGCCATTTAAGTGAAATTACTGAACTTAAATATACAAGCTTGATAAAAATTATCATTTTAGAAGAAAATTTCAAATGACATTTAGAGGCTTTTGCATCTGAACTCTTCATATATATATATATATATATATATATATATATATATATATATATATATATACACACACACACACACACATATATACATAAATATATATATATATATATATATATATATATATATATATATATATATATACACACACACACACACACACACACATAAATAAATATATATATATATATATATATATATATATATATATATATATATATATATATATATATATATATATATATATGTATTTATATATGTATTTATGTATATATATATATATATATATATATATACACACACACACACACACACACACACACATACATTATAACATAGCACGTCAATGCTGCGACACGTAATGTCAACTGCTCAGTTTCTGTGGCCATCATAACAGGGGCAACTATCAGTGGCCGAGTCTACAGCCAGACAGCACTTCCACTTGTTTAAAGCCAGAGTGGCCAGTGTGGCAGTAAACACTAAGGGTATAATCAATGTAGGCCAGCACTCATTGTGAGGCAATTTCATTTGAAGTGCCATAGGTCAGGCCATTCTTATTCCACACCATACCAGGCCAGGCCAGACAGCTGCACCATTCAATATCACTGGAAATGTACACATATTGAACGCATCACAGGAACAGTTTCCCAAAACAACATCGATGGCCGCTCTCAGCACACGCCATCTGGAGAGGCCACACATGCTCAAGTCTCCGTCACAGAATTTCAGAAGTGTGATTTTTCTATTGTTTTAAAATGTGGGATGGTATCTATCATCAGGGAAAGAACTGTCTGCTTTCAACAAAGAGTCCATTTTTGTCATTTTTCTTGTCTCTTCAAAAGTTTGGAGTCAGTAATTTAAAAAAAATAATAATTTTATTAATAATTTTATTCAGCAAGGATGCGTTCAATTGCTCAAAGTGGCCAGTAAATGACATTTATAATGTTACAAAAGATTGGGTTTCAGATAAATGGTCTTCTTTTTATTTGATTCATTTTATTCATTAAAGAAGCAGTTTCTACAAATAATTCTAAGCAGCACAACTGTTTTAACATAACAAAAAGAAATATTGCTTGAATGATTTATAATTCTGTAATAATAAAAGGTACAATGGGTGCTAAATATTCTGCTTTGCCATTACAAATTACATTTTAAAATATATCCAAACAGAAGAGTTATTTTAACTTTGTAATATTATTTCATAGACTACAGTTTTATATATTTTTAAACAATTAAATCCAGCATAAGAAACTTTTTTTTCTTTTTCTGTTATTAAAGGTGCTATATGTATTTTTAGGCGGCCTTTATTGGTGATGTTTCAGATTGCAACCAATTTTAACAAGAGCGCTCTTGCGTGTGCTCGAATACAAGAGCGAGCACTCATGGTACGACCTCTGACATATATAGCAATTTTTAGTCGCTTTGGATAAAAGCATCAGCTAAATGAATAAATGTAAATGTAATATGATTGTAGTGGGATGAGTGACGTTAGACAGGAGATCTAGTACATAAAATAAAAGTTACATCCTAAAGTACCTACTTTTTGTTATCCTGGAACAGCGCAGTCTCATCCCAAGACGTCATATAACTGACGTCTTTGGGACGGTCTTTTGACCATACGTCAATATCCGCCTTTTCAGGGCCCCCCTAAACGTCTACCCCAGACCTAAACCTACCCCTAAACCTGCCCCGTCACCTAACTGACGTTAAAGGTAAAGCGTAAGTTGTATGACGTCCCAGGATCGTCATATAACCGATGTTTAGGGGGGCCCTAAAAAGGCGTATATTGACGTATGGTCAAAAGACGTCCGAGACGCCAGTTATATGACTTCTTGAGAATGAGTCTGTGTTACCTGGAACAGTCTTTTAGTGTTCATTTCAGTGTCTCATATGTTGTAGTTTACCTTGCTATTTCACTACAGTTTGCCATTATTTATTTCAGCATATTCTGAAAGCGTATAATTTATCACAATAAAAATAGCTGATGTTGATCCGTGTTTTCGCCTTAAGTCGATCCGAATTACACGTTTGGCCCTGACGAGCTTCAGCAGACAATTTTTGTTTTGTTTTTATATTTTTGTGGAGTTTGTGTTGGAGTCTGTGTTTTGCTGGAGGCAGGTCGTTTTTTGGTGTTATCAGGACAGTGTCGTCAGCTGCAGTGCCGTCGCATAGACTGTGAAAAAGATATAAAATCCTCCTCTATAAAAAGGATAGAGGCTCAGAAGCGCACGTGCACGTCACATCCGATGGATTTCGGCAGAAAATCCCTCCAAGAACTTCACATAGAAATAGGAATACTGACCTTCAGATGAAATATCAAAAACTGACAAGTGGGTCATTGTAATGTGTGATTACAACCCCTTCACACCCAGGCAATAAAAAAAAAGAATTAATTTTAGAAGAAAAGTTACATATAGCACCTTTGATGCATTAAATCAAAACAAGTTTTTATATATGAAATCATATAAATCATTAAAAAAACATTGGTTCATTATTGTGAGCATCGGTTCATTATTTCTTGACATCCACCAAGTAGATAAATATGACTACCAAAAATAATTAATGGACCCTAAAACAAATCTTTCCAAACAAAAAAACCCAAAACCTCTTTTCTTCTAGTCTTGGCCTTCATTAGCCAGTCTGCCTTCTAACTGAGCTAAACCTCGCACAGCTGGTTGACTGACTTCAACTCATCTGCAAATAATTCAGCCACAATTAAACAATTTAACAATTTCCTTTAAACCAAATATCAAATTATTCGCTCAATTGCTCACACCAGAGAGATTATTGGCATGCATTCATAACTTATGATCTTAGATGCTCAGCACTAACTGAAACCCCACCAGCATCAGATCCACAAAACACACATTTTACATTCATATAGCATAATATAAATGCTCATGTTACAGCTATTTCGAAACCATAGTGTTTTTTAAATGGAAACTTAAACCACATTATAATAATCAGCCAGCGATACAGGTGTCAATCTGTGCGCAGGGTTTGTTGATGCATGTAAGATAGATGGTGAGACAGACATCAGGGAGAGAGATCAGATACCCGTAAAGACCACAGACAGGCCATGTCTGTTTGAGGGTAGTCAATTTTACAGCTCAACTCCTACCACAGACCTGACAAATCAATAAAAGTTAAGGAGATAAATTATTTAAAGCCAACTCTAATTAGTTAGCTATTCCCGTGCTATAGATTCCTCTACAATATTGATGATGGAGTCCAGTTTACAGAACGGCATACTTGCTCACACTCCCACTTAGAACTCAATTTCTCCAGCCCATCGCAGAGGATCAGCTGTGTTTAAGTGATTATCAAGAGCAATCTGAATATAAAGATATAGAAGCAAAAAAATAAACATCTTCTCCACAAGGCCTAAGCATTAAGAAACTTATGAATAGTGATTAATACCAGACACAAAGTGCATTTTTGGTGTAGTGGGGGTTGGATTTGAGTTGGTATTGATTCATCTACTGTATAAATACATGACAGCATAACATTTGTTTTGTGTGAGTGTGTGATTTGCTTTCTGTGTTGTAATCTAACTTGGAGAGTTAATATCTGAAGAAAGCACGTTTGGACTAGCTATACACACAGTATAGTCATGTGCTTTCTGCATTTAAGAAAAAAACCATTCAGGTGCTTTAGACTGCACTGCAGTACCTACAAAGCAGGGTTTGCAAAACCATTGGGGATCATGAAGTACAGGCGGTGTGTGAGTTGATCAAAAGATAGTTGACTAAATCATATAATCAACCAAATGCAACCATTAAACAGAGAACTATGAGGAACATGCATATATGTTTATAAATGATTGAAATATTACCAATAATGGGTGTTCCCACTACTGGTTGCCTAGTAATGTTGTGAGTGACATTCAAGGATGTTATCCCATGTTGTAGACAACAAATCAGTTTTCTTGCCGCTACAAACAAACATTTTGGAAAGAATAGCCTAAACAAATGGAATCTGTTCATAAAATACATAATATTAATAATGAACGAGAAACAGCGAGTGCTCTTTGCCATCAACTGCAACAAAAGGGCAAATACCGGTCTATCTGGTTTCATGAAACAATTCAGGCTCGGAGTAAGCACGGTGACTGAGTACCACCTTATGCATACTAACTGAGATATATTATAAATTAAAGGACAGTTTCTGACTGTTAAAATAGCTTCTCATTCATCTTGCCTCAGTCGGACTCGGCAATGAAGAGTGACGATCACGTTTGCTATACTGACTTCACTCCTATTGGTTGTCGTCCTCAAAAGTTGCTCTTCATTTGCATAGAGTTGAATTATCTCAACTTTGTCACAATCGCTTAACACACCCCATCCGTTCGCCAACAGTCACAGTCTCTCGTGTAACCGAAAGTCGCCCGCTCTCCATTTAAATGAATGGGATCCTGACGCTTTGTCACTGGTGGTGTGAATGCACATTTAGGGGTAGTTACTTCAAGTCATTATTTTAGGTCAGAGGGGTTCAGCTGAGTCAAAAAAAAGCTTAAAACAGATTTCCAAGATCAAGAAAACTGCCATGCAAACTGAATCAGGTGCTAAAACAAAGCAAACCTCATGTGCCTCCTTGTACATCCCATCTATGCAACATTATATCCTCATTATACAACTCAGTAAAGCATTTCAACTGGATATTATAATTTATGTAAGGAACAATGCAATGTGCATCTAATCATCACATAAAAAATACATTTGTTAAGTTTTTGCGTTCCCATCTCCCCTTTTGTTTGTTTGCCTCTTGTCTGTCCTCGCATCTCTTCCATCCTTTGTTTGGGAGAGAGTTGCTTATCAGACACAAGGGGTGGTGGGAGGGCAGACTATTGATCATCTCTTTTAATTACCCCCAGCGTACCAAGAGGCCTAAATTAACTCCCTCTCCCCTGAAATAGCCATGAATATTTCAGAGGAACGAGCGCCCACTGTTTGTCACTCACGTTCACTCCTGTTCATCTCTTATCTCACACAGTTTCCCCTCGTAGGTCAACACATCACTCTTAAACATGTCTGACACATTCAAGAGTCTGAGATCATTACACACGCTAATAGAGACAGATTTAAAAAAAAAACGAACCACCAAAAAACAGCTAGTATGCACTTGTAGCAATATTTATATTACTGTTATACCCAATTTTATAAATCTGTACTTTTTCCAGTTTTTAAAAAACATTGTTCACATTATTTACAAGTAAAACCAGGAATCAAATCAAATTTAATGTGCAAATGAATCTACAAAATGAATGAATGAATGAACCTGCAAATGAATAAATGAATCTGCGAATTAATGAATGAATCTGCAAATGAATGAATGAATGAATGAATGAATGATTGCAAATGATAAATGAGCGAATGAATGAACGAATGAATGAATCCGCAAAGGAATGAATGAATAAATGTGCAAATTAATGAATAAATAAATGTGCAAATGAATGAATGAATCTGCAAATGAATGAATGAATGAATGTGCAAGTGAATGAATGAATAAATGTGCAAATGAATGAGCAAATAAATGAATGAGAAAATGAATGAATCAGAGCAAATGAATGCAAATGAATGAGCAAATGAATGAATGAGAAAATGAATGAATCAGAGCAAATGAATGAATCAGAGTGAATGAATGTGTGCAAATTAATAACTGAATGAATTTGCAAATGAATTAATGAATGTGCAAATGAATGAATGAATGAATGTGCAATGAATGAATGAATCCAATGCATGAATGAATGAATGAATGAATCTGCAAATGAATTTATGAGTAAATGAATGAATGAATGAATGAACTGCGAATTGAATGATTGATTGAATGAATGGATGAATCTGTAAATGAATGAACCTGTAAATGAATGAATGAACAAATTTCGCAAATTAATGAATGAATGCACCTGCAAATTAATGAATGAACAAATTAAGGTACTATCTGCTCCCAACAAAAGCCCAACTGGACCAATAACGACCATTTAAAACCTGTAAAATATGGCCAGTACCAATATGTTCAACGTTATATCGTGCATCCTTAGAGGAAACTCAATCTCTTTCTATCTGTGAGCCGGCAAAGACGGTCTCCCCCAGACTCTGTAAGCCCCTCCATCCTAATGACAGGTTTTAGTAGGGACATCTGCATGGCAGCCAGCCACTGACACTCTGTAATCCACTGCCATGTCGCAAGCTGTCAGCCATGCCAAGCCCTGGCACAGACTACCACTGGGCCAATCAGCCAGCATCAGGGCGAGCTCTACACCCAATAGCTCTGAATAATGACCAAGGCCTACAGCAGCAGCAGTGAGACCCATGGAGCACAACCCAGATCAGACACAAACACCCTTGTCCTAACTATCCTCCTAGGCTCAGCCCAGTTCATTACTACAGCAGCCAACCTGTTTCACTGCTATATTTGTAAAGTTGAATATACAGTATGATTTTTTTTCCAGTGTTCAAATACTTTAAATAACAACATATAAAACTGTTCAAGATAAAATAAAATAATAAATTGTACAGAACACTTATTAGCATTTGGAAGTCTGATTCATTTTAGCAAATCACAGTTCACTGATTTGTGTCTGATCACTGATCAGTTCACCTAAATACTCCAAAAATAATCCTATGTTATACATATTTTCACATAGAAGAATTCTTACCAGTGGAAAGTCTGATTCATTTAGAAAATATGTTTGTTCAAACACTTCGTTTCAATGAACTGGTTAAAAAAATGTATTCACTCATTTTTCAGTCTCTTAAAAGGGTTCCCTAAATTCTCTATCATTAAAATACTTAAAAAAAAACAGCAAAAAATAATAATAATAATTAAAAATAAATAATAATAATATAATCACCATCATCATCAAAAATAATATTAAAATAATCATATAATTTATAAAAATGTCTCATTAAATAATAATTTTTATTACAATTATTAACCATTCAAAATAAGTGTAGTTTTTCCAATATCGATTGCATCAAATGTTGAGTTTTGCTAATCTGTTCGACTGAATCTTCAAAAGTAACCGGTTGCCTTGGAACAATTCATTCACAAATCGGACTTGGCTATTTCTTAACAATACAGCGGCTAGACCTGCTGGAGGATGCCACTGAGATTATGTGTGAAAATCTTGTCAATAAAATGTTTGTTTGCTTTTCCCTCTTGTTTTCACCCGATTTCTTTTTTCTTTTTCTGTTGACTCAAGTAATAAGACAGAAACATCAAGAAGACAACATCCCGGCTCCCTGCTGTAAGCTAATAAGCTGTATCCAGGCTCTGGTTCGTGCAGCAGTCTGTAGGTAATACGCCTGTCAGACAAACCCTCATTTGTGTATCAGTGGATCAACAACTCCCTGCTCTGAGTGGAAGAGAGACAGAGACACAGCAAGGCAAAGCGAGCGAGCAGACGCAAGAGCGAGAGGAGACACGGGACTGGGGGCAGGAGCGAGGGAGGATGGGACATGCTGTTCTGAGGATGAGTGAAGGTTGAGCAGGGGAGACATGGGTCTCGTTCTCCCCTCATCCCGACTTCTCTTTCTTAATTGAAAAGGAAGAGAGTGTGGGCCGTTGTCAGGGCAAACAGTAGTCAGTCAGTCAGTCAGTCAGTGCATTATTCCGACAGTGCTTGGCTAGGCTCCCCTTCACTGGCTGTAATTTAAATGACTGTCAGGTCGAGTGGCAAGACCAGCACCTCTCCCACTAAAAGGGAGGCTGCCATTGCCTTCGCCAGCCTGCCACGCGTCTGATTGTCTCTCTCTCTCCCTCTCTCTCACTTTCTCTCTTCTCTCTCTCCTCTCCCAAACCAAATGGCAGGGAGGCACAGCTGTCACCCACTGGTCACAATGCATTTACTTAGTGACAGAATTCTAATTAGTCTGCAAGGTGGTGTCACTAGACTGAGAAGGCGGAGATGGAGAGGAAGGAGAGTGAGATGAGAGGGAAGAGGAGGGGGAAGTCAGTTGGAAAAGATAAAGCTGGAATCGGATAGAAGTAACACAGTGGGGTTGCAAAGAAACCACAACATTCACATTTTTCTCTGCTCGTAGGACTAAATTACACACTCAAGAGTTGCCAAAGCAGCATTAGATGAAGCAGAGCTGGCAACTTTTGAGTTCAGCTTGGAGAGAGAATTATACACAAATTTCACAATTCAATCCGATTCAATTCATAAGGTTACAATTAGATTCAATGTTGATTCATTTCCATTTACTGTATATTAGCTACTGTAAATTTTTTTCTAAGGAAAAAAAAATCTGAACTAATGCTGTAAACTATAGCCTACAGGGAACTATGTCAGCTGTTAATTATAATTAAAAGTTAAAATTAACAACAGATTTGTATATAATAGCATATAATAGCAAGAACTCAATTACAATTACAATTTATTTGAAATAGAAATTTTACTGTCAATTTTGATCAATTGAATACATCCTTGCTGAATAAAAACATTAATTTATTTATAAAAAAATACAAATATTACAGACTCCTAACTTCTTGAATGGTAGTATATTAAAGAGTTCAGATGCAAAAGCCTCTAAACGCCATTTGAAATTTTCTTCTAAAATGACCATTTTTATGAGCTTGTATATTTAAGTTCAGTAATTTCACTTAAATGAAAATTAATAGGTAATCTTCATTGCCATTTAAGTGAAATTACTGAACTTAAATATACAAGCTTGATAAAAATGATCATTTTAGAAGAAAATTTCAAATGGCACTTAGAGGCTTTTGCATCTGAACTCTTCATTTATGATAAGATATTTTATATAAAGTAATGATAGGCTCAAGAAGTGAGTCCAATGCATTCGCATCCTTTAGCGTCATATAGAACGCTATATGAAAAAACGGTGCTATACTACACACATGGCACCCGTTATCGTTAATATAACATGCGCTGTGATGGTTGGGTTTAGGTGTAGGGTAGGGTAGTCTCATATTACGCTAAAGGATTTATGACGCCTTGGGTTCGCGTGTTATATTAACGATAAAAGGTGCCATTTGCGTAGTATAGCGCCGTTTTGTCATATAGCGTTCTATATGACGCTAAAGGATGAGAACGAGCTGGTGAGTCGTATGTTGATTCAATAATGCTCTGATGGGTCCAGCGAAGGATTCACTAGTAACTCTTACTGGAGTTTGCATTTTGTTTTGAACGATGTACCAAAATCTGTAAAACTATAAGGCAAAATGCCTCAAGAAAGAAAAATTGCACATTTTCTATATTCCTCCCAAGTAACCATATTCTTCCCAAGAACCACAGTTAAACTGGAAAGCTTACAGTTTAGAGCACTCAAAACAACCCTGTGGACCTGAAAGAGGACAGTAATAACTGGAGGCAGTGATGAGTGAAGCTGCAGGGAATGCCCTGCTTCACCCCTTCCCTGTGCGGACTGCAGCGGCACGAGTGGGCCTCGTCTCCTGCTCTCCACAGCAAAATGCCTCCTGAACAAGAGTCTTTTAAGGCCCTTGAAGAGTTCATCCAGGGCCCATTACCATAGCTCAGGAGTGGGATGTCGACACCTGGCTGGCCGAAGCACCAGAAGCAGATCATGAGGGCCCTCCAGGAAGATAGCTAACAAGAGTCCGTTCTCTCTCGCTCTTCTTCTCTGCCTCTTCACCCCTCCCCTCTTTTTCATCCCTGACTTTCACCCCCAACAGCACGAACGCAAGCACCAGTGGAGACTGGCAGGCCTGTCAGGGGTCTCCTCTGGTGCGGCTGAAAGGGTCGAGGGTGGCACTGATTGCGTGTGAGGTGCGCAGGTCACAGCGCATTTACTCGGTGACACAATTCTAATTAACCAGCTACTGCTGTGTCACTGCACCACACAGACAGGGCACACACACACCCGTACATTCACACACCAACTGTGACTCAAAAGGGCTTCCAATTTTGCAAAGTGAAGAAGACTTTTTTACAAACTAAATTACAAACTCTTTAGAAGATGTCTATAACACTAGATTGATTGGGGAATATCCCCATGATGTCTATTTTGAGTGGTTTTGTCACCTGTGCTAAATTTTTACAAGTTGCCCCATAAAAAAATGAGTTCCTGATAATCTCTTTATGAGGAGTTTATGAAGAAATAATTTCCTTAAAAGACACCATTATATGGTGTACTGGTTTCATTGCTGTGCTTTTGTCACATATTGCACTTCCTTTAGACAGGTTATTGAAATGATTGCAATTGATGATTCAAAATCAGCCAAAAAGCTCTTCAAACGCAGTTATTCATTCCTCAGATTCGTCTCAAACCACAACAGAAGATCAACAGCAGATTCACCAACTGAGAATGTAGAGATGTAGATTACTTGTATGAGGTTATATATATATATATATATATATATATATATATATATATATATTAGGGGTGTAACGGTTCACAAAATTTACGGTTCGATAAGATACACTTGTGTCACGGTTCGGTACTTTTTCGATACAGCAAAAAGAAAGAAATGCCAGAGAAATGCCCTTGATACAATATTTTTAAATGATGTTTTTATTAAAACTAACATCATAAAGTATGATATTTTTTTACTTTGAGCAATGATGGAGCTATATCTTGACTTTTCTTAGGAGCATATAAAACAAAACAGCTCCTTGGACAAAATAAATGTAATATTGTAGTAGTTATAAACAAAGGTTTATTTTAGTTCAGATTAACATTTGAGGGCAGCAATTGTATTCATAATGTCAAAATAAAACCGACGTAATGTTACTTGAAAGCATTATAGCCTACTTTTTCCTGCCAAACTTCCATGGTTACAGTTAGTAGTGTTACTACAGTAAATCCATGGTGAATGTTGCTGATCTGTGGACACTGATTAGTTCATTCATGACACAATGTTTCTCCTGGTTTCCACGTCAGCGCATTTTTCCACGTTTACTGGATTTAGCTGTGTAGTAACAGTGCTGATGATCAAGATCGGCTCGCGCCGCATTGGTCCAAACTGATAAACGCTCCGTCGAACACAATATAACAAGTAGTTTCGTTCTGCTTACATTACATTTGCCATTTGATCTTGGGCAATGTTGTGGTCATGCCAGCATATATGAGCGCGCTTGCCACGCAAAACACGCCTACATTTGAAATAACGAAATGTTGGTATATACATATATCGGCCAGGTTATCAGGTATACAGGTATCGGCCGATATATGTTAATTTTTAGTATTATCGTTATCGTCCTGATAAGAAAATTAGGCAGATATATTAAAGCTGATAATTAATGTAGATTGCAGATGCACTGTTCAACATGATGGTTTGGAATTGCTTGAAATATGATTGGGCAAAAAATAAAAATACAGTTTTATGTCCGTCATTTAATAATGAGAACATTATAAATGTGTGCTTGGGATATGGATTTTAATGGTAAGACTCTTGTTTTTGTAATCTCTCGAAAAATGAGAGATAAAAGACTCTCAAAAATGAAAAAAATTGGATTTAGATTTATCGGCCAATATATCGGTTATCGGCTTTCAAGTATAAAGAATTATCTGGTTATCGGTATCGGCCAAAATGTTTACATCGGTGCATCCCTATTATATATATTTTTATTTTTATATTTATATTTTTAAATTTTTATTTATTTATTATATTTTTTTTAGTATTTTTCTTTCCCATTTATAATATATACCCACACACCTCACACTGAAAACCGCTGGTCTACTCCATTGTTGGAAGCCATACTCTCTCACTGAACGTAATAGCAGCCAAAATAACAGGAGAGATCACAGTACGGGTCACATGAACACTGGCAGGACTGTTGCGGATGACCTGACCTTGTCTGCTCTACACACAAACTGCACTGGCCACATTATGCAAATCAATCTCTGCCCAGATACACCACCAGCACAAGGAATAATCGTGTCTGGGTGTGCATTTAGCGGTATCTGTTTATTTGCGCGCGTGTGTGTGTGTGCATGTAAAACAGTCGATGAAGGGGTATTTGAAAGCCATTCCTGATAAGGTGATGTTCCCAGATTCATTTGCGCTTGGGCATAAGGATTAAGAGGACAGAATCTGAAGATAGAAGACAATTGAACCCTGTTTAAAGCTTTTTCCTCTCCCTCCCTCTCTTTTAATTTGTACATGTGTCATGTCCTCCTTTCCACCCCTCTCTCCCCTATTCAACAAGCTTGAGTCATTAGCGGCTCAGGTGGCCGACTCAAGGTTAAAGAGAAAGTCAGTGAGGAAAGATAGAGGCTAGGGCTATAAGACAATAATGGAAAAGTCAAATTAAAATCACTGCTAAGTTGGTTCTGGGGCGAAAAATAGATATGATGGCTCCATTAATGAGGGGAATATGGCTGCCGCTATCCACAAATATTTCTCTGATGTGCCCTTTTCAAATTCATGCATCACCCTGGCGGAAAGCTTGTGCACAAAGGGCTAAGTTAGAAAGGAAATGGGGTGGGCCAAAGGAGAAGGTCAGGTTTCGAGTAAAAGGAAATCTGATGTGTGTGGATTTGCACTTAACTGGTCTTGGGTAAAGCTGACATGGCTGCCCATCAGACTGTTTTGACAAGTGCGGGCAGAAATCGGCTAACACCTCCCTGCTCCTACTCATCCTAATCATTTAAGAGAACTTATTTTCGGCATTTCAATCTTTCAATTCGAAGACATAGAAGCTAAAGGATATGTGCTAATACAGGCAGATAAAATCAGAAGGTGGAGGAGACGGACCACTCAGGGGAGAAACTGTGATGACTTGTAACTACAGTGACAATAAAGATTCACCTTTCAAAACAGCTAAGAGAGTCAAATCACTGTTTTGAAAGTGTTTGTTTAATCTAGGACAAGGGTTTAAAAACTGGGTCAGGGACCCAAACATTGACAGAGATAAATAAAAATAAAAATAATAATAATAGTAAAATCAATTAAAAATAAACATCGACTATTCAAATGTTTGGAGTTACAATAAACACTGTTCATATGAACTTTCTATTCATCAAAGAATCTTGAAATAAAATGTATCACGGTTTCCACAGAATTATTAAGCAATACAGCTGATTTCAACGATGAAAAAAAATGTTGCTTAAACCATAATTTAACATCTTAAGAGTGATTTCTGAAGGATCAAGTGACACTAAAGACTTGAGTAATGAATGCAAAAAATGAACCTGCTATCACAGGAATAAAACACATTTTAAAGCTGCAGTACCCAGCTTTTCCTCCATTCGCCATCAATTGCAGTCATTCATGGAATTATCAACTTTAAGTGAGGTGATACTAAAAAAAGTACCCGAAAGCAGGTACAGGTACAACTTTTACACAGTGGAAAACCAAACAAAGGTGAGCTCGAGTCGAGTCGAGCTGGTACTGTGTAGTGGAAAAGCACCATTTGTTTTTTTTGTTGTTTTTTTATAAATGAGCGATCATTTCGCTGACATAAGACCCTTATTCACTGTCAGAACAGTGAACAGTTTGCAGTTTGCACTGAAACTGTCTTTTGGACCTTTTAACCGTTTGGCTACCATTAAAGCGCATTGTGGAGAAAAATCCTGAAATGTTTTCATCAAAAACCTTAATTTCTTTTCGACTGAAGAAAGAAAGACTTGGACATCTTGGATGACATGGGGGTGAGTAAATTATCAGCAAAAGTTTTTCTTTAAGTGAACTACTCCTTTAAGAAATGAGCGTGCATGATCTTTTTTTCATGATGAACAAAATGGGAGGGAGGGTCAAGCTGAACTTGGTTTGTTTGGGATCTTGCTTCAAATACAGATAGAAGTGACATTACCCACAATCGCTGATACAACCTTGAACAACGTCAGCATTGCGTGACTACATGTATTGTCCTTCCAATATGTATCCTTGTTTTCGCATGGGTCCGGTTGCAGTCTCTTTTTTTCTGTTGGCACTCCAAAGTCCGAACAAAGTCTTTTGCCTTTTACAACAGGTGAATTTCCAGTTGTTACTGGTGATTGTCATTTGAACCTTTCTGAATTATATCAAGTGTTGTGAGAAAAGGCTATAAATCTCCACCTCTCAAACATCCTCACACGCAATATAGCCTACTAGCCGAGACTCCTCCTTTATGTGTACAGATGTGTGTGTAGAGATGTGACGTAATGACGCAAAGACATGCTTGAATCTTCCGTGGAAATCCACCAGTATCACTGGAATTAAAAACATTATTACAAGCTTGTTTTGAAGCTAAGGCTTTCTCCTCAGATAGTGTTAAACACTGGCTAGGTATGTATTTCTCAAAAATGTATTTTGGATCATTTTTAACCCCAAAAAAAGCTACGGGCTGCAGTTTTAAAATATAATTAAACAGAAAACAGCTATTTAAATTGAAATGAAATTTCACAATATTTCTGTTTTTACTTTTTATTTATTATCAAATAAATGCAGCCTTGGTGAGCATAAGATGTTCCTTTCAAAAACATTTAAAACATCTTCCTGACTCCAAACTTTTGAATGTTATGGTGTAAAAAAAAAACATAAATAAATAAATACATAAGTTAACTAT
Source organism: Hybognathus amarus (assembly GCA_030378365.1). Classification (NCBI taxonomy): domain Eukaryota; kingdom Metazoa; phylum Chordata; class Actinopteri; order Cypriniformes; family Leuciscidae; genus Hybognathus; species Hybognathus amarus. The sequence continues at coordinate 146,662 of JAQIUQ010007011.1, read as the reverse complement.
TACCAAATGTAACAATTACCGTTTACATTAGTTAGATAGAAAGAGAAGGATAAATCAAAAGTATTTGATTCCATTAATGACCACAGTTCCTCTTTATGTATACATCTAACATTACTGTAATAATGGACAGAAAAGCATACATTGTAAACTTTCTCCAGGTAGACAGAATCTGTCCTTCTATACCCATCACAGAAAATAGCTGCATGGGGTGTGTTACCAACATGGTCGTTGACTGAACTGACTTGCTTTGAGGTGACTTTGGATTAGAGAGAATCTATAAAGCCAACAATCCACTGGCCCCTTTCAACTTCAACCAGTTCCAATTTCTGATGTCAAACCACAACAGGTCACAAGTCTCATAAGAAAGTCCATGCAAAATAGATGTCACAGGAACACTCAAGTGACAGTGGGCTAGTTAATTTTAGCCTGAGATGGCAGGCAGAAGAGCTTCTACTGTTTGGAGCCTTGTTCAACGAGGCCATCACTCTGACTCCGCTGACCCATCCGGGTGACCTCACTGGTGAAGTGGAGCACTGGAGTAGGGAATAGGGGTGAAGAATGTGACCTGTAGGATGTTAATACATGCTCATACTTCATACTGAGAGGATGAGCCCATTTAGGGTAATTTCGCAAGAGTGCACTAGCCAGAGCTACTTCAGTGCTAAGAAGTGGCCGGCGAAAGTAGGGCCGCTCTGTTCATTAACATGCCTGCCGCAGTGAAGCACCTGCCACAGTCTTTTGATGGAGAGCTTTTGCATGGCCCCCTCAGCTTCCCCAAGCCTCCGTGGCTCGATTACACTTTGGATAACTTCACTGGCCTTGGAATAATCCATTTCTGCTAATTCCTCCCATTTCGGGTCCCACCATGCTGGGCACAAACACCCCATGCTGTCACCGGTCCCCTACCACACTGCTTTCCCAGCAAAAATGTACAGGCGGGGAAATGAAATGTCACCATAAATATTCCCTTTTACTGTACAGGCCCTGTGGGATTTGGAACTGGCTCTCTCCATGGTCCTGGGCAGCAGACGCCAGCGCTAAGTGATCTTTGGCTCTGTTGCGGCACCCCTCTGAGATTTTCACTCTACACTTTATTCAGAATTATATCCGAAGCGAGATCGGTAAAAAAAACGAAGCCGTTTTATTACTCCCTTATTTTCACATGCTTGTTGTACTATGATGTAATAATCATACTCTATGTAAATGACAGCGGTATGAATGTGCTCACCACCAGCACATAATGATGATCGCGTGTGTCATACAGCCTCCCCCGAGACCAACCTACATCCTTTTTATGGTAGTCATTCTCATAAAATGAAGAGCCATTCCTAGGCATGGTGAGGAAATAAATTAAGCTTGTTCATGTCACGTGGGAAATAAAGCCTGTAAGTTGCATAGTTTTATCTATTTGTTCTTCACTCAGATACATGCATGAAGCAACACAGAAATCAAAAACGAATTTATGTATTTTTCGCACTTCCTGCCGATGCAAATAAGGGAGTCTCAATAAGTGCCTGCTGTGTCCTGGAATTTAATGATACAGTGTTCTTTGCCCCACTCCACAGCCTGGCCTCTGAGCGGAGGAGAATCCACCACATGGGAACAGGATGATATAATGATAATCAGTACACATGGCAGCCACACATATTCCCCATTTTAATGGCCGATTGTCCTGGACTCGTTAATAGGCGCATATCTATCTGAACTTGTGTTTTTAAAAAATAACAACCCCAAAAAGTACATAATTATTGATTCCCAGCTTCCTATTTGATTTTGGACAAATGAAAAAGCAGATGATGATGAACCATCACCATGTTTCCACCAAATATCTCCTGTGTGTGTCTGTCTTGCACAGTGTTGGTCCATTTGTGTCTAATGAGTGGTTTAGTGCGAGAGCTAGTTAGCACGGGGGAGTGTTTGTGCAGAATCGAACGGGCTGATTTAAGGTACGGAGGTCAAAGGCCGGCCCAATTACGTCCTTGGCGAGGGCGCCTCCTGGCTCTTTGATTCTGCACTTCTAAAGGGGCAAGGGAGGGGCAGGGGTCTGTGGCAGCCGCATTATGGGGGTGTTAATTGGAGCATGTTGTTTTCAGACGGCCAAGCCATCAGGGCAGGCCACAACACCACCACTGGTCTAATTGCAGAGGCAAAGGCCTTCATGTTCCCTCACAACTGTAAGCTTTTACATGTGCCCGTACATTACAAGCACACACTCAAGTCCGTTGATGTAAAACAGGCATTTTTCACTGTGCATACAGCATAACAGGCAACTTGTTCAGCCTGTCAGCTAACACAGAGCAGTAATAGTTCACACATTATATGTTGAATAATCCTGGCTTTGTTATGGCATGTTGTGTAAAATCTAAATCTCTCTGACAGAGAGAGGACGGGATCTATTCAAACTCCTCATTTGCAAGGCTGTCACCCAAGCCATAGCTCTCTGTACTGTTTAATTACAGACTAAACAGAGACAGGTTTATAATCAGTTGAGCTCTAAATAAAACCATCCTGTAAAAGATTCAGGAAGCTTGTTTTTTGATTTGAGGGGAAATACAAATGTTGTGACAATATATATATTTATATATATATATATATATATATATATATATATATATATATATATATATATATATATATATATATATATGAAGAGTTCAGATGCAAAAGCCTCTAAGTGCCATTTGAAATTTTCTTCTAAAATTATAATTTTTATCAAGCTTGTATATTTAAGTTCAGTAATTTCACTTAAATGGCAATAAAGATTATTTTTTATTTTCAAATGTTGATTGTTTTCAAATGTTGTGACAATATATATATATATATATATATATATATATATATATATATTATATATATATATATATATATATATATATATATATATATATACATATACATATATACAGTGTATATATATATATATATATGAAGAGTTCAGATGCAAAAGCCTCTAAGTGCCATAAATTATGATCATTTTTATCAAGCTTGTATATTTAAGTTCAGTAATATCACTTAAATAGCAATAAAGATTACCTATTAATTGTCATTTAAGTAAAATTACTGAACTTAAATATACAAGCTTGATAAAAATGGTCATTTTAGAAGAAACTTTCAAATGGCATTTAGACGCTTTTGCATCTGAACTCTTCATATATATATATATATATATATATATATATATATATATATATATATATATATATATATACACACATATATATATACAAGTCTCTTCTGCTTACCAAGGCTGCTTTATTTGATGAAAAAAATGACAAACAGTAATATTGTGAAATGACAATTATATATATTATGACAATTATGACAATTAAAAATTATGACAATGAAAATTGTCATAATTTGAATATTATGACAATTAAAAATTACTGTTTTCTATTTTAATATATTTTAAAATGTAATTTGAAAGCTGAATTTTCAACATCATTACTGTTGCTGATTAAACATCAGTTTTCAGTGTCAAATGATCCTTCAGAAATGATTCTAATATGCTGATTTTATGCTCAAAAAACATAAATTATTATTTTCAATGTTGAAAACAGTCGTGTACCATTTTCCCCCAAAATTCTATGATGAATAGAAAGTTCAAAAGAACAGCATTTATTTAAAATATAATATTTTCTAACATTATAAATGTCTTTACTGTAACTTTTGATCAATTTAACTCATCCTTGATGAATAAAAGTATTTTCTAATTTCTTTCCCCCAAAAATAAAAAATAATTCTTACTGACCCCAAACTTTTGAATGGTAGTGATTAATGTTACAAAAGCTTTCCATTTCAGATCAATTCTGTTCTTTTGTACTTTCTATTTATCAAAGAATCCTGAAATAAAAAATGTAAAAAAAAATTTTCAACATGGAAACTAATCATAAATGTTTCTTGAGCATCATATTATAATAATTTCTGTAGGATCATGTGACACTGAAGACTGGAGTAATGATGCTGTAAATTCAGCTTTGATCACAGGAATAAATTACACTTCACTATACAGTATATTCACATAGAAAACCGCTGTTTTAAATTGTAATAATATTTCACAATATTATTATTTATTTATTTATTTATTTATTGTATTTTTTATCAAATAATTGCAGCCTTGGTGAGCAGAAGAGACTTCTTTTAAAAATATTAAACATTTTACCAATCTAAAACTTTTGACCGGTAGTGTAAATATATATATATATATATATATATATATATATATATATATATATATATATATATATATATATATATATATATATATATATAACACACAAAAATTATTATTATTATTATTATTATTTCTCTCAGTGTGACTTACTTTTCAATAATGCTAGTTAATCTCACATTGGCGATTTTAAATCTCGCAATTGTTATGTTTTTGTTATTTTAAACTTTCTCACAATGACTTGACTATTTTTTGGGGGGGCTTTTCTCAATTTTTTTAAATGTAACACAGTCTCATCCCAAGACGTCATACAACTGACGCTTTCTGACCGTACGTCAATATCCGCCTTTTCAGGGTACCCTTAAACGTCGGTTAAATGACGATCCCGGGCCGTCATACAACTGACGCTTTAACTTTAACGTCAGTTAGGTGACGGGGTAGGGTTAGGTCTGGGGTAGGGTTAGGATTAGATAACGTCATCTAACCAACGTTTAAGGGTACCCTAAAAAGGCGGATGTTGACGTATATGGTCATGGTCAAACGCGTCAGTTGTATGACGTCTTGGTATGGTACTGTTCAGCAGAAAGACGACATTGAGACAGCTGATTTAATCATTGATATCATCTTAAAAGTCTTCTTTTGGCTTGTTTCATTTCAAGAATTCAACAATTACCACTGAGACCATAACATCAGCTCAACCTAAATGGTTGTCCACATATCTACCCCTCTACCCTCTTCAGTGTAGGAGAGATATTTGTGTTGTGCTGATTATTGCTCTCTTCTGCTCGTCAACACAAAGTAATTTGTGCGAGATGAGGTATTGAGCGGTTAAATTGTGCCGCTGGCACGTTTAGCTTGTCATAAAACATGTCTTCTTTATTGGGATGGCTCTCCAGGCCAACACTGTCCACCGCTCTATAATCCAGTGCTAAGAGCTCCCTCCTGGACCTCCATACAGAGAAAAACGCCTCTGATCAATGCTTGTCACAAGAAAACAAGGTGTCGAAGGACTGCTGGGATTTTCAGACATGCTCAGGTGCTTTTTGAATATGAGCTACATTCCCTGGTCACAACTTATCTACAGACTCCACAGTACCTCTTCTGAATTGGTCAGAAAAAATGTTTGGTATTGATTGTGAACAGACTGCAAATAAGTCCTGAGTCAGCACTCACTTTTATGTGTGAACGTTATGACGGGACAGGGATGAGTGGTGTCTAAACTAACAAATAAAAAGGGTCTGGAGACAAAGCACCTCATTGGAATTACAGATGCATTTCAGAGCCATGCAAGTGCAGAAACAGATCCACAGATGTCTAAATTAATTGATCGCATTATAAAAATTTTCCCTCTGAGAGTAATCAGTCACAGCTATTGATAATGGGGCCTGGTGCCATTGGCCTTGTGTGTTTATTCATAGTGATATGTTACTATGCCTTTTGCACTGAGTGCCTGAAGCTGAAAAGATGGATGAGGCTTCTGCTGCCACAGGCACTGTATGAGCTATTGTGGACAGTATATTGCAAATCTCTCTTTCTCTCACTCTCATTACACTTCATCTTTTTCGTATCTTGGAGCATTCACTGAAGTGATGTCTACAATTATGTCGCCTGCTCAACAAAAACGTAATAAGATATATTTATATGTACTTTAATGTTCTTCCCAGATGTTTTTTTACCCATGCAAACTACAAAAGAAGCTAATTTCCTATGTCTATTTTGAAAAAAAGTTCAAAACAGACCTGCAGAAGTGTAAAGTCCTTAATTGTACTTCAGTGTAATACTTACTGGCATTATTTTAGACAAGAATTTGTTCTGTACTTGAGTTTAATTGAAACTTTTGCTCTACTTAAAGGGTAACTATTGGCAAAATTGAACCTAGGCTCTTTTTCTACTTGAGTCAAACTTTCATGTAAAGGCATAATTAGAACACTTAGGACACTTTACACTTCTGAGGACCTGTAAGAGAAGAGCATTTTGTCCCCATGTACACAGAATTGAATGACAATTAAGACTTGATGGCTTTGAACTTTATTCTTCAGCTACAGGTATTCAATGCAGAAAAGTGAGGCATGTCAAAACATCTGGAAGTTATTCAAGAGCCTGAAAATTGTAAGGGCTTGATTTTTCTATAGCGGTCCACAAAGTTTAGGTGACCGAGTATGGTAAGACCAGCTGTGAATCTGATGACAGACCTGACAGATCAGTTATAAAGCAGATCAGAAGAAGATGTCCCTAGTGGGACACTGGTAATGAGGGTTCAGGCCAAACTGTACAGACTGAGCCTTTCCCACTTTGATATAATCAGTTATTAATAATAAAGTCAATTTCACACAAACTCACAGACATATTCAAGATAATTAAAACAATAAAACCATGCACGAAAGAGCTCTGTTCAATTGAATTACACACAAAATATATATATATATATATATATTATTCTGATGTATCATACCAGCAAACGTCACATGATTAATCCAGAATTATTTTCAGTAGACTGGCACTGTGCTTGCATCTCAGTTCTCGGACCTGTGCTATATCCAAACGGCAACCTCCCTGTCTCTCTCTCTGAAACCAACATTGAAGTGAATTAAAATGCAATTCATCTACTGACCACTTGAGGCAGGCTGCAAAAGTGAGTCAAATCTGCATCTCCCCATTTCTTTGCTAAAAGCGTATATAGATATAGAGACCACACTCGTTATGCGCTACTGTTGCTCTCACAGAACAGATATGCTTATTTAACTTTTTAGTGTTAAATAAAAAGTACCATCAGATGAAATCCTGCAGGTGTCAGTGCTTTCTCTATGCCCATGCAGTAGATGCATATCCTTGAATGAGCATGGGTTTCTAGTGCATTTACTTGAACTTCTGAGGTAATATCTAAAGAAATTGAAAGGCGGCCAATATCAGATTTTAAAATGGACTGAATAAAGCTCTTTACGAACTGGTCTTGCAATGCCATGCTGACTGACATGTATGTGCATGAATCACTGTCACAAGTGCAAGCTCAGAGCAATACTGCATGAATAAGAATAATAAATCACGATACTCACTTTTACGTCTTTTAACTATTATAATATTTCGAAATACAAAAACATGAACTTTAACAATTGGCTTTAATTCTTCAATCAGCTGTCACTTTAACGCGAGGCCAGTAGCATATTGCATTAGCGCCTCAGCTCCACCCACGTCACGCCTCTTTGCTTATTTTATTTTATCCGGGAATGACGAGAGGTGACACGCTGCCAAGATGGCAACGGCCGGCCCCGCCCACTTTAGGCTTCAAAAACGCTCTTGAGAAACCTCACGCGTGACGTCACGGACACTACATATATACTTTTGTACAGTCTATGGTTATATCCAGTTTAAAAAGCGGTGAATCTCATGGTCCAAAAAGTGTCAGAGCATAGTATAAATCAGACCATGTCTATGTCAAATTCAATACAACAACCCCACCGATCCCGCAGCCCAGCGCCGGGGCCTTTCCACCCCCCTGTTACGCGATGCATGTAGCCTGATGGATGGTCCCCTTTCCAGGGTAGACACCATGATGAACACAACGCCTGGAGACAAACCATGCCCCCCTCTATAGGCCTCTGCTCCTCAGATCCCCCCTCTCCCTGCACACCTCCATTCATTCTGCTTTTATTTATTCACACGCTCACAGCCTGTTTGTTTTTTAAGCAAAACAAATTGGAAGGAATAAAAACGAGCGTGAATTGCTCTTTTATATTCCTCTTTGTGTCAAGGAGTTTGGCTCAGGGTTGTGCATCATGCCACAAAGGTTATGCATAAGATCTAGGCTGTAAAGTATGATTAAAAGTGCAGGAGGATACTAATAAGAGATGGGTTATAAGACTTTCTTTCAGGTGAAATGTCCAGAAGATTTCGAAAAATGTTAATAATATCCAAACAAATAAATGCAAAATAAATGTATGCTATCAAGACAACATCAATCTTGTTTCTACACTCTATCAGTTTGTAATTTATAGCCATTGTGGCATGACTGTCCAGTAGGGATGTGCCTAAAGCCTTACATGAAAATGTACAAATAATGATTTTATTCTGGTAAAAATTAAAAAGAAACCAGACTTATAATATATTTATAGATCTAGTCAAGGACAAGCCCAGTGATAATTTCCATAAAGAAAAATATTAATTGGATTGATAATTTAACAAACAATATAGTGGAAAATGTTCATAATAGAAAATATATTACATTTCATTAAAATATCTAAAATTGCAATGCAATGATAAGTCTGTAAAGTCAATAAGACTAAGTGTTAACCATATACATGCAAAACTGAGTTTTTGAACATTGAATAAAGGTTGTAATAAAAAAATTAATATTTTATCATTTATCAAATTCGTGAAATATCATTTTATGAATAATACAAGGTATTTGCTAAATGCAAAAATCGAATAGTTACATCTAAAACAGAACTCGCACTAGGTCTGCAAAGTTGATAGCAAAAATGGCACAAACTTAAAGAAGCTACTGAATACGGGGTTACAGAGGGGTCCCTTTGAAATGGTTGAAAACTGGATTAATGACCCCACGCAGTGGCCAAATATGGACTATTCAGACATCTAACGTTACCACTATCTCGTGGAATCACCAAGTAAGTAGTCTTTTTTTATTTATTTATTGTTGTCATCAACACACTCATATGACAAACTGAGACGATGAGGCCATGTCACTTGGATCATATTTAACTTGATTTAAGCTATTGCCATAGTTTTGTTGTCGACTAGCTATAACTAGTTAGAAAGACTAAGCTGCTAGCAGCTAACGTTACGTTACTAGCTCTCAATAGGCACGCTACATTGGCTGTTAACTGATTTTACTGTTGAAATAGCAGCAGGCTAGGATTAAAGTGGACTTGGCTGGTTTCTGCTTGTGTCTAGAAAGTGCTTTAGGCCAATATGACGTTTCAACGACCACTGTTCTGGGCTACAGTACATGTAACAACACGAACGGCAGTAGATTAAGCCTTCTAGGCTAGATATGATAGCGTAATGTCACAACATCCAATTTGATAGCCCCATACATTGGTCCTATACATATTTTGCCGTACACTGTAAACCTTTTTACAACTTTCAAAGTCCTAGCACTTTCTAGACACAAGCAGAAACCAGCCAAGTCCACTTTAGTCCTAGCCTGCCACTATTTTAACAGTATAGTATAGCTAGTCGACAACAAAACTATGTCAATAGCTTAAATCAAGCTAAATATGATCCATTCATCGTCTAGTTTGTCATACTGTGAGTGTTAATGAAAAAAAGCGACGTACTTGGTGATCCACAAGATAGTGGTGACGTTAGATGTCTGAATAGTCCATATTTGGCCTCTGCGTGTCATTAATCCAGTTTTCGACCATTTCAAAAGGGACACCCCTGTAACCCCGAATCCAGTAGCTTCTTTAAATACCGCTCACGGTCCTCGGCCGGCAAAGAGAGTGTGTATGTTTGTGCCATTTTTGCAATCAAGAAACTTAGCAGATCTAGAGTGAGTTCTGTTCTCAGGGGAATCCGTTTGTTTTCCCCAAAAAGTGGGCGTTACCCTTCGATGACGCAAAAGTGGCGTTGGTCTATTGTTTCAGTATTAGTACAAGTTTCCTTCAGCACCATGGACAGCAACAGCTGACAGCAAAAATGGCTGGCAGATCATTCCCAGCTGTTTATGCTGACCAGATAGAATAGTCTCTTAAACACCCACTTTACGACTGGTCTCGGTTCAATTACACTAGTTGGCTAATCACATACTAGGATACATAAGGTGAAAGCGCTTTGAAGGTAGGATCTAAACATCAAAGCTGCAGTCATTAAAACGAGGATGAAGGAAGAAGCTGCAGTAGTTTCAGAAGCTTCCCTTCCTCTTCATTAAGAAACAGATTTGGGGGGGGGCACACAACACAAGTGCAATCAAATGAAGTTTCACGACTCGGCTTGTTCGGGGCCAACTGCTTCCGTCAGCAGGACAAGAGCACGTGAGCGTGCAAACGGGAGAGGAAGCGAGACAAATCCCCCGAGTGTAACTCAATAAAGGCGAAAGTGTCACGTTGACAAATGAAGATGGGGAGATATTATTTATAGCTGAGACTATGTTGAACAGCCTGGGTTTGCTCTGTGTACTTTTACTCTGTTTTGAAAAAAACGACCAGGCTAAATCTTCTTCTTGGCGGGCAGTGATAAATAAGGACGGAGGGAGTCACCGCTGGTCTGCCGGGCAGGCGGCAGGGATGTTGTTGATGCTTATTCATGTTTACCCTCAACCTCAGGCTGCTCCATCACTCCTCTTCCCCACCCTCCCTCCTCCTTATCTTCTGCTATGGCCCTGCGGAGGGAGAAAGTGTGGGAAACAGCCAGTCGAGAAGCCTGACAGAGAGCACTGACTTTAATTTTGTCCAGAGGGGGATCAAGCCTCTCTCTCTCTTCCCCACCTATTCCTCGATCTCATTCTCTTGCCCCCAGAACAAACAAATATTTGTCCTCATTATTAATTAAACAGGGCGCCGAGAAGCACAAAGGTAAATTGACGACAAGCCGTCCTCAAGCCCTGCACACAAACTGCCGTGCACAAACACAGCACTGAGCGGAGCTTGTGGAAAAACTACTCGCCGGTTGTGATTTACGAGGACCGTTGCGTGCAGGCTCTGGCCTGCACCAGTAAGCTATTCATAAACAAAAGCAGCTAAATAATGAATGTCTCTCTGGCTGTGCGGCCTGCCCATGTGGCGGTTAAATGAATAGGAATTAGTGGGGAGGAGTGGAGTTGGGCCCTGTGTGATGTTGTTTATGTGTACGGGGATATTCATTTATCTCTCCCAGTGTTCGCTGCCATGTGGTGAGGGCTAAAGCATTGAGACTATAAAGTGTGTGCGTGTGCTTCCTGTTCATTTTTGTCCTCTCTAACAGGCCACTTGTGGAGGTGATGTGATGCCAAAAGAGAGCAATTGTCTGCTGAATACTTGCGATTTTAAAAATACATGCACCAAAGTAGCATGTAAAGTCATCTTGCCCCAAAAGACCATTAAAGAAAAAGTCTGAATTAGCATGATCTTGGCAACACTTTCCAAAAAGGATCAGTACTTCAGCATTAGTAAATTCCATACATGCCACATAAAAGAAAAATTATTTGGCAGCATTTATTAATCTTGTTTAATGAATTTACATTCGCTGATATATTTTCAAGTTGCATAAATTAACATTTGTTTCATTAATTGTCATTAAACTAGTTTAAAATTCTATTTAAAAAATACTGAACATTCTAAGACTGGAGATGGTTGTTTTAATGTTGTTGGTTATGTTTGTTTGCAGTATTTAGCTTAAAATTTTGGTAACGCTTCCTTTTACAGTCCAGTTACCCATGTAAATACTATGTACTTATTTTAGTAACTACAATTACTGGGTAATAACTAGTACTAACCCTGAACCTACCCCTAAACCTAACTCTGTTCCATGTACTTACCCTCTATTAGCCAGTACTTTCTAGGTAAGTACACTATAAGTACTCTACTGTAAAAGGAAGCGTTACCAAAATTTTATATGTAGCAGAAAAATGTGAAAAAAATATACGGTATATACTGTCCCACTTATTTAAACTTTTATGTAATCCAGTAAAGTTAAATAATCTTAAAAGTAAATAATCATAAACAGTAAAATTCATAGAACATAAAAAGATTTATAAACATAAACAGTAAAGTTAAATAATCTTAAAAGAAAAGGTTTAACACCTTTTTTTACACATTTTATGTGCTTTCAGGTGGCGATGGCATGTTTGATGGTATCTCATGTTGACACGCGTCCGACGCCAGAGTTGAAAAATCTGAACTTTGGCGTCTATTTGTGCCGCGTTAACCAATCAGGAGCCTGCTTGCTGCTATCATGTGGTGAAGTGACATGATAAACGGGGGCAGGCCACGCCCTGAGTCACTAATTTGGAAGTCCCGCTGAAAGCGCCCATCATCCAGGTGCAGCTCCTGGAGCAAATGGTGAAACTCGCCAAACTGGGTACGCCTCTGGAGGGTCTGGTGGACCCAAGCAAGGCGACGATGACCCCTACGCCGCTGTTCTGCTCTGCAAAGCAAATATAGAGCGGTGACTCTCTCAATGAATGCTCGATCAACATCAGCCATCTTCGACACCGCCTAGCATCTTGCCCGTCCCACAAGAAACGAATTTCGGCTCGGACGTCCGTCTTTTTTGCTTCAAACGCTTGCTTTATACACGCGTCCTGTTCACTTTGGACGAGTGAATGGATTCAAAATGTTCAAGCGTCCAACTAGATGTGATAGACGTATAATAAGCCCTTGTGATCTACCTCGGAGTCTACTTTTCGTGATGTAGAAGTCTGCTGCGGAGCTCGCAGGCTTGCAGGATCGGCTAAAGTGTGCAGTGATATCGCATATACTCTGAATCCTAAAATGACAAGCAGTCATGTGGACTTGAATGGACGTGAACGCGGTGGCCATTGTAAGTCCACAAGAGCACAAGTGCACATGAAGTGTCTCATTTGGGACAGGACCCTTCCTTCACTTTTCCATTACTAGATGAGTCAGCATTTTTGAACGAATGTCTTGAATGACAAATAATTTTCCACAAAAGTCACGTCACCAAATAGTGGCCTAACAATGAAATCAATACAATGGATATTTGCAAAATAACTACCGTAGATTTCAGTGTTTATATCTTAACTGTAAACTTTTATTCCAATACTTCTGTGATCATTTGAATTATTTTAAGACAGAAATAACAATACTGTGTAGTTTAAAAATACTGTGAAGCTGTTTCATACACAACTGTTCACGCTGGGTCATCAGCAGCCCAAACACAGATTTGAAGGTTCCAGTATGATTTTGTCTAAAGGTTTAATGGACATAGCTGAATCATTTTCATTTAGGAATTAGATTAATGTGGGTGCTTGAATCGAGATCACAATCTTTTACCGATTAATCGTGCAGCTCTAGTTTCAACTGACCCCATGTTACTGCAATTCCCAATCTCAATCTACCTAATGCGATTAGTAATGCCAACGAAATGAACCTTATTGTAAAGTTTTACCACGGTCTCCAATCGGGACCTCCCCCAGCTCAGATTCATCTTCTCTAAGCCTCCAGCACTCTGTTTAAACTGTTTCTTATGTCCATGATTCAGCTGGATGTTAGGAATGCAAAACGCTGACCTTTCCTCAGTCCAGCGGCCCAGCCCTCAGTCAGCACTCGTTTAATGGCACCTGCCATCCTCCACTGGCCGTCCGTGATTTTTTGCAGGGGGCATATCTGTCAGCAGTGCTGAATTAGTGATCCGTGTGATCTGATAGCAGAAGGCCCACCGCAGCTCCTGATACCAGCCAGAGAATTCTCACCTGAGGCTGAGTGACAGCCAAACAGCAGGGGATGGACAGGCAACCCATGTCATTCATATTCATTCATACGTGAAGACATTCGCATGGACATGCTAGAGCAGACACAAGCAAGGTTCTGGTCTAGCACACTAAAGATGGGCAAGATATCCATCCGTATGCTTAATGTGTGTGAGAATTGCATAACGTTCAAATGAATGATGAATCATTGATGGTAACTCTCAGCATGTAAAATCAAAGTTTCATTACAGTGATCAGCTGGACTGAGGGGGTCCCTCTCGACTCATTAGGACCCTCACGCTGACCCTAGAGCTTCTTATTGACTCTGAATTGAAGAGTATCACAGGCAGCAGAGAGAGAACTAGCCCTGAGCCATCCTTTAACCTCCAATGACATTTAACTAAAACCCAATCTCCATCTCTATAAAGGCTAGCTCTGACCCCAAGGGTAAGAGAGGGATTGTGAAGAAAAGAAAAACATTTGATATATTCATGCTCACCCATGATCACAATCAGTTTGATATGTTGAGCATAATTTTGATCACATTTCACTAGTACAGCCAATAAGTAAGGCTGTCATTAGATTAAAATGTAAAAATTGTTCACAAATTATACGTTGACATTAGAGCAGACCAGTGTTGAGAAAGTTGACTTTCTACATGAACTAGTTCCAAGTTCAGTTCACACATTTTAAAATGAACTAGTTCAGTTCATAGTTCATTCTTCAAAAATAAACTAGTTCATAGATTGTTTGTTTTTCCATATGTTGCAAGCTTTTTTAGTTTTATTATTGCCACAGCCCATATACAACCACAGACAACAATTATTTTATCGACGGGCAGACTGATCTCATGAAGTAGCGTATGTATGACACGCCAATTCGTATTTCCATTTTTGGCATGCTATCAACACACATAATTGCTTTTCAGTGTGTTTATGAACGCCATTGACTTAACGTTATTCCTGTATATATAAATATATGACCTACCTCAACCCCATTCCTAAACCTACCCGTCACTGGGATTAATGGCATATATGAGTCTCCCCCACCATCCTAGGAAAAAAAAGATCGCTCCCCAGATGTAGATCTACATTTTGCTTCGTTTCGCTCGGACATTTGATGGCGTGTAAAGAAACACCGAATCACTCGGACATTAATGGCGTCGACATACACGCATAACCGTGGATACACGCGGATAGCTCAAAATGCTTCAGAGAACACGCCACTTGACTTGAAAGTGGCGTGTATGTTTACGCAAAAGTCATGATGTCATGTTGCGATGGGAAACGTTTGCACAGAAATGTAAGATTTTTCCCATCCTCACCGACCTCGTCGTAAAATCAGTTTAAATGATCATACGACGCCTCCTCACTCGCTGCTTTGTCGACGGCGGTCGCAGTGCGACACTGGTGGCTTGTGTTGCCAGATTGGGTGTTTTTTTTTGCTACATATTAAGGCCTGTTTATGTGTGTTTAGCCGGGTTTTCGCCTGGAAGGCTCTATAGAAATCTGGCACCCTATTGTACGAAGTTAAACTGAGAGAGCTTGCGTTCACAGACAGCAGAATGAACGCGTTCACAGTAACGTTCATCAGACAGTAATAGTATGTTCAGTTCACGTTCAGTCCAAAATATTAAAGCGTTCAAGCACAACACTGAAGCAAACACACAGATACTGTATAGAATAAACAGAGTGCTGTTTTAATTCTTGACCTATATACATGCAGACATAGATAATGTGTCACATCTTGTGCTATGATTGTCACATTTCTAAAGACAGTTTGTGAAGATTAAAACAGTTATTTTTGTTGCATTTACCACACTCAATTAATGATAAATTGACAGCCCTGGTTTTGAGCATATATTTCATTGTGTGTGTGTACACCCTCATACACACAGATACGTGTGTCTTTCCAGAAGTAGCCACAGTGAGCTACATTATTAGGAGAGAGGTCAAGGTCCAACACACTGGGACATCATCATCTCCATCTTATCAGCGTTGTAATAATTTGACGATAAAATAAAATAAATAATAAAAAAGCACCATAATCTCAGCCAGCTGGAATTGGAAACTTATACAAGGGTTAGCAACTGGAGGTGGATGATGCCCTTGGGCCTCGACTGTGCACTGGCAGCAAGGAGAGAACAACTGAAAATGTCCTTCTGTTTGACATATTGCACATCATGTCGCCCCTCTTTTACGGTTCTGCAATCTTTAGCATTTCACAGAAGGGTTTTCGTGTGCAGGTTAACTAGTAGCCAGGGGCTACAGAATTCCGTGTGACAAATGGAACAGTCAATTGGTATGAGGGAGTGCAGCAGGCAGGGTGGGGTTTGAGGGTTACACCATGCAGACGGACTGATCTGTAGTTATGGGGGGAGATAAATCTCTTCCTATGTAGCTTATGATGGCTAGATCGAGGTTTGGGGCTCGAGTCCGTGCTAAGGGCAGAGGTCAAGAGCCGGAGATTGTAAGCGGCAATGAGGGGTGAATCAAGTCGAGGTTGTTCTTTTTATGACATTCAGCGCCCATGCCCAACATTGTTCTTGATTACATTCCCTCTATAAAGAAAGCTGTGCAGTCTATAAACAGAGTCAAATTACATCTAAAAAAGGTAAGTAATGATTTTACTTAGCAAGGATGCCTTCAATAGATCGAAAGTGTAAAGACATTTTTACAAAAAAAAAAAAAAAAAAAAAAAATATATATATATATATATATATATATATATATATATATATATATATATATATATATATTATATATAAACTTGATATATATATATATATATATACAGTATATATGTATATATATATATATATATATACAAGTTTATATAAATATAATTATATAAAATATATATATGAAGAGATCAGATGCAAAAGCCTCTAAATGCCATTTGAAATTTTCTTCTAAAATGACCATTTTTATCAAGCTTGTATATTAAAGTTCAGTAATTGCACTTAAATGACAATTAATAGGTAATCTTCATTGCCATTTAAGTGAAATTACTGAACTTAAATATACAAGCTTGATAAAAATTATCATTTTAGAAGAAAATTTCAAATGGCACTTTTGCATCTGAACTCTTCATATATTGTGTATAAAATGTTATATATATTTAATAAAAAATATATATAGGCGACAATACTACAGTGCATACTACAGGTGTACACACACAATGAAATATATGCTAAAAACCAGGGCTGTCAATTTATCATTAAATGAGTGTGGTAAATGCAAAAAAATAACTGTTTTAATCTTCACATACTGTCTTTATAAATGTGACAATCATAGCACAAGATGTGACACATTATCTATGTCTGCATGTATATAGGTCAACAATTAAAAAAACAGCACTCTGTTTTTCAATATCTGTGTGTTTGCTCCAGTGTTGTGCTTTAATGCGTTCATATTCTGGATGAACGTGAACTGAACGTACTGTATAACTGTCTGATGAACGTTACTGTGAACACGTTCATTCTGCTGTCTGTGAACGCAAGCTCTCTCAGTTTAACTTCGTACAATAGGGTGCCAGATTTCTATAGAGCCTTCCAGGCGAAAACCCGGCTAAAACTAGATGAACTAGATGAAAACAAGAAGAAACACACATGCTACACAAAATATCCGGCAGCATTTAGTGGACACTCTCATCTTTCTGAAAAAAAAGCACACTAAGTTCCATATAAAAACAAAATTGTTCTTTTCTTTGAATTTGTTTAAATAACTACAGCAATATAGAGCTGTTTTTATAACTATTACAATAAGGGGCTGTTTTTGTTTTATATGCTGAAGAAACCCCAGAAGATGGGTCATCATTGTTCAAATAAAATAAAATAAATCATACTTTATATAATGTTAGTTTTAATAGGCAAGGCAAGTTTATTTATATAGCACATTTCATACACAATGGTAATTCAAAGTGCTTTACATAGATGGAATTAAAATAATCAAAATAAATAAGAATAATTAAAACAAAATAAAATAAAATAATACCCCTATCTGAGATGGAAGAGTGGTGCTACACCAGTAATGCCCAGCGGAGCCCCACAGAGCACAATGTCTTCTGCCATTACCCTGCCGTTAATAAATAAAAATATTTTAAAAATCAAGGAAATTTTTCTCCCATTTCTTTCTTTTTGCTGTATCAAAAACAATACTACAATACAATACACATTTTATTTCTATAGTACATTTAAAAAAAGTGATTACCAGCATAGATAACGTACCATGACACCACTGTGTCGTATGGAACCAACCCATGTATTTTGTGAACCGTTACACCCCTAATAACTATAATATATATCATGGCCACTTTTTTAGTTCCTTTTTTTTTGGTTCTGCACCAAGCGAATAAGAGTCAAAATACTCACTTTAAACGTTCAACACAGTCCTTAAATGTCATTTGTACTGTGAGAAACTCCATTTCTAAGTTCATTTATAATGTCCTAATATGACAACGAGGCACCTCTGAAGAATCCCCAGAGTTTTGCCCTTTCACAAAATTGAGCACATTTAACAACCCTCTTAAAAGTCTCTGAAATACATCAGCTGAAGGACTCGTCTTTTCTCCTGTCACCTTTCACTCTCAGAGGAAGCAATTTTTCCAACACCCCATCTAATTTTTTTTTATCCTCACATTCTTTAGCTCACACACACACAAATGCTCCTACCATCACCCCTTCGTTTCTTGGCTCTACAAATGCATTTGTTCAATACCTCCAGCAAACAGATTAGAGGCTTCTTATCTGAGGCAGGAGTACGTGATAATGGCTTTCACCAGATCCCTCCACTGTCACAGATTAAAATGGCTCTGGCTGAAGCGTATTAGCAATCACTTTTTCTCCTACATTTTTTTTTGTTTCTGCTTGCCATTGGATTTCCTGTCCAATCTATTGTAGCAGGACCCTAAAGATACAAGGAGAAGTCAGTTTCAATCTGATAGGTGATTGTTTTTTTTTCCATCTCCCTGTTGCTGATTCCCTGGTCTGCCATCGATCGATGATTCGCCTGGCTGCTCGTCACCTTGGTGTGTGTGTGTATAATGGTGTCAGTATGCAAGTGTATGTGTGCACAAGTGTCTTAATGCTCACCTCCAACACTTCCTTTAAACTTGATACGAAGTGATTGATCTTTGGGTCCAGTGAACAAAGGCAGACAAGTAGGCCTGCCAGAGAGGGACAATGCGTTTTGCCAAGCCGCTACAGAGGCTCAATTACAGGGGTTACCTGCGTACCTTATTGGATCACACCTGGGCCGCACCTCACTTTCTTCTCTCCACTGCAAAACACTAACAGACACTCCACTTTGCTTAATGTACTATAACTGGGATCAGACTGCTGGGATTGCAGCTTGAGTAGGTTAACCCACCAGCTTACCGCACAATCCATTAATAACTCTCTCCTTTACTGGCTTCACAGCAATACCTGTCCGACCAGAGTTTTCTGAGGAGCGCAGATGTACATTCTGTCCCATGTGTGACAGCAAAATGTGTTATATGGACTGGCCAGCTCAGGAAAAAAACAGAGCTGAAAATAACAAAAAAAAAGGAAATGACACACCTCCACACTAAATTGATCTGGTTGACCTTTAGACCTTTGCTTTGACACTTCCTACTCCCCGGGTTGTTCGCTGAACATCGGAGACACTTGCAGATCTAAGCCCCCTTATACTTGGCATTAACATGTGTTTCTTATACTCTGTTTTTACACAATATGTGTTTATTCTGTACAATTCTACCAATGCATATAGGCATATACGTGAGAGGTTGTGTTAAATGAAACATTTCCTTCATTTACTAAAGTGCTTTCAATCGTTTCTACTTTTTATTTTCAACAAACCCCTCAGTAAATGTTTAATTATGCAGTGAAAAGGGGAAAGAAAAATTATAAAGAGCACTCTTTGGAGAAAGAAATGAGAGAAACAAGATTTCAAGTATAATTCAGTAAAATAAATCAATTAAATTGAGTGAGCAAATAGCAAGCAGGGAGTGTTTGTTGTCTTTTTCACATTATATGAGCAGAAAAAAGTAAAGAGCCAACAACACTGTAACAGTGTAACAGTTTTGTGCAGTGTAACCTTATTACAAACAATACTGTACAAAAGTTTGGGGTCAGTAAGCTCCTAAATGTTGCATAACTTTATGTAATGTGTGATTCGGGAGTTACTGTGGTGTTTGTGGAGCTCCCTGGTCATGCGGGTACATTAGCAAGCCGGTGCAGCCTTCGCACACATTCCTCAGCCATGTCATCGACAGGAATTTACTGCATGCAAATGAAGCCGAAGACGTGCACGAACGGCTTGGAAATGAGATATACATATTTAATGAGATAAAATGAAAGGTGGAAGAATGAGGTGGGGAAGAAGGGGTTAGGGTTCCAGATCCTCTCGTTTGCTTGTTTTTATAGACTGGTCCCTTACAAGCAAGCAAATGTCACAGCTGCTGTTAATCCTGCTACATCTGGACTAATGAGGCAGCAATACACATACTTGTGAGAGTGTGTGGGTGTGTCAGGAAAAAAAAGAGAGAACGAGATGCTAAACCACTTGTGTATATTTGCACATGACTGTGTGTCTATGTGTTTCTCAGCAGTGCTGCCCGTTGTAAGGTCCCTCATTTCCCCTGGGGGAGACGCTCGCTGCCTAAGTTTTATCTGCGGTGAGAGTGATTATAGAGATGGTCTCTTAATGAAACCCTTCCACAAAAGTGTGTTACGGCAGTCATCGTCAGCCCAGCAGGGCATTGTCTTAATCATGGACACACACACACACCCGACATCGAATGAACCTGACATGGAGATTCTCACAAAACACACTAACTAGATTCGTCTCAACTCAACCTACCTTTTTATTTCATTCTTGCTACCCAGAAAATTCCAAAATAATGTTGACATTGTAAAAACACACACATACATTATCAAAATGTTTAGTTTTTCATAAATAAATATCAATAAATTGTATTGTTCCATAAAATACATATTAATTGTTGTATTATAAACATTAAATATACAATATACTAGAGCCCGACCGATAAAAGATTTTTGAAGGCCGATACAAATATTTATTGGTTTCCGATATATTCCGATATATCGGCCGATATTTATTTTATTTTATTTTTTCAGAAACGCACAACAAAATATTAACAGATTTTCCTAACATTAGTTATTTGTAGGTATTTATGAGTTTTAACTAAAATAATATGATAATTCGTTTGAAAAAGATATTTGTTTCTTTTATTGTCACAACAGAACAGACTGGCATTAGCTAGCTTTGTGGTCAGCTAGTCTATGATGAGCAATAATTTAGCAATGTATAACGTCATACTGCAAATTGTAAAACATACATTTTTAATATAACAGACCAAGGAGAGATGATGCGTCTCATTGCTATAACTGTTACGCGCTATTAAAGAAATACTTCAGACCAACTCAACGAGTGTTGCCAACAGGGACGGTGTTAGAGTGCCCTCTGGTGGACAAACTATACAACTCCAACACTCATGACATGGTTGAAGCGTTTCGTCCGTTTTTATTTTATTTTTAAAATATTCACTTATCGGCCATTATAACTGCCGATACCGATAGTTTGGAAAATGCCTAATACCGGCCGATAATATCGACCTGCCGATATATCGGTCTGGCTCTACAATATACATTATGAGTGTGTGTTCACACTCATTGTATGCATGAATAAGTCCATATATGTGTGTGTTTGTGTCCGCTAAAATAAATAGTTTTTGATAAAGGAATTATCGTTTAATGCGTAATTTGTCCTTCCTTTTGAGTCAGTATCTGAGTGCTGGTTGGTTTAGTTTACATTGAGTTCTGTGGTGTAATTGTAAGACATTGTTGGTGTGATGGTTTAGAGTTGCTCGGATCCTCAGAGATGAAGAGACCCTAGACCTGCTATGGGTTTAAATCACTAGAAAATTGGTTCTTGCGAGCTTGATTGTGTTGGTAAATGAAAGCATATGTGACTTTGGCGTGTGTGGTCAAAATCATTTGATTTTAAAATTACACTATTAATTGCATGTCTAACCTTTCCTTTTATAAAGACCTACTAAAAGAAATTTCTGAATAATAAAGTAATTCCTATTCATGCTACTAAGTTTATGCATTTACGTTGCCATGAACGTAGCTACCTAAAATTTCTTATGAAGCCGAAGGCTATGAAGACATGATAACTGCATTTTAGTAGAGTATGTTGCATAAAACCGGCAGAATCACGTTGCGGCGAGTTTTCCTATAAATTATTGAGAAGCCTACACATGCCATACAGCTGCAAAATGATAAATCATCCTCGAATCAAATAGAAACATCTCCATATGAGCATAATGAAAAAAAAAACCAGGGAGGTAACATTTCCACAGGGCGACGGGACAGAGCTCGTACTGGGGATGGGGTTCTAGTGCCCTGGGCTGGCAGCATCTTCCCCATTACTCTATTGTGCTGTCCTGGCCTGGCCTGTCTCTGTCAGCATACCATTATTATGAATAGTGAGCATAATGCGTTGCCATGAATAGGATTGTCTGCCTGATTGTGATGTATAGTTTTTCATTACTGCTCCCCAGCCTCTGCCATTAGGCATGTGGAAAACTCTATTTATCCCCTAATTTGTAAAAATCCCCTCCCTGTCTGATAGCAATCAGAGGACTGTAATTGTCTGTGGAGCAGTGACGGCTATGGCTTGATGAAGAGCTATGTGCGCAGAAGAGCAGGCCGCCACCGCTGGCCGGGCCGATCGCCCCGTACAGCCACCACGAACCCCTGCATACAACCCCGCACCTCATCCCTGCACGCAATTAATAACCATTTGCAAATGGCAGACATGTAAAAACCCTCCCGTCTCCATCTTCCAGCATCTTCCTCTCGCGCACACACAAATGCGGACGGGTGGAGAGGTGCTCCGCCAGTGAGCGGACAGGCAGGAGAAATGAAGACGTGGCAGGGCGGCATGTTAATTAATGCAAATGTAGCATGGAGCGATAACTTCATCTACAGTCTGAGCTTCGCTGTCTCTACAGTCGCCAAAATTTTACAGGCTAAATTAAGGCTCGCTCTGAGGCCCCTTCTCTAGGTAACGCTGTGTAGTAAACTCCCCCGTTAATTCCTACTGATGAGAACACATACGGACAGCTAAACAAAAGTCATTGTTGCAATTTTGGAAAACCACCTCCTCCATCCTCCACCACAGTGTAATTCTTCTAATTTGCAGCGGGGTCTTAATATATGCGTGTGCATTATTTTAGGCAAATTTGAGAGTTTTGCATGTTAATCGGGTTATTCTAATTTATGATACACCATTATGCAGATAATACTGAATTACTTCTTGATTGAAGACCACTAGCGAATCCCCTACCCCACCAAAATAAAAAATAAAAATTCTAAATGCAGTAGCTACACTACTTGCCGTTAACCGTCTTTGTATTTTAAAGGGATCCTTTTAAGTGGACGTCCGTCTTGATAAACACTTTATGCATATCAGCTTCCACTTGTGGCCTGGCAGTGAGAATAATGGCTGTCTAATTGACTCATTTAGAGGGCCTTTTGCCTACAGGAGGACTTTGCATTAAATGTTTGATCGCCCTAATTTCCAAACACATCATTAGGGGCATCTCAGACCTCTTAATAACAACTTTATGAGGCTGCTTTAAAAGTCGTGCTCTTTTTTTCATTTTATTTTTGGCCCCTCTCTTGTTTCGCCATAATGTCACTGGTCATAATTAAGTCAAATTTTTCAAAATATGGTAATGCAGAACCTGTTTGAATAAGTGTCTTCCATTTCCATAATTCTATTATGGTGTAGAGCCTGTTAATTGGTTGAGAGTGTGGGTATAGCTCGGTGGAAATGTTGCAGTAATTACAATCAGAGAGGTCCAACAGAGTTTATGTAAACACACTGCCCCTTCTTCTCTTAAGGAGTGGGCAAAATGTAAACTGCAAAATGGATATGATATACTGTAGTGTATTAGTTGGTACACATTATTCCATGCAATCACTACTGGTAAAATGCATTATGTGGAAGCACCGTATAAGGAAGTATATGCCGTATAGAAGAAAAGTGCAGAAAACAAAAATGCAATGACAACACTAAACTAATGCAAAACATTTCTGGACACAGTAATAATTTAGACATGGAATATATACTATATATATATATATATATATATATATATATATATATATATATATATATATATATATATATTACAATTTTCCAATAAATGAAAAAGCAAAACGCTTATATTTGTATTAATTTGCATTGTATTGCAAATCGTAGAAAATAAGTGACAATATTTATAATCAGTACATTACCATTAATCATATTTGTTTTTAATTATACGTTCTTTTCTGCACTTGTGAGTGTGTGCATGTTTGCACACTTGTAACATCTGTGTTGATTAGTGTGTTTAAGCAGATCATGCTGTTGACATCCTGTCTGCCTTCCGTTCAGTTCGCGATGAGGAAATCATGATACCTACTACAGAAATATGTGCAAGGCTATAGCTTTAAGATATGTAAATTAACTGAAAATGTGCTCTAAATATTTAATTATTTAGACAAATATTATTGCAAATATTACTGAAACAGTTACAAATTAAATGCTCTGTTAGAAGTTATTGTAGCAATATCTTACTAACATGGTTCGCGAAGAAATGTAAACATTTCAACCGTAAATTATTTACAATAGAAATGTAGGGTCCAAATATTAAGATTTTTTTAAATATATTGCCTACAATATGTTGTGCAATGCAATACAATCTAATGGTTTCAGATATTTATAAACTTTTTTTAAGGTTTCATTAAAGGCACAGTATGTAAGTTTCACTAATAAGTTTCTCCACAGCCGTTTTTGCTTTATCTTTGGCAACAAAATTCGCAGCAAAATAATAAATAATTGTGGTCCATCATGGAAAAACAAACAACTGTGGCTTGCTAGACGCTACCAAAATATATAACATTGTTCTAGTGGTTTTTGGATATTATAAAATTAAAAAATAGTACATACTGTGCCTTTAAGATCCAGCTAGTCCTCCTAACCTCCTCGTCTATGTTTAGTTGAAAGGGCAACTCATCTCTCCTCAGCAGACAGATTTCATTACAGAGGAATATATGTCTTCCATGTAATCCCTACAAATGTGGAGAGAGGAGCAGCCCAAAGTCATACCACATAACAATCAAACGTAATTTTTAAATCTTCAGCAATCCCGATTCGAGACTGTTTACCCTTGGCCTGTTGTTAAAGAAACGATGTCAAAACACTTTAAGTGAGACAGCAAAAGAAACAGTGAGAAAACATTGTGCACACTTGTGTCTCCAGCATCTGTAATTAACCTTGATGCTTACTGCTGTTGTTTCCATTGATTTTTTTGTTTCACATGTGGGTGAAAATTGCACTTTAAGTTACCCTGAGTGTTTAAATTAATAATGAAACCACAAGAGTGCCCTCCTCTGACTTTCAATTAAAACGATCAAGCTTATCGGATCAATGGGGAGAGGAGGAGGAGAGGAGAGGAGAGGAGGAGAGGAGCACTGCTAAGCTGGACGTGGTCGGCACGAGACAGCAGGAAGTCAGAAACATAAACAAGCATGTTCCAGAGGAAGCAGGTGCTGTAGGTTTGTATCTGTTGGTGTTTGGAGCTGTGGATCCCCCAATCAGAAGCTCATCAGGCAGATGCATCCGGGTCTCGTGGCCAACACACCAACAGACAGCAGCACCGCCCACATGCTGGCAGCACAAACAACCAGTCAACCGGGCAACAGGCTGACCAGTCAGGTCACAAAGGTCAGATGCCAATGAGAATGATCACATCTTGAACACTGCAGTAGAAGCAGATTGACAGCGAAGACAGAGCTGTTTATATTTTCGAAAATAGTCTGGTAATGGTTGGTTCTGTAAAGCTTTATGAAATCAAACATGTTTTGTAAAATTTTACAAACTACTTTTCAGAAATGTTCCCATTTACTGACACAAATTATGATTGGGCCTGTCTTTACATATTTAAATATCTAAATTACCCACACATTTAAATGTATTTAAATCATACTCATGTAATTTAAAACTCATGTAATTTCAAATGACAAAGATTTTGAAGAGTTGTCTTTTCCATGCATTTACAATTAATGTGTGTATACAGTGAGTATCATATATATACACACATATATATATATACATATATATATACACATACATACATACATATATAAATATAAATATATATATATATACACATATATATATATATATATATATATATATATATATATACATATATATATACATATATACACATATATATATATATATACACACACATATATATATATTATACACATACACATATATATATATATATATATATATATATACATACATAGACACACACACACACACAGTACACACACAGTCTTATACTGTTCATTCTAGTGTGATGAGCCACAACCTGCATTGACAAAAAAAACAATAATTAAAAAAGAACCAAAACCTAGAACCCAGAATATGAATTAGGCCTATTCTGATATTTCAGTGCATTTAAATCTATCGTTCAAGTTTACTGTCACTCTTCTGACCAGGACTTTGACTACAACAAAGCTTTAACTGTGAGGTAACATTGCCAACCTGGGGCAAGTGATCTCATTGGCAGGGAGGTTAAAACAAGGGGAGGATCCAGTCAATTGTCAGGCCAATGTCAGAGGGTGAAAGTGCAGCGAGGTGACTCAGCGTTAGCCTAGGTAATGGCTTCCTCTTCCTGCTGCCCGGTGTGTCCTGCTTCATGGACCCACCCACAGTTTGGGCCATGTGGAATCATGCCTACAATAACAGCCTCCAACACTCAGGGGAAGGGCAGCAGGTGGGGATGGGCCTTCATATCTCTGCGTCAGTGCTTGTATTGTGTGACTCTCTGACCGCAAAGCAGGAGGATGTTTGTGAGCGAGGAGGCTGTTTCGATACTCTCTCTGTCTCATTAAAAAATGCCCTCATGGGAAAGTCCTTCATTGTTAAGTCACAACATTTCCCTCAGTGAAAATAGATAATGAGAACGGCTAGGGCAGAACATTACTGTGATTCAAAATGGTGCAAATCACACTTATCAAGTCATTTTGAATCAAAACAACAAATTATGGAAGTTGGCCAGAGGCAATGGATGCATAACAACGGGTTCAATCAATGCTAAGCTGATGCAACAGTGAAGATCAACAATAATATTTAGCATTTTATGGTCCGGCATTTAATGGAGTTGAATTCATATCCCATTCCTTTAGTCCACGATCCTCCCATAACAATTTTTCAGTTAGAAACCGTGTTTGCTGAGCTGCTTGATTGCTTGGCACATTTAGTTATGGATGAGTGACACCTGCTGGTGGGTTAACTTAAGCAATGCTTTAAAAAGAATCTTCAATGCTAACACAAGGTCATTAAAACCCTTTTGCCCACTGTATGTAATCAACTTAGTGTTAAACTGTAGGAATGAATGACTACGGTCAACTCTCATTTTACCATGCAGATGACCCGTGAACCAGAGTCCAATGGGTTTCGGGACAGTTGAAGCGGGCCACTTTGCGCTCCACTGCTGGATTGCCACAGAAAATTTTACATTCATTGATCTTAATCATTTAATACCTTACAAACTGAAACGTGGTTTGTGATTATATTCTATACTTTTGTAGAAAATTCAGCTAATTTCTCATTGATAATGTTATAGCTGGATCATAGATGTGGTTTGTCAAAATATCGTTTATCATAATTTTAAAAGCATTAGTAAGAATGTGTTAAATAACAAAAGGGTCATTTTTTCTGTTGTATGCTAAAACGCAAAAATGTGTTTATAATTATAACATGAAATCAGCAACAACAAAAAAAAAGAAAGAAATGTCCTCTCACTTTCAACTGCTTTTAATTCCAGCAAATGTCTTAATGTGTAAAATATTTGTATAAGCTTAAAAAGATTCACCAACTGGCAAATAAACTAAACAAATTTCACAGACATTTGATGAAGAGAAATGGAATAATGAGTCCATGAAGAAGGAGGGGGTCGATATCAGAAGTAGAAGTGTCTGGTGTGTCCAGCAGGTGCTTTAAGGACAGTGCATCTCATCCTTATGGACTGAGCCAGATTTACCAGTTCTTGCTGTGAGATGTTACCCCAATCTTCCACAAAGGCACTTGCAAGTTTCTCGAGCAAGTCTGGAGGAACACATGATTACACGTGGTTTGCCACAGCAAGGATGATCCTTCCTGTCTCACTGTGGCACTGGTGTCTTACATTACAGACATTGCAGTTTATTGTTCTGTTCACATCTGCAGTCCTCATGCCTCTCTGCAGCAGGAACTATGGCATGTTCACACAGGTGATCAGGGACTCAGGACATCTTTCTCCTGGTGTTTTTCAGAGTCGTTGAAAGGTCTATTTAGTGTCTTGCGTTATTGTAACTGTGACCTTAATTCTCTACTGCCTGTAAACTGTTAGTATCTTAAGAATTGTTCCACAGGTGCATGAGTAATTATCATTTATGGATCATTGAACAAGCATGAAAAATATTGTTTTAAGCCTTTCCAATAAATATCTGCAAAGCTTATTTGAATTTTACAAATTTATCTTTAATTCAGTATTCTGAAAAGTATTCTTTATTTATTTATTTTGCTGAGTTTGGTCGTAAATTGTTAAACAAATTGTTGAAAAAATAACATTAAAAATTAGGGCTGTCAAGTCGATTAATCGCGATTAATCGCATCCAAATAAAAGTTTGGGATTACATAAATATGTGGGTGCACTGTGTATAATTATTTTGTATGTATATAAATACACACACATGCATATATATATTTAAGAAAAAATATTATTTATATATATAAATATTTATATTTAAAATATTATATAAATTACATATAAATCTATATACAGTATATACATGAAAATATTTCTAAAATATATAGAAACATGTGTGTATATATATAAAATAATTATACACAGTGCACCCCACATATATTATGTAAACATAAACTTTTATTTTGGATGTGATTAATCACGATTAATGCGTTTGACAGCCCTATTAAAAATACACAGCTACACAAATATATAATTTATATATTAATTAGTATTATATAATTTATAATATACATTAAACAAACTATATAGAAAAAAATATTGTAGGCCTATATGTTAAGCAATAAGATACGAGAGGCTGTGTGTATTCGTGAATAAGTAACGGCTCAAGGGCGTTGTTAGGCACGAACGAAGCGGAGTGCCTGCAACCCCTTGAGCCGTTACTTATTCACGATACAGCACTTGCCTCGAGTACTCTTATTGCTTTTATAAAACGGTTGCCACACAATATTTAAGTAAAAAACAATGTTAGTGCAACTTTCTTGAAGTAAAATCACTAAAAGCCTACCTTCCGCTGGAAAAAATAGTACCCGAGTGTGAACAGCAACAACGTTCCAGTGTGTAAAATGCATAAAAGCTCAAAGTAAAAACAACATAGAACCGCAGTGTTGCGCAACGATCAATAGAACCGTTGGGCTGAAGCGGTCGTAGCCGTGTTTTATCGTGAATAAAGCACAGCTCTTGACCAATCAGAATCAAGGATTCTAACTAACCGTTTCATAAGTAAGCAATAAGGTACGAGAGGCTGTGCTGTATCGTGAATAAGTAACGGCTTAAGGGCGTTGTTAGGCACGACGCTGAAGCGGAGTAACCCCTTGAGCCGTTACTTATTCACGCATACAGCACTTGCCTCGAGTATCTTATTGCTTTCATAAAACGGTTGCCACATGTAACGGAGGCCAGCTAGTAGTTGCTGTGCGAGTAAAACCTCACTCCCCGATCTCAATAGGCGCTCTAGCGACAGACGCTGAGAGGCTGCAGTCTTTAGCCTCCTTGTTAGAGCGCCAGACTCTCATGCCGGAGACCCGGTGGTTCGAGGCCCGCTCGGAGCGGGTCGAAGTTGGACCCGGGTGTAAGGGGTTACACACACAATATTTAGGTAAAAAACAATGTTAGTGCAACTTTCTTGAAGTAAAATCACTAAAAGCCTACCTTCCGCTGGAAAAACAGTCCCCGAGCGCTGAGCAGCAACAACGTTCCAATGTGTAAAATGCATGAAAGCTCAAATAAAAACAACATAGAACCGCAGTGTTGCGCAGCGATCAGTAGAACCGTTGGGTGAAGCGGCTCGTAGCCGTGTTTTATCGTGAATAAAGCACAGCTCTTGACCAATCAGAATCAAGGATTCGAATCGAACCGTTTTATAAAAAATATATACTTGTATAATCTATTTTATTATAATATAAATGATATCAAAAACACAGTACAAATACTTAAAAGCTGAAACTACAAGCCAGATTGGTCACACACAAAAAACAATCTTCCTGTTCAGCTCTTGCTTTATCCCTCTTTGAATCAATCACAAAGTAAAGAAATGAGAAAAAAAATGAATCTGAGAACTGAAATTTTCCACTCATCCCTGGAAGAAATGGTAAACATAACAGTTTTTACAAATGTTTAAATGTAATTAAATACAAAATGAGTGTTTAAATCACGCAGCTACAAGAAGCATCAGCATACTTCTCCCTCAGAACAATAAATGCCACTAAATTTCTTAATTTGTTCTAATCCCTGAACGTAAGCAGTAGCGTCCTGGGAGGCAGTCGGTGGAGTCTGGCTCCATAAGAACTTGCAGTGAGTGGATTACACATGCAGCTCTCCTAGAGCCCAGGCAGCCCAAGCTGCATTAAGTACAGTTAAATATCAACCACTAAATAAGATCTTCTCTTTGCTCTGGGAAGCGAGTAGAGTGGGGGGAGGGGTGGGGGGCTGTTTTCCTGGTCACTCCGCCTTTCTGACATACACGCTGAACACAAATATCATTCATTAACAGTAATCTGCCATTTTAACACTGATGTATGGTCCCTAAACACCAAGTCACTGGTTCACATCACCAGCTATAAAACACAGGGACAGTTTAAATATGGACCTGCTGGTCCAGGGATGACTGGCTATCCGTCTCTCCCTCCCTCCTTCTCTCCCTCCCTTCATACCTCTCATCCTAACCTCCAACAGAGCTCAGGTGCCGCACCATCCGCGGCAAATGAACACATTTCCAGCGACCAGCACCTCTGATGGCTCTATGATTTCTGACAGGTCAACAGCTGGAGAGAGAGGAGAAAGAAAAGCTGGAGAGAAGACCTTTTAAAAGTCATCCCAGAGTCCTATGCTTATTCAACTCAATGAATTAATAAAATGCATTTAATGATTAAAAAAGCGATATGTTAAAGGGATACTCCACCGTTTTTCCATATTAAACTATGTTATTCCTTTAACTAAGACGAGTTGATACATACCTCTCTCGTCTCTCGTCTCAATCGCTCTGGCACGAGAGACACTTTGATCGCACTCTAACTAGCCCAGTTCATTCAATAGGTTCCAAGCAGAGAAGCAACCAAACACCTCCACGTTTTCCTATTTAAACACGGTTACAAGAAGTAACTTTACCAAGAATGGAGACACAAAATAAAACGTTGCACTTTTCTACACATGTAAAGTGTATAACAATAATGTATGGTGGAATACCACAGCAAGTGACTGGGAGCACTTTGACTCGGTGCATAAATATCTATGGAATCGGCGCAGTAATATCACTACTCTGGAGATGGAGAGGACTTTTCACGAGTGATGATATTACTACACCGAGTCGAGAGAGATATGCATCAATCTCATCTTAGTTAAGGGAATAACATAGTTTAATATGAAAAAAGGTGGAGTATCCCTTTAAGATGTATACTCAATTGGTGCATAATATAAAGGCAGATCATGGCAGCAGTAATTGTTGGTCAAGAATAGAATAGAATAGAATAGAATAGATAGAATAGAATAGAATAGAATAGAATAGAATAGAATAGAATAGAATAGAATAGAATAGAATAGAATAGAATAGAATAGAAGTAGCCACATATTTTCATCTAATTCCACAGCCCACAGAGAAGATTGGGGTTTAAATCGGCAGACCTCTGTAATCAGCTCCATTTAACACCAAGTTGATTAAGGCAAGTTAATGAACACTGCGTAACTTAGCACAAATAACGTGAAAAGAATGAACACAATCTACTTGTTTACACCAAACTTAAATGTGCCTCAACATTCAAATACTAAACCAGATACAACAAAAAATGAAAAACCATGAAAAAAGCGTATCTGGTAACCTTGACAACCATTTTTAAGATTATAATTTTAGAAAAAATGCAATTGTGATTTACAAGGTCACATTGCGAGACAACAAAAAACACATTGAAAAAAGATATACATTTGCAATTGATTGCAGTAAAATAAATTCACAAAGTTGTTTTTTTTAGGTATTATGTGGCCCAGAGCAATTTTTACACACCCCATCAGGGGTCCGTGAACCCACACATTGAGAAATGCTTGTCTAGGGTGTAGTTTGGATATCCACAGGAGCTAAAATTAACACTCACTAAGCACCAAATTGGAGTAAAAATCTGCGTTGGCAAATATAAGAGAGTGTGTCAATCACTAGTTGGCCGATAACACTAGTATGAATTTCAACATTTCACTGTTGATCGATGAGAACATGATGTGATCGATGATCTGTCCAGTCAAAGGGGAAGTGCTGCATCATCACGAAAGTTTAAGCCTTGCCAATTTAAATATTCAAGTGCAAGATGATACAAAAGGGAACTCAATTTATTACTCGCATGCTGTGTGGGATCCAAGCGCACGCCCAGAAAGCTGCATCTCAGACAGCACACCGATTACTAAATTGGTCTGTCTTTCACGTCTTCTTGCACTTGAAGAGACAAATTCCCCCAAAAATGTTAAAATATATATATATATATATATGTATTCCAGTCTTAACAGGTATCCTAGTAAACATAGTCAGCTATGTTTTAAGTGAATGTAAACAGTTGAAAAAAGAAAATGCATGTAAAGTACGAGTTTATTTGATCCATGAATTAGGTCTTAAAGTGACAGTATCCTATAGAGCTGCAACAACTAATAAATAAAATAGATTATTATCGATGAAAATAATCAACAACGAATTTGAGTATCAATTAGTCATGTCTGCGCACTCTGCTTGGAAACCAGCTGCTTTACAGTAGTGAATACTGAATAATCCATTTCTAGGGACAAAACGCATATGAAAAGTAGCGGAGGACAGATTGAGCTGCTGCGGGAAAGATACAGGATCCAAGTTGTCTGAAACATGAGAATGCATTATATTTATAAGCGCTTCAAACAAAAGCATTAAGCTTTTACCGGTGTCTTGTCCGTCCTCAATCTCGTGCTTTGACAGATGTGCATGACGTTCAATGCCTCCGACACGTGTTTCCCTCAACGCTTAAGTTAAATTTATAGTTATATCCTTATCTGTAAATGTTACACGTGACTACGCGAAGTATTTCCTTTTTACATATTCTGACAATAAGCATCTTGTTAAACCTCAGTATTCAATGAATGAAATATTCTATACATGCTATAACTTATTATTTGCTATTTTATTAATTGTTCTTAATTTTTTACTGACTGTTTGTTACTTGTCTTGTCTAGCCTAAATACTAGTTGGGCTAGTAGTTTTAGCTGTGCTTATAGTAGTTTTTAACTGCCTGTTTTAACAAAAACAGTTTCAAGGCCAGTAAAAAAATATTTAAGAAACCGGCCATTGGCATGTGTGTCTATTTACACAACCAAGAATCACTATTTGCACTGAAGTACAATTAGCATTGTATATGTGGCATCCACAACATGCATATACAAAAACAATATTACCTTTTACAAATAAACACTAAATAGCATCTGTTATCGTAATGTTTCACCCAGGGATTTGTTTAAAGAACATTCACTCGTTTCCTTTCTTTGAAAGACTTTGTGTATATCTTACAAGGCAAAACAAGATTAATGTAGCTATTGGTTCATTTTACCCATTTGAACCTGCATAATGAAGAATTTAATTTTTCTCATAGAGACCCCTGATGTTGCGGGAGACAGTACAGACTGTGAATCAAGGCAAAACTCAGCGCCAATCCCAGCCCAGCTAATGCAGACATAAAGCTTTCTCCTACAAATGAATAACTGCATATCTTAATCAAGTTAGCATGCGGTTATTTTGGCTGGCAAATAAATATTTCTATAATGTTATACATGGGTCTCTTTCCCATCAGGGCTGGGCTATTAAAGTGATTACATTAGAGCCCAGATAGTATGAGAGATGGACACACGGTGACTTTTATGTGCCGGTGGGCCACAACATACAATTACAATAGCAAAAAAGTCATTTGGAGAGATCGCAGTAATATGAGAATGGACACGGTGAGCTGACCTCTCTGTCCTCTCATTTCAATGCAGCCATTTTGTTTCATGCAGTGAGGATCCATGGTGGCTCAGGGGTAGTTTGTCCTCATTAGAGCGGCTCTGAATGGGAGCGTGGCACAGGCGCGTGTCCGACACAATCTGATAACACAGCTGAGGAGTGGGGAAAATCAATCTGCTGTCGGCATGACGAGGGGAAGTGTGAGGAGAGATGGCTTCCGTGGCACAAGAAAGGAGAAGGTCGGAAACAGGGCTTAAGTGAGGGGAAAATGAGTCATGTTGTTGGCACTCGAACTAGCGATGATGATTTTGAAGCAGAAATGTGCTGACACTTTAACATATAGAGCATATAGGCAGACACACACACACTGCCGCCACTGCAAAGTCACTGTGATATTTCATCTAAATGCAGAGTGAATAAAGAGGCAGGATAAATTGGAAGCTCCACAGTTAAGTTTATCATTCATCATGAAGTCATCATGACCTCATTTTTTAGATGATTTTATGAGTAGTTACGTACAATAAATTTTACAGTGTTTTATTTCCACCTCTCTATCTTCTCTTACTTTATCTTTCTCTCTCTTCAAAGCTCAGAACAGAACAGATGTACACAACCCTTCAAATGTTTGGGGACTGTAAGATATTTTAATGTCTTTGAAAGAAGTCTCTTATATGCTCACCAAAGCTTCAATTATTTGATTAAAAAAATACAGCAAAAATGGTATTATTGTGAAATATTATCCAACTTCAAATAACTTTTTCCTATTTTAATTTTTTTAAATGTAATTTCTTCACATGAAGATAAAGCTGAATTTTCAGCAGCCTTCCCTCCAGTCTTCAGAGTCACATGATCCTTTAGAAATTACTCTAATGCTTAAGAATTATTAATGTTGAAAACAGTTGCACTGTTCAAAATTATTGTGAAAACTGATATAGGACAAAACATTTTTAGGATTATTTAAAGAAATTTAAACTTTTATTTTTTTTGTAACAATGTACTGTAAAAGTCTCAAACCTGCTAGTGGGCATATTCAAAAATGTACATACACTCTTAAAAAAGGGTTCTATATATGTAGCAAAGGGTTCTTTACTCAACTCCAAAGGACATTTTATGCTAAAAAAGGTTCAATAATGACAAGAAAGAACACTTTTGGCACAAAGGTTCTTTAAAGGCTATTATATCATACATTACATTATTCTGCAACATTTTGTAGTTGTTATTAAATTATTGTTTATTAAACTGTTGTAGTAACTTAATATCACATTTTAATCATGCTGATTTTTGGAGGATAAAAACTGAAATGGCACTCTTTGTGTGATATTGATTAATTACATTTTTTAACCACCATATCTTGAATTTTGTGATCATTCACATGCATTGCATTTTAGGGGTTCCAAATACATAGCGCTTTAGAACCTTTTAAGGTTCTATATAGAACCTTTTCTTCTAAGAGTGTACACTTAAGCACATCTGTTAGCCGTAGGTGCAAACAGCACGCATGTTAATTCGTGCCAAGCCTGAACCTCTTTGTACAGATTGTATAGTCTCCTTCCACATTAAATTTATGAAAATTGTGTTTCTAATATTCCTTGAGCCTGGCCCATAACGGCCTTATTAAATCAATTGGGTATGATTATGCTGGATTTAAAAAAAAATCAATGGCAGCCTGTAATTGCATATTACAACGTTATTTTCTGCATTGATATTGATAATATGTATGTTTACATTTCGCATGATTAAAATCAATGTTGTAAAGTGAGTTATGACAGCTCCCGTTGATGAGTCACATTTATGGAGCGTGGTTAATAGGGTAGTTGATGCTTCACATAGAGTGCCATCATTTATCTCCATATAGAAAGCCAGTGAGAGGCGCTTTTTCTGTAGCTATCGTTCTAGTGTTTCTTTTCTTGCCATCTACTGTATTTTTTTCCTGATCTATACATGCATATTTAATATTCATTTACCAAACTAACAAGTGAAGAATGGTGCAGTAAAATAACAGTTTTTTGTAGGAATACATAAAAAAAATTTTCAATTTGTAAATTTAATTAAAGGGAAATGTGTAACATTTTTACTTATTCTGGAAGTAAACTAATCATAAGTTGATTTCTAAAATAATTAAATACATTGCTCAGTTTGTCTGAGCGTCTCAGTCAGCCTGACATAGCAACAACGGATAGTGGGGATAGGACTATCTGTTTTTCTGACCAATGACAGACTGGGGGAGTGTTCAGGGAAACTTAAAAAATAAATCATTATTTTCGCAATTACATTTTGACCAGGCAGTAGCGCAGAAATTAGACACTTCACCATCCAGTCCTTAATTCGATTTACAAAACATTGAAATAATAGGATTTTATAAAAAGTTAGAGGGTTGTTTACTTGCATTCAACTGGAAAACAAGGTAAACACGAAAAACAAAAAAAGTTATTTAAAACCTAAGTGCATTATCATTTGACGGGTGGTGCACAATTTTAGAACTGTCCCATTTTAATCTTGAAAATTTCCCCCCTTTTGTATATTTGCCTCTGATTCAATCTCCTATTATAGCCAGAATTTGCACTTCCATTCCTGCTTGAGTGACGCACCCATCACCCAAATGAGATTGGACTCCTCTGAAGGATGGATGCCCCTTCTCCAAACTGTTTTCCCCCCTCTAAATAGCTGCGGCACTTTACGATGCCACTCAGAGCGTTTTGTTGGTGCTCGGCACCTATGGCGGCCTCATTCCTAATTGTGTTAGGGGGCTCTTTGGATTATGCGTTTTACTTTGGGATGCAATGTTTACTGCATGTTCCCCATATCAGGTGCCTCTGCTGCAGTTTGTGTGTGTAACCAGATCCACCTCAGGGACGCCTCTGCAGCCAAAAAAAAGAAAAATCAACACAAATGTGGGGATACATTTGGGGACACACACACGTGGTAACAACAACATGCAGTCTGCTCTCTTTACTGATATCTTGATTTTGAAAATACACCATCACCCAATGCAATAGCAATCATTTAATATTTAAATTTGAGGATTTTTTGTTTTTAATTTACTTTATGTTCTGATGTAAATATTCATGTTAATTGCGTAATTCTGTGGGAAGAACCAACCCGATCTCACGACCAAATCCTACGAATTCGACGAATGATTAAAAAGTGGCTAATTCGTAACAATTTATACGACCTCACTCGTACGAATTAGTACGATTTTGCTAAATCGTACATATTTTATGAATTGGCCAATTCGTATGAATTTGTACGAATGACCTACCCCTTACCCCGCCCCTAAACCCAACCATCACGTGGGATAGACAAATCGTACAAATTCTTGCGAGTGAGGTCGTACGAATTAGCCACTTTTTAATCATTCGTCGAATTCTTACGAATTGGTTGTGAGATAGCGTAGGAAGAACATATTCTCAAAATTCTGAATTGACTGCATTTCTAAGAACAAATGTAATTCTAAAACAAAATTTTATATTAACATTAATACTGCCACTCTTTAACAGATAAAAAAGAAGAAAGGTTAGTGCACTGCAGAGGAAAGGGCACTTTCACTTTAGCGGTCAGACCATTTATTGTTATTAAAGAAATTTGGTCTATTAGGTAGAATTTGTTATCCAGCCTTCTAATGTGTATGATCATAAAGCCAGGATTGGGAAGTGTGAGGAGGGGGACCTGCAAACCTCACCCCCAATACCCATCCCCAGGTCTCAGTCTGCTCTGCCGGTGAAGCTTTAACTTTAATTAAAAGTTTATTCCCTGTAGGTGACCTACATCCCTCTGCAAGGTGACTGAGAAAGAGAAGAACCTGATTATATAAAAAAGGTAAGTGGGAATAAATGATGAAAGTGTGGCAGAGGGAAAAACACAAAAAGAAAAGTTGAATCGCTAGTCATAAAGGAGCCAACACTTTAAATAAAATAATCAGTAAAATAGAATAAAATATATAAAAATCAATATTACATTGCAAACGTTATTCACATATAAACTTTATGACGTGTATATATATTAATTGGGAACGTTGGAAAAACCCAACATCTTTGGTGTAACTTCATTCCTTGTTCATCAATCATGTCTGATAGACAAACTTACCTCTAAAGAAAGAGGTTCATTATAGAGGACATCTTTCGACTATTCTTTTATCAGTAAGTGTTGAAACACTTGATGTCAGTGCTGATCATAAATCACAGAGTCATGATTATACGACAGCAAGCATCTGTCTGCTAACACTTCCTCTGTCAAATGATAACGGAGAATCAGACTCTCAGGACGTGGCACCACGTTACACCTCCCTGAGCTCACCTAACTGAGGACCCCGATCTACAGGGGCTCCCCCCGTTCTTTAGCACGGCCCAAGGGGAGAAAGATGAGAAAGATGGAAGGACGGGGGGCTGGTGGGTGGTTCGAGGGTGAGAGAGCTCTCTGTTTTACTTAGTGTCTGTCTCCCGGGCCGGCTCGCAGCTGAGCCCTCCTCTGACTGGGACTTTATCTGCGTTCAATCACAGCGCAGCTCCAGCAGGCCAGATCGTTGGCCACCCCGGGCTCCCGGACAGTGAAATATGGCCACAATTAGCCCCGGATAGAGTTCAATGATGATAAAGCGCATTCGCACCTTTTACGCCATGATTAAAAGGCCTGCCCGCTCAGCCACTGATAGAGAGAACTAATTTCACATTATTATTATTATTATTAGCATTCCTTGATTGTAATGCACTGACCCATTCCTCCTCCTCTCTTTCAATCCCTTTCTTTTGTAGCATCCAAGCCTCGGATAGATGCCGAGGGGCTCTTTATCATTTACACATCAGCGGCTGTGCATTGCTCCCCTGTCTGCCCCATTTATTTCGCCTCTCTTCTCTATGTATACCTATACCACTCTATCTTTATTCACATCTATCAGCACATACGCAGGGCTGCCCATCTGCCCCGGGCCACTTCTCCGGTGCCAAACAAACAAGACACCTGCAGAGAATTACACAGTTCTGTCAGCAGAGACCCTCCAATGTCATCCACGCAGATATGAACCCCACTACCACGGAATAGATACACATATACAATCACACTGGCGAGAAAAAAAAAAAAAACAGGCGCATAGTCACTCCTCACCCGAAAAGAGTTGATAAATGGAGGGGCCATAATGAAATGGAGACATCAAGGAGCATGAAAAGAGAGGACGAGAGAAAGAGAGGGGAGGGGGCCGTAATCCTGCAGGAACAGAACGGGGAAAAGAACAGGGGAGTGAGAAAGAGGCAGAGGAATAAGAAGGATCGCCTTTCGTCCGTGTTCCATCAAGGGAGAAATTACACATTTACTAAGGTTTTTTCTTAGGACGACGGCCCCCATAGATCAAACCACTGGATGTACGAGCCAATTTTCAACATGAAATATAGACACCAAGAATCAATTTCACCTGTGTTCTCTCCCCCTTCTCTCCTCACACCAAAGGCCGGACCCATGGATCAGACCATGGTTTATGTCTTTCCGTTATCCGCATACTGTCCAATACACCTCCATTACGAATGTTCGAGCGTGTGTAAGATATAAGTATATTAAATAGACTTATTTAAATAAATCATGCTAGCTGGCTCTGAAAAAAAAATCTGCTTTTTATCCTTTTACTAGGACGTCATGAGACACTAAATTACCAACAAAGCAAACGTACAAAAATTAAATGAAGCAAAAACTATTGATCAATAAAAAATGCATATGCTATGATTTAAATATATAAGCACAATTTGTATAAGCACAGTAATATTGTTTATAAATAACATCGCAGCATCATATGCGCATTCCCGGTGGAAAAGTTAATTACGACACTCCCAGCACATATCCAGACATTTTATGGGGAGAATGAGCTTGTTGTGTTAGTGAGATTATTCTCATTGTTTGTTGTGTATGAGGCGGTGAACTTTATGGCATGTGATAGTGCTTTAATATTCACACGAGAGGGAAGAGATGCTTACACAGCTGTGTGTTCTGCACCTGGACAGCAGGAAGTGACTCAAGCCCACTTCCGCTTTGCTAAGAGAATATATGCAGCGGATGTTCGGCGTGAACTGGGTTCTAGTTCTTCACTGGCTGACAAACAATACAAACTTGATTTTACTCCATAATTGAGGGAACAGACTTTTTTAACTGCTGCATAAAATACAGCAAAATTATTATAAACTGAATGTTTTAGAGTTGAATATCATCTAATTTTCAATGGGAAGTATAAATCGGGGTCAAAATGTGTTATAAACAACTGACTATTCACTGTGTTTTCTGGACATTGATCATTTTCAACATTGATAATTATAAGAAATGCTTCTTGAGCACCAAATCAGCTTATTAGAATGATTTAGGAAGTGTCATAACACCAAAGACTGCAGAAAATTCAGATTTGTCTTCACAGAAGTAAATTACATTTAATACAAATTAAATAAGTTGTTTAAATATATATATATATATATTTAAAGTTCATTTAAAGCTACACTGTGTGATTTTTACCCCCATCTTGCGGTGAAAAGGTATATGACCATCCAGTGAATATTAGTTTCTGTTCCTCTCAATTCTGATTTCGTTTTAACTCCTACGGTGGCCAATGTAGTCCAAGATTAACATGGCTTCCAGTTCGACCTCATCCATGAGTGTTAACTCAAACGTAAACGCGAAAGGTGAACCTTGAATTAACGGGTATGTCCCTCTTTGGCTAATGTACTTTCAAGATGGAGGGGCAACATGGCGAGCGACATTAGAACCCCTTACCCGTATGTATTTTCAATGGCATATTATACACTCACGAGAATACTTTGTTACTTGAACGAAGTAAATATACATTAATGAGCACATATATTTTTGAAAGAACTAAATGTTTTAGCTAAGAATAAACTAAAATAGTTACACAGTGTAGCTTTAAGGGTTGTAAATTTTCACAATATTACTGTATTTACTTAATCAAATAAATGCAGCCTTGGTGAGTATATGGGAATTCTTCCATACATTTACATATATTTACATATATATAAATATAGGGTTTGCTTGCTTATATATATATATATATATATATATATATATATATATATATATATATATAAAATCAAGCAAACCCTGTGTCTCTGTTTGCATGTGACGAGTCTTCTGAAAGCAGTCTCCACTCTCCACTGAAGTTCACCTACAGTCATTGTCTCTGTCAGAACACAATTACTCCACGTCCAGGAAAGGGGCCCCGGCGATAAGCAGTGGGAGGGTCTTCATGTAAAATTCACTTAGGTGCCATATTTTTCCTCCTGGACAAGATTAATTGTATTATAACTCGTTTCAGGGAAGAATAATGGCAGGGCCGGCATTCTCCTCAAACACTCCGCTCATGGGTATTTCTTAATCCATCCTGCAGAATTGAGGTTAAGAGGGATCTCCTGGAGGTTATCTGACTCCCCTACAAGAGCCAGCAGAGATTGATGGGCTAAAGAGACTGAGATGCGATGGTCATATTCATATGGTAATGCCCCATTGTCGCAAGCAGCACATGGTTTTCCTAATCTCAGCTGTAGTGAAATTGAGCCAAAAGCTTTATCATGTGCTGCGATGATGCGGCAGGAGACGCCACAAAGCATGTGTTCCGAATTAGACGTGTTTTGTAGAACATGGATTATTTCTTTGTGGAAATCTGAGAAGTAAAATGACATCTCATTCTGTGACTCTTTTGGTGTGTTTTTTTATCTACAGTATGAATTCCAGTATTTGAAGAGATGAAGGATCTTGCAACCACCACAAAAAAAGATTTTAAAGGGCCGTCCGTCAGGGATTATAGTTGTCATGTGTTTCTTAAATCCATCAACAATGTATAACTGAGCACATCTTATCAGATTCAAATTCTTGTAATGTATTGTGCAATGCATAAATGTCAGACTATTCATTGTATGATCATGACTAATAACACTGAGTTTCAATAACTGGCTCTGTCTATTCATCCATGATCTGTCCAATATGGATTTTTTTTTAACTGCTGTACAATATAATTCTACCATCTTAATTCTTCCTCTTTTAATGTTCAGCACTAAAGACCACAATAAAAGCTTAAAGCTAAGCCACATTATGCATCAAAATGACAATCACAACTTGCAGAAATAAAGGTGGTGTTTTATAAATAGTAGCTTAAAGGAACTGGCTTTTTAAATTTTATTTTATTGTTGTCTGAGGTCAACTTATGACGTTCGCTTGTTTTTTTGCATTCAAAAACATCAAAATGAATAAGTAATAGGCTATTTTGTACCCAAGTTATGAGCCTACCTGAAAAACAGCCGGGGTTTGTTATCACGAGGTAGGCATGTATTTTATTCAGCTATGCGTGTAATGCACGAATCGGTGGGCGGGGCTAAACCGGCTGTGTTGAAATAGGCGTTGATCTTCTGCGGGGGTGGTGTTTTATCATCTTTGACGTCATATTTCCCCACTTTTCAAAATGAGTCGTTTGCTGAGACTGGTGTCAATAAAAGCTTTTATTGGACTAACAAGGATGTTTTCAGTTCTGAAACTTACAGGATATTCTTATAATATGATGACCTCTTAGATGTCAAAAGCTCAAGGAAAATTAGATTTCTTAGTTCATCACCCCTTTAATGTTTAAAGGTCCCGTTCTTCATTTTTTTGTTTTTTTTTAAGCTTTGATTGTGTTTACAGTGTGCAATATAACATGTGTTCATGTTTCGCGTGTAAAAAAACACAGTATTTTTCACACAATTTACTTATCTGTATACCGCTGTTTTCACCGTCCAAAAAACGGGCCGATGACTTCCT
Organism: Hybognathus amarus; assembly: GCA_030378365.1. Classification (NCBI taxonomy): domain Eukaryota; kingdom Metazoa; phylum Chordata; class Actinopteri; order Cypriniformes; family Leuciscidae; genus Hybognathus; species Hybognathus amarus. The sequence continues at coordinate 104,041 of JAQIUQ010007011.1, read as the reverse complement.
TGTTCTATGAAGTCCCCCCTTCAGAAATACGTAATGAGTTCTGATTGTGCCAGCGGTTCCTGTGTTGTGATTCGACAGCAGCTTATTGCACGCTGCCCGGAAAGGTCACACCTCTTACCAGAAATCGGAGATGCATGCGCATGCGCTGATTGTTATTGTAAAAATGTAAAAAACATATTACCATATCAATTTGAGCCTGAATCAGACCCGGAGATCATGACGAAGATAATCAATTAGAACCTGTTCAAACATGACTTTTGCAGGATATTTCACAGTGGTAAGCTGTTTATTTAGTAGTTGTCATACTTTTCAACATGACATCATGACTTTTGCATAAACATACACGCCACTTTCAAGTCAAGTGGCATGTTATCTATACACATTTTGAGCTATCCGCGTGTGCGTGTATGCGTGTATGTACACGCCGTTAAATGTCCGAGCGAAACGAAGTAAAATTGTAGATCTACATTTGGGGAGTGATATTTTTTTCCTACGAAGGTAGGGGAAGATTCATAAATGGTATTAACCCCAATGTTTTTCCCCTCTTATCGAATTAACAATGGTGTTGTTGAATTTTTAAAATAAGCCCATTGTTTATTCCTACCTTAGTTACAATTGTGCATGAGTTTTGATTAGTAATACATGTTTTATAGGTATTCCTGTGGGCGTAGATTAGTCAAAAAACTGTTCTAATTACGACATTAAAAAAGGAAGTAGAGGGATGTAGCCCAAACCGGACGTTCGCTGTAGGCTTTGAAAGGGGACTTCTGTAAAATAAAATATCTCGCTAGGGATTGAACTTTGAGTTTTATAATTATACAGGTATTATTTATGCTCTAACAGCAACATTACACACTAACTAAAGTTTAAAAAATGGAATCGCGTAGAACGGGGCCTTTACGACAACAAAACTTAAATCACATAATTTGAATTAATTAAAAAATATACTATACAAATTTACCCTATTTACTTACTTTCTTAATGCACTTTAAGATCTCATCTTATTGTGAAATATTCATCAATGTCATTAAAAATATATATACAGTAGTCGTCATAATACTTAACCGAAATGTCATGAAGCAACTTTTCCATTAGACTCACGTCACTGCACAATGGTTGTATATTAAGTCACTTGAGACATTGATTTAGCAACTATCACTATTTGGTCTGTTTGCATTCTGGTAATATCCACTTTCATAATACAATCTATATAGAATGAATAAAATCCCATCTTACATTTTTTTATTGAATGTTCTGTTTCACTCTGAAGAAGGAAAATGGCTTTGCAAACAGCAATTTACTGTTTACTTAACAAAAATTAATTATGTCATCATTTACTCATACTCACCAAAACAATCTCGGAACCCCCGACTTTTATTGTATGTGGAAAAAAGACATTCTTTAAAATACAGAATCCAAAGAAAAAAAGAAGGTCATACAGCTTTGTAACAACATGAAGGTGAGTAAAATATGGCAGAATTTTCTTTTGGAGTGAACTATACCTTTACATTTTTTTTTTTTATAAATGTCAAGTGGTCAGAACCATGGCCCAGTGGTTAAAACATATGCTCTTTAAACTCATGCAGCCGATACAAGATTCAAATCTAACTTGTGACATTTCCTGATCCTGTTCCCCCCTCTTCTCGCCCATTATTTCCTGTCCTCTCACAGTCCCTATAAATAAAAGTGGCAAAAGTCCAAAAATAATATTGTGCACTCTGATTAAGCCGACTTGATATTGTGACTGCAGCAAACCCTCTTACCAATAGCTTGTTTCCTGCAGTGGCATGTGGACAGATATCTGTAGGTGGATTTTATTAAGTTGGATGCAGTGTTTTTGACTCCTGGTCAGTCTTTCAGCACCCATTGGATTTCTGCATCCAAAAGCTTGCGTGTGCATTTTCTCCATATCATCTGCACACTTCCCAGGTCGCTAATCAATAGGCATATTAATCACTCAGGAGAAAAAATGTGACAAACCAATTATTAATCTGCCCTGTCAAGTCCAATACAGTAATGAATTTACTAAAAATGGTCTTCACTTCATCCATTCATTAACTGCTGATGGGTGGCAGACTTCACAATGTCACTGGATTTTCTCTAGTATTGATGCCGGCCTGGCAGCTAATTTACAACCTTGCCTCTTGTGCAGAGCCCTAGTCTGCACTAATAAAACGGAGCTTGATAATCGTTAAGGGGCCTGTCGGACAGCAGGCATGGCTTCGTCTGCCTGTACCAAACCCACGAGCACAACACCGTCTCCAAAATTAACAGGTCAGGTGTGTACACAAAATGTGGATGCGCCTATTACCAGCTTACGTGTGTGTTCTCGTGTGTAGGTTTACTCTCTACAGCAGCAGTAGTTGACAAAGGTAGGTTGCACTCTGGGAAGAGAGAGAGACACTCACTGTCATTTCCATAGCGGGCAACCATCTCACTATTAACCTGACTCCGCCAGATGGATTTGCTCCGCATATCCATCTGGAAACCTTTCGATTGAAGAAGTTTTGGTAAGGGGCGAAAATACTGGTTAGCTGATTGGCCTATGTTGGTGATAGACGGGCCAAATCAACCAATCAGATCAACGAAGCACATGACGTACTAACTTGCTGCTGCAGGTAAAGGCTCGTTAGCTCAGCAAATAAGCAACATGTCGGCAAAGGATATTTGCCGTTTATGTAACTACAATTTGCGAATAAAAGGCACCATTTCAGCTGCCCGGTCCATATTTCACAAGAAGGATGCAAGAGAAAAAAGCATTAGCGAGCGGCTAAAAGAATTAGGACTACCGCTGTCTGAAAATGTTTCTAGATCGCGTTGCTTCCGCTTGATTGCGTCACACCTCAACCCGCCTCAAAGCCAACGCTGATTGGACGTTCGTTTGGTGAACTGCTCCCAAATTTTCTTTAACGGAAAGTATCCAGACTGATCTGCGAGTGAAACCTTGAAAGCTCGCGAGATCAGGATGGTCTCGCGAGGCTATCTCACTATCTGCTCTCTCTCTCGCACACACACACACACACACCAGCCTATTAAAGCTGCAGTCTGCAGTTTTTCCTCTTTGTCGCCATCTCTGTTTGAAATCTACAATTGCAGTCATTCACAGAATTATCAATTTTACGTGAGTTGTGCTTCAACACTCTCGACACTTGAACATGTTTTAGGAGACTGTGAGGTTGTCAGTCACTGCTCCGGTGTGGATACTGGCATTCAGAATCATTATAATTTTTGGAAGTATAACCAACATGAGAATTTTCACTGGAAAATATTATCTGAACAAGTAAGAAAGATCCACTTATGTTCTGGTTCTGACTTTGCAGGAAATCATGCTGATTAAATCGAACAATCGCTTATAAGTTAACATATCACGCAAAACAATGCAAATTACACTTTGTTCTCAAATTGTTAAGGTTAACAACGTCAGCATTGCGTGACTACATAATGTCCTTCCGATATGTATCCTTGTTTTCAAATGGGTTCGGTTACAGTCTCTTTTCTATAGCTCCGAAGTCCGAACAAAGTCTTTTACATTGTACAATGGGTGAGTATGTTGTCACTGGTGATTGTCATTTGAAGCTTTCTGGATCCACCAGCAAATAAGTTTAATCAAGTGCTGTGAGAAAAGGCAATAAATCTCCACCTCCAACATCCTCACTCGTAATATAGCTTATACTAGCCGAGACTCCTTCTTTATGTGTACAGATGTGACGTAATGACGCAAAGACATGCTCGAATCTCCCACAGAAAATCCACCAGTACCACTGGGATTAAAAGGACATGCAAGGAATTCCATTTTTGCCAAATCGTTTGTGTCGTAAATACCACACACGCAGAGTGACGCGTTACATAGTATACAATAGTACATTGTGTTTAATTTGTAGTTTAAGGATATATTACATATGTTGTTAGCGGTGAGAATTTTCACATGATTAAATACATAGATTCGACTATTATCCCCATGTACTTTAATGGTCCAGTGGCAGAACTTTTGCCAAGCGTGTCAGAGGTTCTCTGTTCTAATCTTAGGGCCCTATGAAATCCATTTTATTTTTTTCCCAAATTCAGTTTTATTTTTTCCCAAATTCCGTTTTTTCCATTTTAATTTTTGGGAATTCTTTTTTTTTTTACCATTGACTGTTATTTTAATCGTAAAAAGAGTGTGCTTTTAAAGTTAATGATTAAAATGTATACAAATAAAATAGGAATGACCTTAAATTTATTGAGGTAACAGACATTTAGGCTACTCAGTAGCCTTTTCAGGACAAATACTGCATGATGCAACATAACACTGGCACTCTTCAAGTAACAACAAAATATGGTTATGAGCTTTAAACTGTCCAGTAAAATTATATTAGTTTATGTAAGTTTAAATAAAGTCACACTCTGTCTCTCTCGCTCGCCCAGTGTCGCTCACGGAGTTCGCTTCGCTTTTGTCCAGTCCAGCGCCTCATAGACTGACGCGGTGTGCACATTGTGTGCGTGTGTGATGTGAGAGAGACGCGTGAGTGATGAGAGACGGAGGGAGAGCGGGGAAAGGAAATACAACGAAAGAATCCTCTGCGCATTTTAAATAGTGTTAAAAAATTCAACAAAACACAATATGTGGCGGCAAATGAGTCTATGTGTGGGGAACACTGCATAAAAGTCACGTGTGAACTGCTCCGCTCAGCACTGACAGCTTATACCATTGAGTTTCTTAACTTTTTTGCCAACAAAAGCAGAGCCGTGGCGTGGAGAGCCGCTTTGCCATAGTGTTTATCATGCAATATATACGCGGAAATTAGTTTTTACTTAAGCATACTTTCATTGTTTTGATTTCGTCATTGTAGCTGAATTGACAGGGTGGGGGTTTGTGTCACCCAGATTTGCTTCCCCCGCTCTAAATTTTCACCAGACATACGTTCATGCATTAACACTAGATTCTGCGTTAATTGGCCAAGTCCGCAATTCTGTCCACGATTCCGTGATTCGCGGAAATCATAGGGCCCTATAATCTTAATCTTCTAATCTTGACACTTTTTTTGTGCATTAGGTTTTGTGATTTCACCATAACAAATATAGAGTGTCTCTCAGTCTCCGCAACGGGTTGTAGCGTGCATCCGCGCGACTGTGCGCGTCACAACAGAACACTGTATCCGTGCCACTGATCGCAGCGGCAACCACCACTTTGGTCACTTGATTTAAAAAACAACACATTCCAGATCGCCTCTTTAACAAACCAACAAAACGAATGCTCTACTAGAGTTAACTGGAGATGTTTTATTTGTTTGTAATGGTACATCCAAGCCACGAGATGTTTTAATTGAGACATACAGTATCACACACGCAAATTACGCCTATGCTCGTGTCTGACTCCTCGCTCAGTCAGTCTGCCGTTTCCTCTTTCTCTGTTCCTCCGACAATGCTTTCCTAGATTTCTGCTTCTTATATGCCGGCTCAGCCATAACGATATAGTGTGACAAACTCCATCCCTCCCTAACTTGTTCCTGGATGGGGGCGTGTATGTGTGCAGTGCCGTAAAGGAATATGTTGCATCGCAAGAGCTGATATCACGCAATACTTCCTGACACTGAGGCCAGCGGCCCGCCAGACCAAAGTTGCAAGGTGGGTGAGACGGCCTCCATTCAACCCGAAAGAAGTCATATAACCATTTCAATAACACCAAAGCTGTTCAGTTAAGCTAAAAAAAACTGCATAGTATCCCTTTAAAAACATTATTACAAGCTTACCGCGTTAAATTGAGGTGAGGCAAGCAGATAGTGTTGAACACTGGCTGGTTATGTATTTTCTCAAATATATATTTTTGATCATTTTTAACCCCAAAAAAGCTACGAACTGCAGCTTTAAGTTTACAGCAGGTGATACACAACTCCACGGACACACAACTGTCACTGCAGGAGGCACCAACTTCCCTTAATCATTTACTTACAGTATGTCTTCATCAGCCTTTATTGATGGGTGTTTTACACCCCACTAAACCTATTGACTACATAGAGATCAAAGACAGATGATGCATTGAGAAATCATTTACTGGGTGCAACTCTCCCTTGTAAGTTCAATTAATGATCATTCCATGAGTCAAACAGCTTGTGGTTTTTAATCTGCAAGAGGTGTGATTGGAAATATCACAAACAAACTGGATTTGTTTTAGCTAGGCTTTAAGTCCAAGTCTGCATCAGCACAAAACAGCTTTGGTGGGCCCGGACTAAGATCATGTACTATTTATACACTTACTGTTGTCAAGTGCTGAACTCTCTTCTCAGCCCCACAACCCCAAATTTGCATACAAATGAAGTTCTAAATGGGCTCAATGACATAATTGACTTGCAATTAGAAATATTCCAGAGCTGGTCACTTTGCAGTGGACAGAGCACAGAGCAAAATGAGGGGAAAAAAGGCCTGTTTAGCATATTAATGAAGCTCATTAGCTGTCACTTCACCAAGCTGACAAGAGGACTTATATATGCAATGGCCCCACAGCTTAATTTGAAATGTGAGTTCTCAACACTAATTGTTTTTGAGCATGTTTCTTTAGATCATTGAAGAAATCGTGTCATTTTGGCAGCTGCGGAAGACGACTGCGGGCAATACAGACTGCACGCATCAAATCTAATATCAGAATGTTTCTTTAATTCAATTGACATTCAAATGCACAAGATGGGATACATAAACATGAAAAAATGAGAATAAGAAGGGTCCTCATCCTCAGTAGCTTATGCGTGTTCAATCGAATCAACACAATAATGAAATGGAGGGTCCTTTGGTGGTACGCCGGCTCATGCATCTGATGGAAATGAATGATTGTAATGTTCAAATACCATATTATTTACATTGTACTCCAAGTTATTATCATGATCTTTGCCCACAAACGCTGTGTCACCATGCTAAATTTATATTTATGAATTTAACTGACTGCATAGGACCAGGGCTGGTATGAAAGTTTGCGCCAGAATAAATTATAATAATAGTGATAATAAAGTTTAGTCAACAGAAAGTGTTTCTTAGGTGTTCCTTATAAATCTTTTAGGTGTGTGTGTGTGTGTGTAGTGTGGATATATATATATATATATATATATATATATATATATTAGTGCTGTCAAACGATAAAAATATTTAATCCCGATCGCATTAATGTCATAGTTAACTCGCGATTAATCACACATATTTATCTATTCTAAATGTCACTTGATTTCTTTTTGTCCCTATATTTTTTTTCTCATTTTAATGCTCTTATCAACATGGGAAACTGGATCAGCTTGCTTTGTGCAAATGTTTTTTTATTGAAAACAACATTGGCACATACTGTGTTCAATTTCACACTAACGTTCTCATTTGGAGCAAATAATCTCTCACACAATGCAACACTGTCCATCAATAAAAGGGTGAAAGAAATACTGACGAGGTCCTGAAATTGAAGGGGGCGGAGAATTCGCATCAGCTGTGTGTGTGTGTGTGTGTGTGCTTGGCCATCATCAAGTGGTGTTTCAGACTAGACGTGCTGCGATGATGATAGCTCAGTTCAAGAAGAAGCAACAAAACATCCTCGTTTCAGAGCACAGCGGTGCGCATGCCGTGTCCTGTTGCAAAAGCATGTAAACAAAATGACAAACTTTGCTAGGACAAAAAGACTGTTAATTGCACAATAAAAAAATTGACAGCGTTAAAATGGGTTTGCGTTAACAGCCCTAATATATATATATATATATATAAGCACAGCTCTTGACCAATCAGAATCAAGGATTCGAACTAACCATTTTATAAATATATATATATATATATATATACACACATATACACACACACTCTCCTAAATTATTATAATAGGAACACCTGTTCAATCTCTCAATGCAATTATCTAATCAACCAATCACATGGCAGTTGCTTCATGCATTTAGGGGTGTGGTCCTGGTCAAGACAATCTCCTGAACACCAAACAATGTCAGAATGGTAAAGAACAGTTATTTAAGCAATTTTGAGCATGGTATGGTTGTTGGTGCCACACGGCCCGGTCTGAGTATTTCACAATCTGCTCAGATACTGGAATTTTCATGCACAACCATTTCTAGAGTTTACAAAGAATGGTGTGAAAAGGAAAAAACATCCAGTATGCGGCAGTCCTGTGGGCGAAAATGCCTCGTAGATGCTAGAGGTCAGAGGAGAATGGGCCGACTGATTCAAGCTAATAGAAGAGCAACTTTGACTGAAATAACCACTCGTTACAACCAAGGGTACGCAGCAAAGCATTTGTGAAGCCACAACACGCACAACCTTGAGGCGAATGGAGTGGGGGAAATTTTCTTGGCACACTTTAGGCCCCTTAGTGCCAATTGGACATCGTTTAAATGCCACGGCCTACCTGAGCATTGTTTCTGACCATGTCTATCTCTTTATGGCCACCATGTACCCATCCTCTGATGGCTACATCCAACAGGATAATGCACCATGTCACAAAGATAGAATCATTTCAAATTGGTTTCTTGAACATGACAATTAGTTCACTGTACTAAAATGGATCTCAACCCAATAGAGCATATTTGGGATGTGGTGGAACGGGAGCTTTGAGCCCTGGATGTACATCCCACAAATCGTCATCAACTGCAAGATGCTATCCAATCAATATGGGCCAACATTTCTAAAAAATGCTTTCAGCACCTTGTTGAAATCAATACCACGTTGAATTAAAGCAGTTCTGAAGGTCAAACACAGTATTACTATGGTGTTCTTAAACACTTTTAGGAAATATAATACAATGCTAAGAATACAAATTGATAAATCTTTTGACATGGGACCAGTGAATGCAAATAAAAATCAAAACTACAGGCCCAACATTAAAAAAAAAGAATGATTGTTGAGCCACTGTATTTTTCATTTGTTTTTATTTTCCAGAGTTTATACAAATGAATCAAAGACTACTGGATAGAGCAGTCAAGATGAAACATCTGTGGTCGAACAGCAAGCTTGAAATAGTCTGAGATACAGAGCCATATTCACTCCGTAAGTGACGGGCCACTGCAGCTCTCCACTGTAAGGAAGGGTAAGGAATGAAGCCAGGCTGCCTAATTATCCACTGGTGTAGTTTGTGCCAGCCTCGGCATGTGTGTGTGTGTGTGTGTCGAGGAGGTTGGTGGTTATCGCATAGACAGCTTTAGCACCCCCACATTGTAAACACGGGCCCCAGTCGCTTCCCCCGGCTTGTTAACATCATCTGCGTCACTCAGCACACCGTTACTGTCAGGTCCTCGCTGCGCCTGCCGCAATCAGCATTAACCATGTCAGCCCCTTAATGGGCCCGCCATAAAACCAGCTGACAGGCCAGCCAGCGTCGATCTGCGCCTAAGACAAACTGCCTTCCCGCCCTCCGCGCACACATACACTTGCCCACGCACACATACTGTAGACACAGTCTAGTTAGCTCAAATACACACAGCCACACACACAAATAATGTCTCATCACTTGCCATCTCCCCAGCCTGCCAGACTCACTAGTGCGATGGAGGTTGTGCTAAGAGATTATAATAACAAAAACACGGCCACCCAGATCCATTCTCCTGTCAACAAGTGGAGAAAAGCCACTTGATAACGCTGCTCTTTCTAAGCTGCCATTTTTCTACCATTCACTGACCCTCCACTGGGTTCGTAACTGCACTGTGCAAAATATTACTCCATCATATCTATGAAACTGCCATTTTTTTGTGAACGCACTGCTTTTCCTTTTTTTTATATACAATGAGCTGGGTGCTGCAAAGCCGTTCTCTAGCTGAATGGTACAGTAGTCGATATCATTATACTAGTGAGAACATAGACACTCTTGGTATTTGTTGTTTGTTTTACACTACCAATTTAAGTGGTATGCACTTATGGGAAATCAAATGGACTGGTCCTATATGACTGAAACGTACACTGTGGTTATACAAATGAGTTGCTTGCACCTTTGAAGGCCTCGTTTTGCAAGGTGAACTGCAATGCAAGCACATATTTCACATATTGGTCCTGTCTATATATTGGATGCATGCTGGATCAAATAAGACAAAGTGCCTCCTTCAAGGTTAAGCGTAACTTCAGATGAGATCTGAACAGGGAAAACACAAAGTTATACAACTAAAGCTTTTCGGAAATAATAATGCCCAACCAAGATCTAATGGTAACATACAGTGGAATATTAATTTAATACAGTAATGGCAGAGTTCATACAGGATCAACACTCAAAAAAATTATTTTGCTTTTTGTTCAATTTAGATGATTAAATTTTGTATATATATTATTATTATATTACACACATACCCAGACAATTCTTTCTTCCTTTCTTAGTGTATGCCAGAAAAGAAAATCAATGTCAGCTATCAAACAATAATGGTTAAGAAGTAATTTATTGTGCTAAAAATGAGAAAAGTCTTTAGAAAATGATAGGCAGTGCATGTGATCTTAGACACTGTGTTGCAAATATCACTCAGTCCACCTCATTCTCATTGCATAGTAGTCAAAACTACGGTAAGTTTGTACAATACCACTCAAACAAAATCATTAAAATGTTTGAGTGAATTATGTATGTGGTCCCTACATGCATAAGGGTAACTGTATTTGTGCTGATTAGTTTATAGATTTTTGTGCTAACGTGATTTGGTGATCTGAACAAGTTAACAATATCAGCTATCAATTGTATCAGCTGAGAGAATTAGCTCAGAGAGAATGACAGGCCAATAAAAAAAAGCTTCCCAAATCACTCTACTGAATTCAGACGCTTGACATTCAGATTTTCACATGACTTCACTACAACAAAACTCAACATCCTGAAGCACAGGTCCTTCTGCAGATCATTCAGGTTGAAGACGCTCTCACATACAGTGCCATCCATTGGGACATAAAAGCAAGGGGACGCATGAGCATGTCAGATGGTGGCCTTTACGTAAACGGCTCTTGGGGCACAAAGGCTAACTACCTCGTCGCCCCCAGCCGACGGCTGCTTTTTCGGACGGCGCTCTGAGACGATGCCTCTCCAGGTGAGACCGAAATGGCCACCACTGCGAATGCGCTTGACCTTTCCCTCCCTGCTCTAATCTGATTGTGCCTCCTTTATGTAATCAGCCGCTAAAGGTCACTGAGCTATTTAACATGGGAACCCTTTAGCTATGGAATTTGCCTTGCAGTAAATTACCTTTATTATGTTTCACTCACATGTCACCCATGCAAAAAGCTACTTAACTCCTTGGGTGTCAAGAGTCTTACAAGCGATAATGTTAATGGTTAATCGTTACTGTAACACTGTCCCATTTGAGGGTAAATCATTTGATATATTGGTAAATGGAATGAAGAGACAAGGATTTTTTACATGAGGGCTACTCTGACTCACAGGTAAGTGCAAATGACTGGTCGAGCAAATTTAATGGCACCTTTGAACATAATTGTGTGTGTATATGTGAAGTACATTTGAGGCGCACAAAGTAAATCCATCTGTCGGAAGAGAGGATAAAAAAATACAAATCACAGAAAATATCAAGAGAAATTAGAGCTTGACCATTTTGTCTTGATATTTATTACTGTAGAGTTGAGGCAAGGCGTAGACCATCAAATAATATCAAATCCATACATGGACAACTGTCAGATATGCAAAAATAAAAAATTAGGCCCAGTATGTCATTCAGCGCTGGGTAATGACAAGTCAGGGAAAATTGATGGATTTATTATTAATTTTGCAGTAAATCTATGTTTTTCGGTCTGACAGTTGGATGAGTGTCAATTATGCCAGAGATCTAAAATTCAGTTCTTAATACAAGAATTCACTCTCTCCGAGAAGAGAAAGGAACAAAAAGTGGCCTAACATGGAATTGCATATTGACTAGGGCAGGTTAAAAAAATATCAATTTCTCGATATTGATCGATTCTTATATTTCAAGAATTTTAGCTACAAATCAGTACATTTTTACCTTCAAAATAGTAGGCTAATGAAGCCTAGTAGGCTACAACTGAGTCCCATAGTTTACAGCATTAGTTACACTCTTAGAAAAAAGGGTTCTATATATGTAGCATAGGGTTCTTTACTCAACTGCAAAGGACCTTTTATGCAAAAAAAAATTATGATAATGACAAGAAAGAACTCTTTTGGCACAAAGGTTCTTTATAGGCTATTATTCATTCATATATTACATTATTCTGCAACATTTTGCAGTAGTAATTAAATTATTGTTTAGTAACTTAATATCATATTTTAATCATGCTGATTTTTGGAGGATAAAAACTGAAATGTCACTCTTCGTGTGATCTTGATTAATTACATTTTTAAACCCCCATATCTTGAATTTTGTGATCATTCATGCATTGCATTTTAGGGGTTCCAAATACGTAGCTCTTTAGAACCTTTTAAGGTTCTATATAGAACCTTTTCTTCTAGATTTGTTTTCCTTGAAAATTGCCATGTATTGTACCTGATATCCAAAATAATCAATATTGAATCGAAATCGGAATCGAATTGCAAGCTTGTGAATCAAAATCGAATCGAATTGTGACGTGTCAATACCCAGCCCTAATACTGACTATCCAATTTTACATTATTTTTTTAATTGCAGAAGAGGATCAGACATGAGCTACAAAAATATATATATTCAAAAGTAATGGTTCAATGCTACAACCCTTTCACAAAACTTTTCAGACATTATATCTACAAAACTCTTGAAATGTAACATTACGAAGCACATTTTCTTATACCACCGTGCAGAAATCTGAGAGTTTCTGCACTTCACAGAATTCACATCACAAATAAAACATATTTCAGTTCTGTCCTTCAGATTTACTTTCCATTTCCACTGCAGAGGAACAATCGCTTCTATTCAAACGGAAGCATGAAACTGTAAGGCTCTTAAACCCTCACAATATAACACTGCACAGTCCTGAAAAGGGTCCAAATGAGATAATTCATGTCTGTTTGCTCTAAATGGGAAAGCATCGTTTTCTAATAGAATCATATTTCACCCAGACTAAAAGCTTCCTCAGGAACAATTAAAGATAACGAATGAGCAATGCCTTATTCAAACTGATCCCTCCACATATGCACCCATAACTCTAGACCAATTGTAAAATTGCCTCTTTGCGAATGTGCTGCTACGTTTAATATGATGTTACAGTCTCTTTCATTAATCAACCGCTAATGAGATTGAAGCCTTTGCTGTTGACCAGGGCTAAGTCCTGCTTACTCAGGTTGTGATTTTCACAAAGAAACGTTTTTCATTTAGGCTCTACAGTCGAGATAAAAGAGAATGAATTGAATACATAAATTCAAGAATACAACAAAACACACACAATGTCAACAATTGCTTAATTTCTGCGATAATTCCAGTAAGCATCAAGAGATCTAATAAAAATCTACTACAATATAACTTAAAAAAGTTATAAAAGAGAAACTAATGCAGGAACAACAGCTTTGCAGACATTAGCAAAGGCACAGCTTTATTTCTACACGTTTGGTTTCTTTTAACCAGGCTCTATTTTATTTAAAAGATCAGCTAAAACATTAAACTAAATAATGCAAAACAAATCAAGAAAAGACAGAACTTCATCAGAATAAGTGCAGTAAGAAACCTCTGTAAATCCTTCAGGTAGTTTTCATCACCTAACTCTTTTTAGTAAACTTGATTAAATACAGGATAAAAGTAGAACAAGAAGTTCCCAGTAAGTTCCCTTGTAATTCCCAATAAGACAAGTGGTACAAATTAGCATTAAAAAGTTAATGTTCCCCCATTAGTGTACTTTATCTTAAAGCAATATTAGAGTATACTCTCTCTGTTCTGGTGTAATATTCTTAAGACTTATTCATGCTTATACGGTACCAATTACACACCTCTATCCGATTAAAAGTGATGCAACAGTGCTGAAAATCCCATCCCTCCGCAGTACTTATGCCTATCCTTTCAGAGTAGTGTCATTTAAATGAAAGACACCCAGGGCTGCAGGCCTGACCAGTCTCATTCTATTACTGAGACTTGGATGTAGTCTATTTTCTGACAGAGTGAAATTCGAGTGCAATAAAACTTTTACTTTTCCCAAGAGTGACAAAAGTTTCGAAAAATGTTCCTCTTGAGAAGCCTAAAAGCATCTCTAGTTGGCTTGAGGATGTGAAATGAGCGCTTTAATGTGCGATTACGTCTTCCCAGCCAGGGGTCAGGTAAATACTGTTCAGATCACGTAATGTGCTGGTAATATTTTGTAGATCATGTTTCTATTATTTAAATGACATTGTGCAAGGGAGAGAATCTCACTGGCACACGGAAAGGTTGAGCAGTGAAGGGAAATGATTTAATGTAATGGGAGGAATAAAGCATCATTAGCGCAGATTAACAATTGTCAGTCGAGGTGATCTTGTTGGGTGCTAATGCCATTGGCAGCCGCTGAAGGTGGCAATTTATGCACGGGGGTGGGGTGAAGTGAAGTGCACATCGGCATGCATTTAGTGCCCGATGGCAGGCGCGGTCACAGTCGTTCCATTGGGTTTTGTCTCGTACAGTTTAAGTAGTGCCAAGATGAGGAATGCCCATGTTTAATTCACGCCGCTTATGTTTAACTTCAGGCCAGGAATGGGCCGCAGTCCATTAATTAGTAACAAACGGCCGTTCAAAACAAGATCTGCCTTGTATAGGTCGCCCATTTTCCTAGGTTTGAGAGGCTGCGGTTTTACCTCCGTCATCTGCCAAGCACTTTGACGGTAAAAAAGTAAATTTCAACAAAGTTTTGCACAGCACTTTTACAATACAATTACAAAAAAAAACGTATTTAAATATATTGCTTTCAATGCCAGTTCCTGTGGATTCCTTACTAAAGTTGCCAAATAACATTTAAAGATGCACTTAATTGTTGTTGGTGTGTGCCTGTGTGTGTGTGTGTGCGTGCATGCGTTTTAATAAGGATAAAAAGTACTGACAGTGCTCCTTTAAACGTCTATTTTGAGTGAATGAATACAGACCTCAATATACAAGACCCGAAATATCACTTTTAGGTACAACTTAAGCTCGCTCTTACCTGAGACTCCCGTGATGACAGTACTGGTCTATGGGATCATCCAAAAAGAATCCATTTGGCAGCTTCTTAAAAAAAACAAGAAAACATCAAATCGTATTGTAAGTTGAAAAAAAGCCCAAAACGTTTAATATGAATGCTTTATAAGAATAATTTCTACTGTGTGTGTTTGTGTATAAAATAAATTAAAACTAAAATGAATATTCTGTCATTAATTACCCTCATCTTGGGAACACATAGATATTTTACACATAGAGAGTTTTCTGTCCCTCAATGACAGCCTAAGCAACTACCACTTTCAAGCCCCAGAAAGGTAGTGAAGACATCATAAACGTAATCCATGTGACTCAGGAGTTTAACCTTAATTTGTTTTTTTAAGTGACAGAGTGCTTGCTTTGCCAAAAAACAAAACAAAAAAAAACATAATTTACAGAAATATTAATCTCTATTGGAACACACGAATTTGTCTTACGGGTTTGGAATGGCATGAGGGTGAGTAATTAATATGGTAATTCCAAATGTGGTAATTCCACCCTGTACTACTTCAACCCTGGTTATGATTCATTTTTCCAAGAAATGTCAAACTGTCCATTTAAACAAGATAAAGTGTGACAGCAGCCGAAATTAATATCACAGGACAGACAAAATGCTGCTTTCTCTCTGAATGAGAACCAAACTGACATAGGGTAGAGTAAGGGAAAACACCCTCTTGGGGTAAAATGCCCCCTACTGTTTTTCCCAAATAACCAATAGATAAACTCAAGATATGTTTTGTTGTTACTACGGACTAAGTTGACAAGAGTGATGTAGAAGTATTCACTGTGAAGCTTATAGCGGTGGCATACATGAGAGAAAACAGATTTCACAGCAAGTGATTAATTTTCAGTAGGAAAAAGTGTTGTTTTGAGGGAAAAAAGCTTGTTGATTAGCAAAACATCACCATTATATATGATATGAGAATAGTAATAGTAAGTAACTTACATGTTATTTAAGGAAAACACACACACACACACACACACATATATATATATATATATATATATATATATATATTTCAAACCTAGGCTAGGTTAAACATCACATCTTTTGTTTTTCAATCAAATATAATTAACTTTGTGGTTGAACAAAAATATTTGGACTTTTTTTATTATTACCTCAAGTTAGCATCAGCTAACGTTAACAATATTTTTAAAATAGGCTGATTTTCAGCATGTTTTATTGATAAACATTAACTTAATGTATTTTTAATTTTAAGCTAAAACTGCTTGTACTCTGATTTTGCTGCTAAATGTATAAAGCAACTTGTTTTTTGTTTTGTTTGTTTTTCAGAATGAGGGCATTTTGACCCCATCTGTGGTACAAATTAAATGGGGGGGCGATTTTCCCCACTCAATCCTATCTTACGTCATTTGTATTTTCCATAATAAATATGTTATTCGCTGAGTTTAATTGGCCTAAATTCCAACAATTTAGGTTAACTTACCTCTTGCTCTCAACAGAGATTATGTCTCCCGTAAGTTTCTTCTGCAGCAACATGGAAACATAATCTGTATTTTGTTTGGTAACTTTAACGTTAGTCTTTTAGCGGTAACTTCCGACGCAATTTCTTAAACGCATTACGACGTTAACTTGTTTAAGCTTCAGCGGCCATACATGTATATTTATTTTTTTAGCGTCCGTTTTATCTTTTAGGTATACTAACTAGCTACTCTCATTTGGGAAACAACAGTTTTAAGAGAGCTTTCTAAATCAAAGTTATTTGCCTAAATTAATAACACGTCATCTGAAAGTGACGCTATCGCCCTCTGGTGTACAAAGGAGACAAATTGTAACCGTCGAGACATGCATTTTCCACAGGTTTAGGTTAAACCATAAGGTTTACCAGAAAAGAGGCCTCTAGAAAATACACAGATTTTTTTAATACATCATTTTGAAAAATTATAAACAAAATGTAGGCTATTTGTTAAAATAAAGAGGAAATAGACTATTTAAGATTAAGAAGCAAATCTGTGCAATAATATAATCGATTGGTTTAAAAAAATAATAATAATTATCAGACAAAAGTGAGCATTTCCTTCTAGTGCATTCAGACTTTTAAACCAACTGTATACATATGCCTATATAATTACCAGTAAACACAGCAAGGGTTTATTGTTATTAATTAAATTTATATGACTGAGACAAAAGAGCAGCAGGAGACACATGATCATTTCTGCTGCACTGAACAGCTAGTCACGTGTGCTGTTGAGGAATAAACCCCTGCGTGTTAATTAACCCAATGATAAACAGGCTTTTCCCACACACATGTGGCGGTTGCCATGAGTCTCCTGAGTGTTTCACACACACGATGAACCCCTCATGGGGTGTGTGGGAGTGGAAGAACAGATTAATTGTGGTACGATAACAGATATGCTGATAAGTGATGTGTGTCCAGGGGAAATATAGCTAGAGGTTTCTTTTTAAACATAAGGCTGGTGTGATGTTCTGAGGAGGTGGGGCCCATCATCACACGGTGACATATCTAAATCTCCTTAGTTGGCGAGGTCTAACAGATTATCAGCCAGATTTGAGTAATAGACTCCTCATTTAGCCTTAATGCGTTTTGCATAGAGAGCAACCTCCTCTCATCATTCTTTAAGATGAATCGTTGTCCCAGGCAAAATTTTAAAGATATTAGTCTACCGGCAACTGCATAAATCATACGATTTTTACTAATGGGACCAAAGCTAAACACAGTCCTACCCTCTTAAGCACACAAAGAAGATTATTATAATGATATCAAGGTTGTTGCTCCACAGGAGTCTCTGTTATTTTCATGAGGTGTTTTTGCAGGAATATAACCCATTAAATTAAAAAAAAATCATGTAATTTCTAAAATGGCAACAGATCATTTTTGAAAATAATTCTTTATAATTTAAATAAATGTATGCTTTTAAATATAGATTTTTCATACAGGATTGATATGCAAGTATTCCTCAGAACATAACACATTGGCTATGCAGTGCACACCGTTGTTGAAAATAACAGCGTAATACACTAATTTAAAGATGAAAACTAAAACATAATAATCCATGGTTCAGATGAGTCACTGAACAAAATGTCAAGGTTTTCTCTTGGCTCAGCTACCTGACACTGCAGAGACAGAGACCACTGCTGAGCTTCAGTCCAGATCTGTAATTGTGGGATGATGTCAGAATGCCTACTCAGACTAATGCAATGCTGAAGGGCCTCTCATTAGACAATAGAGCAGAGCCTAATCTGAAACAAATCCAAGAGAACAAAATGTTTTGTTTTTTTACTAGAAAATTATCAAAATAATAATAAAAGTACAGTACACAAACACACACACACACATATATATATATATATATATTTATTTATTTATTTATTTATTTATACACTCACCTAAAGGATTATTAGGAACACCTGTTCAATTTCTCATTAATGCAATTATCTAATCAACCAATCACATGGCAGTTGCTTCAATGCATTTAGGGGTGTGGTCCTGGTCAAGACAATTTCCTGAACTCCAAACTGAATGTCAGAATGGGAATGTCAATTTTGAGCGTGGCATGATTGTTGGTGCCACACAGCCCAGTCTTAGTATTTCACAATCTCCTCGGTTACTGATATTTTCACGCACAACCATTTCTAGAGTTTACAAAGAATGGTGTAAAAAGGAGGAGTTCAGAGGAAAATGGGACTTCTTTAAGACTTCTTCAAGCTGATAGAAGAGCAACTTTGACTGAAATAACCACTCGTTACAACCGAGTTATGCAGCAAAGCATTTGTGAAGCAACACGCACAACCTTGAGGCGGATGGGCTACAACAGCAGAAGACCCCACCGGGTACCACTCATCTCCACTACAAATAGGAAAAAGATGCTACAATTTGCAAGAGCTCACCAAAATTGGTTCTCGATTTCTGTTGAGAAACACTTTAGGCCCCTTAGTGCCAATTGGGGATCAGTTAAATGCCACGGCCTACCTGATCATTGTTTCTGACCATGTCCATCTCTTTATGGCCACCATTTACCCATCCTCTGATGGCTACTTCCAGCAGGATAATGCACCATGTCACAAAGCTAGAATCCTTTCAAGTTGGTCCGGTCCTTTCCGGTCACGTGCCTGCAGTTACTCATATTGAGTGGCAAAAAGACTGAGCGGCTGTATATGTTTTCAGCGTGAATGCCGCAAAAAAACACAACGTTCGCCAGTGCTAGGCTAGCGCGGGTCAACGGTAACTGCTAGCCTGCCATTAAAAACAGTTTTACCCACTCCACAGTTCACCAAAAGCAAATAAATTGTGAACTTTGTGAACTGTGAACTTTGTTCCTAGTTTCTCTATGAACAAAGTATAACTATTGCAATGCAATGAAAGAGTACACACCGGTCAAGCCACAGAGCACCGATACACATATTCGGTGGGGAACCAGTCAAATCATCCACTGGAGTAAATCTCGCTGCTCCACCTGTCTTGCCTCTGTGACTCCTGCACCTGTTTAAAACATCACTGTTCCCCAGGAGGGAACTGACTCAGTTCATCTTCCATATGAATACCACGACCTAGCCGTAGCCTTCAGTAAGGTGAAGGCCTCCAAACTTCCTCAGCACCGCAACATCGATCTGGTTCCAGGCTCCACGCCTCCTTAAGGCCTCGCCTTGGACGAAGGAAAAGTTTGAGCTATTTCTCGAGTGGCCACGACCCATTACTTTAAGGGAGCTACAACGCTTGCTCAGGTTTGCCAACTTGTACCGCCGCTTCATCTGTAACTTCAGCATTGTGGCAAACCCTTTGACATCTCTGATCAAGAAAAACACATCACGTCTTCCCTGGAATGAGTCAGCCACTCGTGCCTTAAATCAGTTTAAACAACTCTTCACGTCTGCTCCAATCTTGCACCATCCCAACCCCAATCTACCCTTCGTGGTGGAAGTGGATGCATCAAAAACTGGCCAGGGCACTGTATTGTCCCAATGGCAGGGGTCTCCACCCAAACCATACCCTGTGCTTTCTACTCATGAAAACTCAACGCCGCTGAGAGAAACTATGATGTAGGAGATCGCGAACTTCTGGCCATGAGGGCCGACTCACAGTCACCCACCGTCCAGGGTCTAAGAACACTAAGGCCGATGCCCTGTCCCGACTGTACAACCCAGAACCAGCCACCCAAGCTCCTGAAACTATCCATGGTCCCGACCTCATCGTCGGTCCCATTCAGTGGAATCTTGGAGACCGAACTGAAGCAGGCCAATGCTGAAACGGAAGCTGCCCGTGCCTGTTCGCCTCAAAGAATCTTTGTCTCCGAGACACTTCGTAACCAGGTCCTGGAGCATGTTCAAGGTCTTCCCAGTTCCGGGTCATCCAGGGGTTACAGCCACCATTCAACTTCTCCAGAACCGCTACTGGTGGCAAACCTTAACCCAAGACACCACCAGGGGTGCGTTTCCCGAAAGCATCGTTAGCCAACTATAGTCGCAAAATAAGCAAGCTGACATTCAGTACAACCGGTGCTTTTTATCAAGAATACATACAAATGGAATTTATGTCTTATAGTTTGTCAAACGATTTAAAGTAACGTGTTTGAAGAGTGCGCATGTGCGACGTGCTCTACTATGTAGGAACGAGCCAAATATTGAGTCTGGTAATAAAGCAAAATAGTTGAGAACAATTAGAAATAGTCCTCAGATGACTGTAATTTATATAAAACACATCTAGCGTTAAATGGTTTCATTAGAAGTAGTTATTACTCCACAACGTGCGAAACTAACGTGGTTTGAACGATACTTTGCGACAATGGTTTTCGGGAAACAGTTGTGACTAGCTAGTTGATTTTTCCAACGATGCATCGTACTATGGTAGTGAAGCAGCGAACTACGTCGTTGTACGGAAACGCACCCTGGTTTAACCAACAATGCCTGGTCTGTAATACCCAGAAATCATCTTGTCTGTTACCCGCCGGTTTACTCAATCCTCTGCCCATACCTTAACGTCCCTGGTCCCACTTAGCAATTGAATTCATTACGGACTTACCCGCCTCCGACGGCCATACTACCATCTTCACCGTGGTGGACAGATTCTCCAAAGCCTGCCGTCTCATTCCCTTAACCAAGCTTCCCACTGTGTTACAAACGGCAGAACATCTCTGCAACTGGGTATTCAGGTTGTACAGTCTAGGATATTATACTCCAAGGATATTATCTCCGACAGAGGACCTCAGTTCACCTCCCAAATCTGAGTCGGCCTTCTTCAAGGCCCTTCAGAGTCAACGTGAGCCTGACGTCTGGATACCACCCTCAAGCCAACGGGCAGGTAGAACAACTCAATCAAGATATCATCAGGTTCCTCCGGACCTATTGTCATCATCACCAAGAGGATTGGTGTCGATACTTGATAAAAGCACTCCACGGGCTTGACTCCTTTTCAGTACATCCTGGGCTTCCAACCACCTCTATACCCTTGGTCTGGGGAACCCGCAAACGGTCCAGAATACCAACCAGGACAATGGTTGTGGCTGTCCGCTCGAGACCTTTGTCTTCAACTCACCTGCAAAAAACTCAAAATCCTTTGACAAATCACTCCAGTATACTACCGCCTGGACCTGCCTAATCATTTTCGTATTGCTCCCACCTTCCATGTTTCACTAATCAAACCTGCTGCCGACCCCACTGAGGGAGGAGAGAACCGACCCCAGGAACCGAATCCCCACCCATCTTGGTAGAGGGCAAGGAAGTTCTGGACCCCACTCTCACCTCTGAGTTTCATCACAGTCATCCAAACAAACCTGCTCCCCGACCGAGTGGTAGACCTCAAAGCTGTCAACATCCTCGTTCCAGGAGTCGCTCGCGTGGGGGGTTCTCTGTCACTATCTCAGACCCCACAACATCCATTACTGGCCACCAGAGGGCACCATCACCCAAGTATTTAATTTCTCACACATCATTCCTGGACTGATTACTCACACACCTGCCATCACTGATTGCTCACGCACCTGCATCCTGTTATCTAGCTGCATATAAGCCCCATTCACATCTCAAACAGTGCAAAGTCTTGTTTCCTCTGTGAACATTCTGAGCATCATCCCTGTATTCTGCCTGCCTGTGTTTGACCTCCTCTGATCTGTTTCTCCCATTGTCTGCTGCCTGCCTCTTGACCCTCTGCTTCGTCCCTGGATTCTCTTCTGCTCGCTGCCATCCCCGACCCTTCACCTGGATTTGACAAGTGTGAGCCTGTTCTTCAATGTTAATCTTGCCAGTGTCTGAACCCTTTTCCTGTTTACTACTCTTCTTAATAAACGTTGCAAATGGACCTGACTGCCTCCGGTGATTCCTACACACACATTTATATATATATATATATATATATATATATATATATATATATATATATATATATATATATATATAAAATCAATTAATAACAATACATTTTAGATTGAATAATAAAATATACATATATACACAGTTATATAATACAACTATATAAATAGAAGTGACCTGAAAGTGTTATACCTAATTGGAGGAATAAAGTCCAGCATATATTTGTGTATTAATTTAACTATAGACAGAACATGTTTAAATACTTTTGCCTTGCCTAGGACAATCTCTGTTATTAATAATTTAATGCTGTATTTTTCATTAAAATGCATGCCACTGGGTTTGAAATTTAAATCTTTTTAAATGTGGCTAAAGTATTCAGATACTTTTCAGGGCCACTCTATATTCTTTGCTCTTATATCTGAGTATCAAACGCCTACTTGAAAATCCAATAACACAGAACATATAACAAAGGGACTTTTGCCGTAGAGAACAAGAGAAGCTGAAGTGTCGGCTGTACAGCAGAATCAAAAAGCCTGCTGCTTTGTTTCTGTGCCTCTGTAGAGCTTTTGTGAGCCCTTGCTTCGAGAGGGCTGTCACACAAGAGTACATCTCTCCCCTTCATTAGACACACTTCCGTCTGCGGCGCCCTATATCAGTCAAATTAAACACACCCCACGTGTGCTCGGGAGACCGGTCGTCGCACTTTTACACTTTCAGTCTTTCAAACTCTGCGCCGTTAAGGCACACACGTGCTCTGGATCTCGAACCAAGTCCACCTCTAGTGTAGCATGGGTTTGTTTTGTAGATCTAATTCGACAGTGCTTTCAACAGGAGCCCGCTGCTTGTCAGATGCGATGGCTGTGAAGAGCCGGAGATGTTCTCTTGAAGGGGCTCTGTGAAGCGCAGTCACTTTGAACAATCTCGCGCAACCCGCGCTCCGAGAGGTGCTGTTCGCATGCCGAGGGCCCCTCTCTCTTCCTTCACCCTTTCTTCTTCATTTCTCCTCTTTCTCTTAAGTGGAAACTTGCAAGGGGGGTTGGAGAGGTCGGTTGCAAGCCTAGTCCGACTGGAAGCCCTCCTCTTTTCTCTGAGTGTCTAATTCCTCAAGTTACACACCAGGGAAGCTTTTCATGTTTGTCAAAGCAAAGACGACTTTGGCCATGTCTCTCTTACGCTTTCATCCCGAGTGGGAGGGGGGCCGACTCTCAGATGTTCCTTTCAGTGGGACAGCTTTTGCTCATTAGTGGAAGGGACTTGAAGCTCTAACACAACATGTCTCCTCTGAAACAGGTGTGGAGGAAAAGGCCAGCGGGCCGGAATGGCCCCTGCAGGCTGTACTGTAAGCGCCGCTGGTCGCTGTGCCAAAAAAGCGGGGGAGTGAAGGAGACGGAAGGACAAACATGGGCTGATGTGATGTGTCTGTTTCCTGACACCAGACATCCAAAGCTGCAAAACAAAAGATGACACAAATACAGCTGATGGAAGAGGAAGCAGCAGACGGAGACATCGGCTTATGGTTAACCTCTAAACCTGAGACACCGCATAAAATACAACAGTGTTGACACAACCAGCTTCAGGAAAGACAGGTCACAACCCAGGCATGGGCAACAAGGCTTTAGAATTGACTGGACTGGAAGTATCTACAGTTCAAAAACATCTCAGCGGAGATTTCATGATAAGACAGACGAGAAAGTTTATTAGAAGGATAGTTCAACCAAAATATGCTATTTCTGTATGCATTTACTCACCCTCATGTCAAAGCTATTTGGGGGTAAATTTAAAAAGTGTTGTTTAAAAAGTTATTGACTTTCATTGTATGTTTCACTGGGGCACAAAAAATTGTGAGCGTAAGTGATGACCAAATTTAAATTTGGGGAGGAAGTGTCCCTTTAAAAATTATTGCAAAATTCTCCTTTAGGAATATTTAGGCATGTTGCTTTTTAAAAAAAAAAAAATCCTAGTTCCATTTAAAAATATAAAGTTTTTTATCATCATTTTCTTCAGAAGGTATGTAGTTTGATCAAAAATGTAAATCCTATGAAATATTGAAACTTCTTCAAGGGCTATCAAATAACTTGCAGTCATGACAGATTTACCCATTTCCCTTTGGATAAGGGCAACAATATCATATCAGATATTGCTCTTCAGAAATGGAGCAATGAGTGCATGCCGATTGTATATGGCAGTATATCTTCACAAGCAGTCTATCTCAGTTATCCAAAGGGCAATGCATGTAAAAACAGATGTACGGTTTAACATTAAACTCAAAGTAAAAGAGAGTGACAGTCACAAAATCCCAAAACAGATTAAAAAAATTCACAGACATCCCCCTCTGTGTTTGATGGCCATTGACTGTAAATGCCAATGCTGCAGGTTATCTTTAATTTCAAGGTAGGCCTATGCTCAAAAAAAAAAAATACTCTTCAGTTTCATATTGTCAAGAACATTACCAGCTGTCCATCAGCACCAAGTGCCACTACTAAAAAAACAACAAAAAAACATAAAAACATCTGAAATCATAGTCTAATAATTTCTATTGTTCTGAGCTTCATACAGCTACAGAAATCTTTGACCGCAACTGCATTGAATATATATAAGAGAAGTAAAAGTTGAGATTACAGGAATTTCGCTTTTGTGCAAAGTAAGTGCATTCTAAGGGGTTTTGTAAGGCACAAAAATAGACATTTCTCTGATTTGGTCAACTGTTTTGCCAATTTTTTAGGCTCTAGAGTCTATCTTAAAAAAAAAACAATGCTGTGGCCGATACTGCCATCTGTTGTTCAAGATTGGACATTACACACAGACCTACAGCACGGAAACAAGGCAAATATTATCGACGTGGTCGTAATAACATACTACCATAATACTACTATTGCTGCAATATGTATATACAATGCATACTGTATTTATATTTTCTGTATTGAATACATGGATGAACCTACTAGCCTACTTTTCCCAAAATGTGCTGCATACAGCAGAGCTTAATGCTTTGGGGTAGTAGGCTACTATCTATCTCCCAAAATGCAAATACGCTTAACTTGACCATCAATTTCTCATGCATTGAATGAACAGAATGAATATCATTAATCTCTTTCTTTATTCATTATTTGATTAGAAAAAAACATGTTTGCACAAAATTGGATTAAAATAGCAAAATAAGCATTTTTTAGAGGTGGATTAGGCTACTGGACAACAATTTTGTACATGCAATGTGACAAGGTCATCATGTGACAACAATGAAGCACACTAATGTTCAAAACAGTTGAATAATATTGGAACAATGCCAACTAATTCTGTTTTTAGAAAATAGTGTGCAGGATACAAATAGCAGTATACGGTCGTAAGCTATATTCCATTCTGAATGTAGCAGTGTCTTATGTATATACAAAATATGTAATGTAATTTTTTTTTTTATGCATATAATTACACAACTGATTTCTTTCTCACTGTTTCCCTACATTGAAAATTAGGCTTTCTCTGCCAAACGCCTCTATTTTTAAATCATTAATCTCTGGGCAAGTGTGCTGTGTGGGCATTCAGGGCCATAATGTTCAGCGGCTGACAGCAGCCATTTTCCATGGACGAGAGGGCTGAAGAGGCCTGTTGACCCCTTTCCACCACCACAATCTTCCTTCATCACACTGTGCAACTTCATTAACTCTCAGGGCAATTTCAGGACTTTTTCCAGGCGTCGCCATTATACAGTGTGCTGTCAATTACACATGCCTGCTGCTTAAAAGAAATCCAATGATAAAAGTTATTTGAAAGCCAAAAGGTCGTCTTCTCCTCTTAACCTCAGATTGAATGTTTCTTAATCTTGGTCTGAGTAACATATTAGATGTGAAGAATAATATTAGCTCAGTTTATGTCTTGTGCTTAATTGGCATAGACGTACATCACAGCATAATAGAAAGTAGCCTATAGTTTGAACCTCGAAACAACTGGGTCAGTGAAAAAGACAGTGATCAACACAAAACACTCAAAGGAAAAGGAAAAGGAACAAAGAGAAGGTGGCTTTGTTAAAAGCACAGCAGGTGAATCATGGAGAAATGCTGACCTCTACTGAAACTAGTGTGCTATAGCTGAATACAGACACAAATGTTGCCATTACCAACTAACTTCAGCGAACCGTGGCTCAAAAAAGGCTAAAGAAAAGCATGTCCTTACTGTGTTGATACAAATAATCAGAAAAATCATTTAAAATAGTAAATCACTAGTTAAGATAAGACTACATCTATTTGATTGAAATTGGTTAAACTACTAATCAGGCTACAACCAGGGATGTAGTGGAGGCTAAACGCACGTAAACGCCGTTTACGCACCTCCCATATTCGGAAATAGCGTTGACCCACCTCCAAAGTGCGTTTGTCCACATGTCCTGTAGTCCTAAGACATTTTAAATTAAGCTTATGTCGTTTTAGTTTCATATTGTTCATTATTAGTTTCATAGGTTGAACCTAAGACGAACTCTTTCAGTGTTGTTGACGCTCGCGCAGCCTCTCAGAGCAGAAATCTACACGAAGCGCAGGACACACTCAAAAACACTCAGTTAACAACATACTGCCTATAAAATCTAAATGTGGAGTTTTCATATGTTTAACATATGTTAAGCAACCTCATTTATTTTTCCTGAACACCATCACGATTAAAAAAATGTGACATTGATTTCCTACAACAGTTGAATAAACAGTTAAATTAAATCACTTACATTTTAGATGCAATATTGGCTGTTTTGTTCTGTTTCAGCAGCGAAAGTAGTTCCAAACAAATCACAGCAGAACGACGTACGGCGCATCTCACAGAAACACTCAACTTGTTTTCATTACTGAATGATTCAGCCGTTTGAACGAATCGTTTGAATGAATGAATCAATGGCTCACTCATTAGGACGGTCGCTTGCCGCCACCTACTGGTGGTTTAGTGTTAAATGTTTAAAAGTAGTATCATTCTTTCCAACTTTTCTTATTAATAAATTTAAATCAATTTCATAACATTATTTTATGCAATTGTAATTTTTCAGTGTAAATGATTTAATTTGACCAGCCCCTAGGGTAACAGCACTATAGTGTCTTATTAAAATTTATTGATCAAATTTAGGAATTTAAAATGAAAGATGAAGCATACATTTAATTATATTGGGGGAGGGGATGCCCTTTAAAGGTGCAGATATTATTAATATGGTGATTTAAATATCAAAGCTGATTGAACACTGATGAGAATATTGTTTCAGAATAAATTTACAGACACAAAATAAAAATAAAAAATCCGGACAAGCAACTTTTTTACTCGGACAAGTGAATGGCAGATTTACTTGAGCGTATGAAACACCGGTAGGAAGTGGCCCACCTTACCTGGTGACCACGTCGTGGTCCACCAGAATTTATAGTTTACCCACCTTTCTTTACCACTACACCTCTGGCTACAACCATTCAATCATCCATAACCACTTAACTTTTTCAAGGAAGCACATTAGCAACGCAAGTAGCTTGACCAACCAGAGAGAAGCAGTTCGTTCATAATGCAGTCCAATACGTTCATCTGTCTAAACAGATAAATAAACTCCTCTCTTTTCTATCAGTGGCGCGAAATGATATATGAAGTGCCACAGACGGTTTTTCCAGAGAGACAAATGCCAGTGACTCGCTCTGAAATGTCAGACGTGACAGTCGGAGACATGCCATGAGAACCTCTGCCTGACCAATTTGAAGCCCCCCTGATCACAAACCGGCTGACTGTCAAGACTGACAAAGGCCAATTTTACCTGCCTGGAGTGAAAAATCTCTCTATGACAAATTTGAGTGTAGCCTGAACGTATATTGCACACTTGAAAATCTTCTTTTGGTATACAGGAATCGGATAGGATGTAGTATGTGGGCTCGTGATGACACAATTCCAGCCAGCTGAGCCATCTGGTTATACTGGACAAACTCACAATATGAAAACAAAAAACTAAAAAACATAGAAGTAATGCAACGGAAGTGTTCGTTCATTTGTTTGTGATTGATGAAACCATTTTAAATCAAACCAGGTTTCCTCATTGAATTGAATAGTTTTTGCTGCATTCTCATTGAATTTACACCACATTTACCACAGAGTACGAATTATGATTTCATCTTTGTGAAATCTCTCTTTGAAAAAAAAGAAGAAATGTAGCCTATAAGCAGGCGTGGTGTGAGTGACAAATTTAACACTGCACTTGATTCTTTTGATTTCAATGTTTATAATTAATGTCAATGTCAATTAATACAGGAGTAGAGAAACGACAATAATAAACCACCTTATATCACCCTGTTGCTACTGATGGTATGACTTTGTTGTCCTCATCATGGCAAAGAATTGACTCTTCAAAGTGGTATCCTTTGGTATTTCATTCACTTTACTTTAACAAGCAGAAACCGAAGTATAACATGAACAAAACACGCCCATGCATGGTGAAATAATGGTCAGAAGGTGAGTAAAAGTCAGAAAGGAGGATAATTCCACTTAACACACACATACCGTCAAGAACAGGGCAGGATCATTCGAACCAAATTTTAGAACATCTTCCCCTAGACTACAGTAATCTTTTCCCCTTAGGCCTATATTTAAATTAAATTAATATTCATATATGAAATGTAAGGGAAATTTTAAACTGAATATTAATCTAATCATAAGAGAAAAGCATTAAATGACTTAGTCTAAGCAGTTAGGAAACAGGCCACAGCCAGCAATTAGTCAACAGTAATCAGTCTTACTTTTGGGACTCAAATGAGATAAATCTACATTTTCTAAAATTGTTTGAAAAATTATTTGACAAACCTGTAAGATTAGTCTTCGCACGTTTTCCACAACCTTACCAGTACCACAAGCTTCCAGTTGGAAAGGTTGACAATCAAGGTTAGTTAACAGAAGCTTTTATTTAAGGAAGGCACATTAGTCAAATACATGAATACATTATTCATTCACAATGTTTAAATACACAAATTTACTCATTCACAATGTCTAAAAGTCTCAATAATATGACAAATCAATAACTCCCTAAATTACAATTTAATTCACAGCATAAGACAAATACATCAGAGATTTGGGTACAAATTGAACCCTGTTAAACTTCATGTAGGGCTTAATTTATTAAACAACAGTGCTTTTATTTCACAAATAGGATGGGCACATATAAATTTACAGTTTGTATATTATATAGACAATCAAAAACGGTATAATCAGTGATGCACTTGGAATCGCTTTTTCACCAGGGTCTCCTCTGAAGTAGTCATGCAGCTGGTCAGGAACGTCCTGCACCTGTTGGAATAGTCCTCTGGACAGTCTCTGTACAGGCTCACATGAGCAGGGGTGATGAAATCAAAACTTTCAACCATCAACCCTTTCTCCCGCAACACTTTAACCATCTTCTCCACATCCCTGTACCTGATCACCCGGTCTGCTCTGGAATAGAGGTACATCTGAGGCCAGGGCGCCGGGTGGTCCGTCATGGCATCATAGTGGTTCTTGTGAAAGTACTTGGTCACAGGATACAAAACAATCCTGAGAAGGAAAACCGCCACAGCAAACAGTGCCAGGAGGAAGTACTGCAGTAGCACATTGACTTTAGGCCCTAAGAGTGGTTTTGAGCGCTCTGAGCGCCCCTATAATGTTTTGGCTGCCCGGTGCACTGTCCACAACTGTGCCCACCACATGCAGAGTGCTGAACTGCTTGTGACTAAGCAATAACTCGACCATGTAGCGGTAAAGCATGAAGCCCCCATTGCTGAACACATGGAAGAAAATTGGGTTGTTCTCCACCTCGTAGTCATACAGAAGTTCAAGTAATTTGTGCGCAGTGCTTCTCAGTTCCTTGTAGCCCAACGGTTCAGAAATAAAAACAGTCTTCAAAGGAGCCGTGAAGCGTACAGTCACACATCCCTGCAAAGAAATGAGAAGCTGTTGTAGGAACATTAAACAAGGGTGTAACTTCAACTTTTATAAAAACAAACAGATTTAAATGGTCTCCAATGATTTTCTATTTTTTGTATAAAGGTCACATTAAAACTTGGATTTTATATAAAGGTCACATTAAAACTAAAGCATTTTTTTCAAATGCCTTAGATTAATTTTTTTTTTTTAAACATTACAAATATTAGACCTAAATATTTTGATAGACCTATCAAAGAAAATGAAACATTCAATTATACTGTGTAAAAAAATAGATTTTTTTTTACTATTATACGTTTAATAAAAAGATCTGAAAGGTTATGCAAGTTATCATGCTTGATAGTAAATAAAGACATATTGTTCATCCTTTCCAGCCTGTAATTGCAAAAAAAAAAAAATAAAATAAATTATATATATATATATATCTAGAGGACTTTTGGAGCCAGAGGGGCGTAAGTGTACAATATATATATATATATATATATATATATATATATATATATATATATATATATATATATATATATATATACACAATTGTACTAGTTATATGGAATGTGGGTATTCATGATACGCAAAATATGAAAATATGATGATGACTAAATTAAATCAGATGTTGTGAAAATAAAATTGTGTATAATAGAAATGTTTGTGACTTGGAACATTTCTGGTAAAAAATAAATAAATAAAAAACACTGGAGCATGTATGTTAGTAAACAAACTATCTTAAGTGTGTGTTTTATTTTTAACTTAACAGGACAAAAAGTGCCCATTATTAAAGAAGCGCCAACATATGTATGTTTTCAAGGCCTTTAGAAAAATGTGTCACCTGTTCGTTATAAATGGAGCTGTATTTGGCGAGATGTTTGTCTCTGCTGCCTGCCCAGCCAAGGAGAATAACAACTGGTTCCTTTGATCCGCGCCAGTGTTTCTCTGTCAGCACAAGAATAACGGGTAACACTTCAGAATACGGTTCCTTTGTTAACGAATAACTACTCAAGAACCAATGAGTAACACAATATTAACAATCTAGTAACCAATATTAACTAACAACAAACTCTGATTAACAAACTAGTAAGTAATAGTGCACAGATGAAAGTAGTACTTCACTATTAACTAATCAATAAATAACTATTTTTTAATGCTTCCCAGAGAACTACTGAAAAAGTTTATTAACAATCTAGTAACTACTATTAACTAAAAAGAAACTGATTAATTAATTAGTAAGTAATAGTGCACAGATGAAAGTGGTACTTCAAACTTCATACTGGGAATTACTAATTATTTGGATCCGGATTCTAAGGTGAAGATCATGGGAACTGACTAGTAATGACTCAAGTGTTACTACATGATCTAGTCATGATTTGTGCAACAAAACACAAGCCATTTCAAGCATTTGAGATTTTTGGTGAACTTTAGTATATTTAAGAACATTTCTTTAGAAGTATGTAGTAACGCTTGAGCCATTACTAGTTAGCTCCCACGATCTTCACTTTAGAATACAGATCGAAATAATTGAGTAATTCCCACAGAAGTATCTAGTAACACTTGAGTCATTACCAGTTTGTTCCCATGATTCTTCAGTTACTAATGAAAAGCCAATAAAGTGTAGAATCTTCTCACTCACAAGATTTACACACACACACACACCACGTGTATTTAAGAAAAATTATTTATATATAAAATATTTACATTTATATATAATATAAATTATATATAAATCTATACAGTATATACATTAAAATATTTCTTAAATATATACAAGCATGTGTGTGTATTTATATATATAAAATAATTATGCACAGTGCACCCACATATATTATGTAAACAAACTTTTATTTTGGATGCGATTAATCGTGATTAATCGTTTGATATATATATATATATATATATATATATATATATATATATATATATATATATATATATATATATAAACCTTTATTTTGTCTATCAAGAATTACATTTTCACTAGTTGAAATGTATATTCTTTGGTATCAACAATTGAATTGCAACTAGTAACAATGTTCATTTTTTATATCAATAATTGACACGGATCCAATGATACACACTAACGTTAGTGGTTGACATGAATGCCCTTTTCTTATCAAAGCTATTAATTTAACGCCTATACGGTTATAAACGCAGGTTGCAGGCTTACATGCATTTGAACTAAATAGACTAAACAGATGAACAAAGAATGAATCAAACAAACAACCCAGTGGTGCTGTCAGCCTCAGAACAACACTTACCTGAGATGAGTGCCTCTGGAAAAACTATGTTGTAATCTATACCATCATCCCCCATATTGACAGTTATTTTCAAAATCTTCTGTCTGCCATTAATAATTCGCTTCAAATGAGTGTCGCGTTTCACAGCTCTCGTGCGGCTGAACGGACAGTCACATACAGAGGCGATTGAAGATGATACAAACAAGAGTGAAGCCGGCAACATCAGCGTGTCATTTTTTCATACAACATCCGGGTTACAATTCACAAGTCACAGTAAAAAAATCAAAATAAAAGTAACTTTTCAAGCCAACCGTTTTACCAAAAAATATAGTTTAGAATGAATAATAAAAAGTACATTAAAACATCACTTTTATATGCTGTTTTTATTCACTTTTATATTAAAACATTTACAATAGGGGTAGCCTACTGGATTAGAGGTGAAGGTCTCACACGTGTTCCATCTTTTCTCATGGCAAGGGATTTTTAATTAAATGCAATACATTTTTATGTATTAACTCGTTATTTCATCTGACTCCATAAATAAAAAGGTTTTTCAATGATATCTGCATAATTAAATCTACGTGTATGTTTGACTATTCCTTTTAACTCTAATGAAAATAAAGTCAGTCTGTTTGAATAATCAAATATAACAATTTATTATATCAGGTAAATGTATTATTACAATTTTATAATCAATTGAAAGATAATCAATGCAAACCATCAAATGTGCTAGAACAAAGAGGAAAATAATTTGCTCAACATTATTTGAATGCTGAGTCTCAGAGACTCCTCGTTCACCAGCTGATCTGAGATACAGAAAAGGCCCTGATCTCTAGTTGCAATTCATTATATAGCCAGA
Organism: Hybognathus amarus; assembly: GCA_030378365.1. Taxonomy (NCBI): domain Eukaryota; kingdom Metazoa; phylum Chordata; class Actinopteri; order Cypriniformes; family Leuciscidae; genus Hybognathus; species Hybognathus amarus. Next base: position 70,723 of record JAQIUQ010007011.1, on the reverse strand, counting down.
CCTATGTAAGACATATGAAGAGATCAGATGCAAAAACCTCTAAGTGCCATTTGAAATTTTCTTCTAAAATGACCATTTTTATCAAGCTTGTATATTTAAGTTCAGTAATTTCACTTAAATGACAATTAATAGGTAATCTTCATTGCCATTTAAGTGACATTACTGAACTTAAATATACAAGCTTGATAAAAATGATCATTTTAGAAGAAAATTTAAATGGCACTTAGAGGCTTTTGCATCTGAACTCTTTCATATGTAAATGTAGACCTATGTACATACATGAGTTTACAGTGGAAAGTTAGTGTGTTCACCCTACCCCCAGACTTACTGGGGGCAGAAGTTGACCATTTGCTAACAGTGGAAATTAGCATTGAGTTCACACCTTCTGAGAGCAGGAGGGTTTACCTATCCACCCTCCATTGTGTGTATGTTATCTAAAAACTTTTAAAAGCTTATTACCTTATGTTTTTAATGTTTTGGAAATAGGACACTTGTACCAGTCAAACGTGTAGACATTTCAAATAATACAAAATGTATAAAACTGTGTAATAGTTGTTCAAATTAAAACCATATAGATTATTGGGATGCGGGGAAGTGTGTGTGAGATGTTCAAATGTTAATTTGCAGCAAGGTCCTTCATCTCATGGACCAGTGGTGAGGTCTCTTCAACCAGTTTATACAATCTTACAATATAAATACACAATGTCAGAATAAGCAGAACTACAGATGATTTCTGTAAACATTATATTCACATTTACTTACTGTACACTACATGCCACAATATCTTGATTACACCAGAAAAAAAACAAGATGGTTATTATTCTGGTTTTATTATTCAAATAATAATACATTTTCTAAATTCACTTATAACCTGGAAATCATTTCATTTCAAAAACAAAGTTCACAAAACTAACAAGACAAGGGTTGTTCAAGACATGCAAATAAATAAGGACATCTATTCTAAATAAAAAATAATTGGTCAAAGCTACTTAAGTTACTAGTACCGTGCAGAGCTTTGTCATTCCCTTAGTTTCCTCCGAGGAGCAAAGCCTTTCCATCAGACAGAGACTCATCTGCTGCATCTGTTTCAAAAGTAATTGACGGCACCGGTGCACTTACAACTTTGTGTGCCTTCTCTGATTTCTGCCCACTGGCGGTGCTAATACTTGACCCTGGTGAAAGAATGACAGTATCTGTAGAGATCTCGGTGGACACGCGACGACCAAACGTCAGGGAACTGACGCTGGAACCATCAGCCTCACTCTCAGTCCAGCAAGAATCACTATCTGAAGCAGAAGACAAGCGTTTCTTTCCCCATCGGCCGTTAGCTCGTGCTGCATTGCCGATGCTAACTCCCAGGGAGCACTGGCTGGAGAGAGGTCGGACGACGGGAACTAAGCGCTGCCGGAACTAAAAGAGGAACGGAGCTCCTTCTCTTTCACACGTAAGATGGTGCGGAGTATTGGAATGTAACGGGCAATAGCCGCCCGATACTTTGGATGCGTAATTGCGTAGATGATGGGATTATGGATGGCTGAGGCCTTGGCAATCACAGCAGGCACTGAATTCATGTAGGGGGTCAGGAGATGGGAATAGCCAGCCGTGGCGGTGAGGGCCACCAAAGAGTAGGGCGACCAGGATATTACAAATAGCAAAATTACCAGCAGGGCGACTTTCGCCATCTTCCATTCGTTCTGCATGCGTTCATACACCTTCTGCGTTTCTCCACAGTCCAACTCTCTAATTTCCTTTCCCATTGCTCGGATGGCTTGGAAGATTCCAAAGTAGCAGCTGCCAATAATGCATAGTGGGATAAAGAACACAAAAATGAAGAGGAAGATGGTGTATGCTCGAACTGATGGAGTGAAGGTCATATAGTCCCAAGAACAGGAAGTCTGAAGACCCTCTGGGACATAAGCGCTCCAGCCAAAGAAAGGCGGAAGGCTCCAGCCCAGGGAGTAGAGCCACACAACGGCCAACACCACGCCTGCTTTGCGTCGGCTAACGTTGCCCACCAAGGCAAGAGGCTGAGTTATGGCTAGGCAACGATCAGCAGCAATGGCAGTCAAAGTCATCATGGAACAGATCCCAAAAGGGCACCGCAAAAGGCATAGAGCTCACAAATGCTCTCGCCAAAGATCCAGCGCCTGTGCAGGCTGGCTACAAAGAACATGGGCGACTGAGTAAAGGACATGAAGAAATCAGCCACAGCCAGGTTCACCACAAACATGTTCCCTGCAGTGCGAAGAGTACGGCTCCGGCAGAACACGTAGATCACCAGTGCGTTTCCAATCACTCCGGTGATGCCAATTATTAGGATGACACTGCCGATGATGTAGTGAGCATGATCAGGAACATCCACGGTGGGGAATGTGTGTGGAGGCCCATGGTGGTGGCTGTGGGTCGGCCCGTGGATAGGCACATGGAGTAACTTGTAGTTCCTGCTGCCTAAGGAATCCTTAAAGCCTGCAGTGCAGTTGTTGTCTCCAGGGGCACAATGATGCCCTCTCCATGAAGAGTGATGGCTCATGATGTATGGCTTGATGTCTCAGAATCCTAAATTTGTTTTTATACAAAACTGAAGGATATTCTGTTCAAATAATTGAAAGAAAAGTCACATTCTTGTTTAAAACAGAGCTGTTCTCCTCTTTGTGTCAGCCTGTGAATGGTGGCTCCCTACATTAGCTTTTTATATCCTAATCAATGCACCACCAAGTGATTATTGATCAGTAAGTAGTTCACAACTCGGCTTGTTGTAATGGTCAAAGTGTCACTTGGCCGATGGGAATGGTAAACAAAAACACTCACAATGTTGACCTTGTTAAAATCATATTGAACTATTTACGGACAATTTTGCTTTATTATCAGATTTACCCATTGTAAGATAATGTATGTATCTGAAATTAAAGTAAAATATATATTAGAGCATTAACAATTTATGAATCATATTAAATTATCAAACAAACTGAAATAATATTATATAACAAAACAATTATATATATATATATATATATATATATATATATATATATATATATATATATATATAATTTTACTTGTATAGCACATTTCATATAAGAAATGCAGCTCTAAGTGCATTCCAATGAAAAAGCGTACACATAAGATTGAATGAGACCCATCATATATATATATATATATATATATATTTTTTTTTTTTTTTTTTGAGAAAACATTGTATGTAGACTTTTCATATGCTTTGTTTTCTTTACCATGTTTGATTATAAATGGCAATGACACAGAGGAAGATGTCCCCTTTCACATGAATGGCCCTATTTACGTAATATCATTTGAGGTTTGAATGTGTCATCATTTAAAATATTGGCAAGCACCCCAGCAGTGAGTTGGACAAGCATGTGAGCAGTAAAGAGGTCACCAGGAAGAAATGTAGAGCTGTTTTGATTTTTAGAACTCATTAACTACAAAAATGCTTCCTTTGTCTGTTGTTTAGAGTAGTAAATTAGGCCAGATGTTGATGGAAACAACTCTTTTTGACCCAAAAACTAAGAGTGTATGGATTGTCTGAGTGGATGCAGTGCGTCAGATCAATCTATGCAATGTGAAAGTGGAGCACAATGACATTTTCAATAAGGACTGATTAGCATCCCTCATCAAGAGAACTGCTCACTGACCTGAATGTAGTCTGAAAGGATTCTCCATGTTCCAGCTAAATAATGATCAGCCTATACTAGCCTTCAGTCTGTTTCAGGATAGGGAGGGACTTGACCTACTTGAAAAAAAAACAGAATGTATTTATCCCAGTAGTCATTATTAAAACTGAATAGTTTTATTTTGACCTTAATTGTGTTTGAGTGAATCAAAAATATTGTACCCTTAGTACTATAACACAGCTCTGCTTTGAAAAACTTATGCGAGCAACACAGCTTTTAATTAATGGGCAAAATATTTGGCTAGGCCCTTTAATTCCTGGGAACAAAAATCTAAAATGCAATAGCATTTTTGAATGTGTTTCTAAATTTGTGACAAGTGGGCTTTTTTATCTTACAACATGACAATGCCTCCTTTGGGCACAAAGCAAGGCCCATAAATTAATGATTTAATGAAGAACTTGACAGGCCTAGACAAAAGTTCAGACTTGAACCCCATTGAACTCCTGTGGAACAAACTGGACAGCAACGGTCCCATCATTCATTATCGGACACTGACATCAGATTTTGAGCATATCCCCAAAGACATGATTGATGACTAACAAGAGAGTGAAAACCATTAATGCCAAAGGTTTTGATATTAAATGCTCAACATTAATATAAAGTGTGGTGTATTAGCATACTTTTGGATATATAGTGTAAAACAACCTAAGGATATAGGTTGTGTGTGTGTGTGTGTACTGTGTAGGCTATACATAGTGTAAAAACAACCTTCATTCACCATAATTGAACTATTAAAGCTATCAACTAAACATTTTATATGATTTGTAAATGCCATAAAATGAACACAGAGAAGAAGAAAAAAACATTAATAAACCTGCTTAACTTTTTTTAATTAATATTACAGTTCATCTTAACATAAAAATATGAATCATATAAGTCGTATAATTATTTGTTTTATGAATCTTTGCAAATCATTTAGAAGTGTATTGTTTTATTTATTAAAAAAAACTTTATAAGACAAAACTTGAGAAAGACTAAAAATGACAATATCTGTAGATTTTTCAAATAGAAAGATGTAATTACACAGTCAAGTGCATTATGTCATTCAAGGATGTCTGTCTCACTGGCTTGTTGGTGGAGGTAGGTCAAGTTGCTGGTGGTAATTTGTGATTTTTTAGGTTGATAGTCTGTATCTTTCCTTTCATTGGTACCAGGAGTCATGAAGCCCTTTCCAGGTTTGTGTACAGTTTCCTTAACACATCGGATTCCATTTTGAATTCTCGTTCTGTTCCATATCTCAGAACTGGATGTGACGAAACAAAACATACATTTTGATTCCATATATGTTGGTTCCACATAACTTACATGAGCAATATATCAATATTAGAAATAAAAGAGTGACTATTAGGATGTGTCAGATATTTACTTTGAATATGGCTCTGCTGCTCCTTCTGCTAGTAAATACGCATCAAAAATAACTGTTTCTGTATTGGCCAAACAATACAATACGAACTGCCTCAGACTGAGAGAACTGTAAAGTAAATTACTTGCATATTTATTGAACCTTTACAATAGGGCATAATGTCATTTAATTATTGACAGCGGGTGGGCATGCTAGTCTTTAGAATCACCTTTTGTGGCATTTTGATTATATTTCTCAATAATTTTTCCACTTCGTCCAACCTGGTTTCAACATTATTATTTTCTTCTGCTTCCTTTATCCTCTGTAGTGCTGGAAAAAAAAACATGAACACATACACCAATTAAGTCTGCAATCAGTTAAATGGCCACTTTGTCATAAATGCACATAAATGTCATACCATCAAGCATCAACAAACGTCCTCTGTCGTCTGGAAACGATTTGCTCAAATTCTTTACAAGTTTCACTAAATCGTGATATCTCCTTCGCAGATATGTTATGCTTTTTCAGACCATTCAGTCCTAATCTCGAAAAACTCGTCTTCTTCTCCAGCAGGACCAACAGCAAAGCGGTCGAGCCCAACGACCCAGCAGTCATTTACGCTCAGGTGAGGCAAGAAATCCGTATCAACACCTGCCATAACTGTTTAGTGTCATAAACACAATAAATAAAAATCTCTAAATGAAATTTGATAAAAAGAAACAAGTAAAGAGAAGATGCAACCGCTTCAAAATCAAAAGCCGGCAAAATTAGAAAGCAAATCGTGGGATACGCAAATCTTATGACACAAGTTGTACAAACTTCAAACTCCTCCGCTTTTCTCTTCGCCTGCAGATAGTGAGCTCTAAACGCCCCATTTGTGTATGGTCACTGTGTGAATTCCCATCCAAAATCATGAATTTCTCAAGTTCACACACCGACTAAAACCGTTAAAGGTCATTGAGGCTGTATTCCTGTCGGGTGCAAGTGGGCGTTCCTTTTCTGTCGCAGTATCCAATTGTATCAGGCGGCAGGTCACTAACGTCAATCTCATTGGTTGCCTTCGCGTGGAGTGCCGCTGTTCGTTTGCATAATGCATAGAGTTGAGCTCGAGGTGATTATGAAAAAGAAAAGTATTAAAAGTAAACTACTTTTAACCAAAGTAAATGTTACAAATGCTTGTATACCTAAAACATTTAACTAAAACAAACATTTAAAAACACCTAAAGCGTAGTAGTCTTCTGTTAAAGTGAAATTTGGCTGATGATGCACTGAGCAACAGGTGGGATAATCCAATTTCTATTGGATTGGTAGTGGGATTTGCTTGTAGTTTTAGGCGCAGTATTACACTTGCTGTATCATGGCATTGATCAATCCTTTAACTGCTTACAATTTTTATTATATTACTATTTTCAGCTATAATTAACCACCCAATGAAATAAAGTAAATTATAGTCAGCTATATTCCACCAAATGTATCAAACTGTGACTTTAGTTACTGTGTCAACGCTGAAGTGATATGGAATTTAATGATTTACTTTGTTTGCATGAAAACAATACTTTGCTTTGTCATTATAAAATAAGTGACTGGAATAAAATAAGTGACTGGAAAGAGAAAACTCACAAGGCAAAGGAAATAAAAATATATAGAAAAAAATAAATTTTATTTACAATTCATAAATATCACTTGGATGTCCGTGCTCTTTGAGAAGGTGCGGTTTGGGAGCCAGAACCAGAGCTGTTCCTCTTCCCCAGTGCGGCGGTTTGTTCGGCACTGTGATGTTTCCTCATGTGTCGCACCAGCAGCTGGCGGTCTGGTGTGGAATACTGGCACAGGTGACAAGGGAATGACTCTCCTGTGTGATGACGCCGTGAATGGAGATCCAAGCTCTTCTTCTGGATGCTGAACCAAAACGCAGAGGACATTTCTTAGCTAGAGATGTAGTATGAAACAAGAGTAGTCTGTCGACTTTATGACAGGCGAGTGCATGTACCTGCTGTATGGACAGTACTGGCAGCAGTAAGGCTTTTCTTGTGTGTGCGTCCTTGAGTGTCGACGCAGAGAGCTTCTGTCAATAGAAGCATAGGAACACTGCGAACACTTGTATGGCTTCTCACCTAAAGCAAAAAGACAAACAGCTCACTGGAATTCTTACACTCAGCCAGTGCAATGTCATGGCAACTGTTCTATGAGAACCAGTCTTCTGAAAGGAATTCCATTAAGCTTTAAATCTCTACATGTCACCATGAGCCGTCTTTATCCATATATTTGCTCCTTCTATTAAAGTAGCGTGGGAAAGTCATTTACTGGCCTGGCTCTATAATTATCATTTCTGTTTAGTGACCAGGAATAATAAAGGATATGGACAAGATGAATCATTCCAAAAACAAGGATCTACTGCCACTCCAAGATTCATAAAAAAAGAGTGTTTAAAATTAAAAGATGATATCTACAATGTGCTTGAAACTGCACCTGTGTGGACGCGGAGGTGCTGTTTGAGTGAGGCTTTGAGACGAGTGCAGTAGTGGCAGTGTGGACACTTAAATGGCTTATCTCCTTGATGAATGCCCATGTGACGCCGCATGGTCAACTTGGTAGAAAACTTCCTGTACAGAGATAGACAGAGGTAAATGATGGTAGACTGGTAAACTGACAATCAACAATTATCGTAAAGGAAATGCATGCAAAGCAAGATTATTCTAGATAAAATAATAATTTATCCTGACATATAATGTTTGGGGATAGTAAGATGTAATTCAGAATTTTATTCAGCAAGAACACATTAAATTGATCAAAAGTGACATTTATGATGTTACAAAAGATTTCCATTTCAAATAAATGCTGCTTTTTTAACCTTCCTTCCATTTATCACATAATAACATTTCTTTAAAGAGTAGTGCATGCCATGTACTATAATATATGACCACATTAAAGGGATACTCCACTTTTTTTGGAAATAGGCTCCTTTTACAACTCCCTCAGAATTAAACAGTTGGGTTTTACCGTTTTGAATCCATTCAGCCGATTTTCTGATATTTAGAAGAATATCAGTAACCAGACAGTTTCTGGTCTCATTGACTTCCATAGTAGGAAAAAATATATACTATGGAAGTCAATGAGACCAGAAACTATCTCGTTACTGATATTCTTCTAAATATCAGAAAATCGGCTGAATGGATTTGAAAACGGTAAAACCCAACTGTTTAACTCTGGGAAGTGGTAAAATGAGCCAATTTCCAAAAAAAGTGGAGTATCCCTTTAAGATTCTATACTTCAAGAACAGTCTGTTTGTTAAGATAATACAGCAAGGAAATAAATGATTCTCGTACTTGTCACAGAGGTTGCAGCAGAACTCTTTCCGTCTGGAAATGGCGAGTCCAACAGATGTCTCACCCTTCAGGTCCTTTCCTCTGTCCTTTCCTCCTTCTTTGCTCTTTTCCCTTAACGCAACCATGTTTTTCAACCTCTTCTTCCTAACCTGGGACCATGACTCTGGCTTCATTCCTCTGAGGCATTCTGGGTATTTGGTGGATGAGTTAAGTTGCTGGTTTTCTCTGAGTACAGGCAAAGAAGTTGGATTCAGCATTCTGACAGTCTCACCAAATAATCTTTAAAGCAGTGGTTCTCAACCTTTTTGACTCCGAAACCCCTGTTGTCCACAATCATTTTTAGAATATTAAATCTATGGACACTCCTCGTTTCTGTACATTTTCAGGGTTCCAGAAGTTTCAAGAGCCGAATGTTCCCACCCTTGTTAACCAATGATTTTGTATGATTGTTTTTCCCTTTAATTTGTGATTTACTTAATAAAGATTAAGGATGAGATTAACATTTTATACATTTTTATTTCTACCCGATGATAACACAAGATACTTACACACTGTGAGCAATCTGTTTTTCTTGATCAGCCTGTTTGTGTTGAGTGTGAATATGCTTCAGGGTTTTCTTCCATGACTTCTCTAAACAAAAAAAAACAACAACACAAGAAAACAGATAAGAAACAGCAAAACAGAGAGCAAGACAAAGAAAATAGCAATGAAATGTTTCAAATTATTAAACATTTTAAAGTTCATGATTTTCGGTGTATAAGACGAAAAAGACTTTATCCAATTTTAAATTTAAAGAAATTTCTAATTGAATGTTACGGTTCTGGACAAAATAATATTAAAAACACATGTTAAACAGAACAAACATTGCTATTGTGATTACGCTTTGGATCACAACCAAGTTTTAGGGTAAATCTAGCCCATCAGTTCAGCAAAGACAATTTTGATCAGCCAATAAACATTAACAAAACACTAGTGATTTCAAAACATAAAATTCTTGCATTGGGGTCAAGTCTTTCAAAATGTGCACTTCAACCTATAGCTTGTCACACCTGCATAGCAACAGTAAATAATTTGTACCTTTGAAATCACAGTGTAAGCATTTAAATCCTTCTTGAAAATGACATTGTTGGTGTATTTCCCACTCCTTCCCTGAGTGACACCATTCCAGGCACAGAGAACACTGCACCAGCCCTCCAGACTCAGATCGACAGTGATGCCGCTGATTATGCCTTTCTTCATGTGCTTCACAAGAATCAGCTCTCCTAAATGTCCTGGGGCAAACACTACATTTATGCCTTTTTGAGCCTTTTCTTTTTCCATGTCCCCTCCAGTGTTGCTTCATATGAACCCACTCTTCTGATTCGCAACCGCAGCGAGGGCATCTGAAGTCTTGATCTCCACTATGGCATTTAAGTTGCACCTCTAGCATGCTACGACTGGATGCAACTGTCTGGCAGAGGATACAGGCCAATCCGGCATCATCCTCCTCAGACGGCTTCTGCATTTCAGCATCCTGCTCACCTTCTGGATGGGGTAGGCTTTTTGTTGGATTTTCAGACTGAGGTGGACACTTAGTGCTTGAGATTCTGCACAACCCAAGAGTCATGAGATGAGCCGACTGGGCCATTTCCTCATCCTGAACTTCTGTGTCCATTCCACTGTTCAAAGGAACAGACAGATCTGTGCCAGTATCCTCTAGCTGAAACACAGGTTCCTCCTCACTGTCCTCATCATGCCTACCCTCTTCAAAAAGTGTGCTCACCTTCATAAAACAAAAGTTTACATGTAAATTAACTAATATTTCAAACTAAATTACAGAAATAGTCCACCCTAAAATGTGAATTCTGTCATAATTTACTTCTTACACCAAACCTGTATGACTTTATTTTGTGGAACATAAAAGAAGATATTTTGAAGAATGTTGGTAAAACCAAGCAGTTTTGGTTGCCATTGAACGGAAATTGTATATTCTTAAAAACATCTTCTTTTATGTTCCATTGAAGAAAGTCCATCACACATGTTTGGAACAACATGAGGAAGATTCAATTATGACAAAATTTTCATTGTTTGGATTATCCCTTTAACATAGCAGGAATCTTTATAGTCACCTCACAAGTTTGAGCCACATGCAAGTTGCCATCAGAGTTGGAACCCAGGCCAATGTCACATGACCGTGGGCTGATGTTTTGAAACATGCCATACATCGGGAGGAGGAAAGACATACGCTCCATGTCCATCTGATCCTCGTTGCTTTTTGAGCCAGAATGGAGGTCGCTCTCTAGGTCGTATGGAGAGCTGTTATGGCCAGACTTCATCTTCATCAACAACCCTCAATCCTACACCCAAATTCTCCTCATCCTCTTTCTCCAGACATGGCAGATGGGGGCATGGGGACACTGGATCATGTCTTTCCATGACATGATGGCTAATCTTGGCTTTTTGGTTGCTGGTAAATTGACAGACTCTACATCGGTATACTTCAACTAAGAAAGCTTCCACTAAAGTGGACACATGAGCTTCAATGCCCTCGGCTGAGCTGCAATAGAGACTGGAAGTGACATTTTCTTCTGCAATTCGAAGGGTTACTGGTTGAACATCTTGATATGCATCTTTAAACCCACCCATTCTAGGAAAAAGCAAAAGAGGAAAATATGTCTGTTAGTCATCATTATATGGTCTTGTAAACGATCCGAAGTACAAAAAAAGTATTCTTTTAGCAATTAATTAGCAATTAATGTTAAATGATGATTAAGACTGGTTTTGGCCAAGTTATTGCACCAATGAGAGTGACAAATAGAAACAGGCCTTTCATTTTCCCATTCAAAATCACTTATATTACCTTTCTCCCATTCTGATGTTTCTGTTATTTTTGAAAGGTTCTGCAGTCCTGAATTGTTTGACGAAGATACTGTAATCGATTCTCAATGTCTGACTTTGACAGTAACTTTAAAATAAGCAATCAAACTGTCTTCCAAATATTAATTTAAAAGGTTCAGATTAGATATATGCGAACACGTGTACCCAATAAAGTGTCCGGTTATATGTCTGTAAAGTATGTGTAAATTATGTACGTACCTGCATCAAACAGAGTGGTGTCTTTAAATTACGTAGCTTGCTGCGGAAGCAAACGTGTAGTTTATGAACCAAGGCATAATCAAGGCACTATCCATAGCATAAACTGTGGCATTTGCTATATTTTTTTCTGTACTGACTAAATTAAACGTTGTTTTCGTGCACGACCCTAATTTACAACTGTTTTAAGTGTATAAGCAAAACAGTTAACACTAAATCGACAGATGTTTGTGGACAACTCATTTTCTAAGATCCATTCGTTCGTCAGCGTTTCATACACACTGCGCATGCGTTGTTTGGTAAATAATGACCCAATGAGCTTAACCGATGCGTGTGTCGATTCAGTGATTCAGTCAGTTCAGTTCAAATTTCCCTTTGCGGATAGCCACTTTATAATGTATAGTGAAAGGAAAATGTTAAAACCCTTTAAATGAATATTTAGAAGACTAAATATGAAATTTAGACTAAATTTAGAAGTTTAATTAGTTGATTGTTTATTTTAAAGTTAGTAATGGCATCAAAGCTATACTGAATTATGAATCGACTCTTCTTCTTTATTCAAACAACTCAGCACAGCAGGATCAAGATGGCGGACACGGACGCATTAACCAAAACAATAGCGAAGGATTATGTGTAAGTTACACCGTTACGGACTTTATATCGGATCATTTTGATATTTAGATATTTAAAGAAAAGTTATATGTATTGAAAATGAAAACATTTCCGTACAACTGGTTTGACATGCAGTTTTCAGTCAATATCTGTTAACACTTCCGTCTCTGGTCGACGTGAACCAGCTGTGTTTTTCTATATACTTTAAAGTTTAAACCAACAACAATGAAACATTAGTCCTGAATACCTTATAATTGTAGACATTTATCATCATACATCCTTGCAAACCAGGCTGTATGTTTGTTGTGCTCGTTGGAAAGTAGATAATATCATAATACTATTCTCTACTCGTTTCCAGGGATGATATGGAGAGCTCTGACAGCGTGGATGAAAATGAACATGTAACGTTATCCGGTGAAAATGGAGCTAGAAAAGCAAATAACATGGACTTCACTAGGGTGGAAAGACACAAGAGAAAGAAACACAAACATCGAAGCAAGCATAGAAAACATAAATATCCCTCACCAGATGAGAAGGACCACAAGCACAAACACAAACATAAGCGGAAACACAGAGACTCATTCCATGGCGATAAAGACTGTTCTGCTGGCTATGAAGGTGCTGTCATCTCTACAAAGCGATCCAGATTTGATGACCTTGCTGCTCTGGAGGATCTGGAGAAACAAAGAGCCATGATTCAAGCAGAGCTTGATAATGAGCTAATGGAAGGGGCTGTGCAATCAGGTATGGGACTGATATTACAGGGTTATAACTCCGATTCAGGGGAGGATGGCGAGAGTCCAGGAGGCTGCGCAAAATGGTGAACAACAAAGACATGATCTCAATGACTATGTAATAGCTAAGGGACATGCTGAAAGATCTGGACAGGATTGCATAGATGCTGAAAATTTGTATTCTCTGCTGGAAGGCAGAAGCACAGGTGACGAGATGTCAGTCCAGGCTCATAAATCAGAAATTAGAGTTAGTAAGACTGGGTTAGATGTTAATACCTCTGAGAGGCCAAGCGGTCCCAGCCAGGCGAGGGAGCAGAGAGGATCCCGAAGCATTGAGAGATCCAAAGACGGTGGTCAGAGGTCCATATCTCCTGTGAAGTCCAAGGGATTGCCATCAAGCAACAAAAAATCAGCTACTTGGCCTGAAGAGCAAATTGTAGACGACAGATCCTCAGCGAGAAGGAGCAAATCTAGATCTAAAGAAAGAAACACCAACTTGCTAGAAGCTGACAGGAGAGAGACAAGAAATCCGAAAAGGCGCCCTTAAAAGAAGTTTCATCGGGAAAAAGAATCGATCTCCTTGCAGAAAACAAGTTCCAGAACAGCACAGCCCGTCTGTGCGTCCCAGGGGCCTCCGCTCACCGGAACGCTTCCCTGTTGTGCAGAGCACAGACAGGACATCCAGACAGGATAGATCTTCATGCCAAAAAAGATCCCCTCCAAGGAGAGGCCGTTCTCGAGTCAGTTGAGCGGAGAAGGAGAGAAGAAGAGCGTCAGAGACTCCCCAATGACAGGTTATTTTTCTATCTTGCTCCGTTCATTTAAATCTTTGATAGAAACGATTGTGTCATTGCTCTAACTTTTCAAACTGGCTAGAATTCCACCATACATTTTTTTTGTAATTGCATCTGTTTTCAGTCAGTGTTGTTATTGTTTAATAAAACTATTATATTACTATAAATATTAAAAATAATTATTGCTAATTAAAAATCTGCAATTAAATATAAATATTAGATACAAATATTAATATAAATGAATAACTAATGCATTAATAAATTCTGTAATAGTATTTAAATAATAAAACACTATTGATAAATTATATAGGCCTATATTAGTTTATAAACACATTGTTACTAATATTGTTTATATGAATGTTCCATGTTACACAAAAATATTTTTTTATACTCGTTTCCATACCTTTTTGTTATACTCACAGGATGCGAATCTCATGATGAGGTAGGGGGGCATAGAGACGGAAGTCCTTGTCCCAGACGAAGGTTAAACCACTCGCCTCTCAGACGAAGGTCCCGTTCTCCCAGAAGACGAAGCAGCAGGTCTCCTTTCAGATACAGGTGACTTGTGTACTGTAGCTTTTAAATCTGCAACACTGCAACTGCTCATTTAGAGGATACAACTATCCAAGAGGCTTAAATTTTATTGTGCTAAAAAATCTGAGTGCTTTCTGTCCCTCTATTGACAACTGCAAAACCACTTTGATGCTTTAAAAAGTTCATAAGAGATCATAAAACAAATCCATATGAATTGAGCAGTTTATTAAAACATTTTTCTGAAGAGACATGATTGCTTTATAGGATAAACAGATTTAATTTACATAATGAAACATGAGGTTTGTTCTCATCCATCAGAGAGATTTGGTTGAGTTTCTGTTTCCTTTTGTTGATTGTTCATATGTGAATAAAATCATAATTCAAATCTGTTCATCATATAAAGGGGATCAAGTCTCTTCAGAAAATTTGGACTAAACAGCTTGATTCAAAAGGATTAGTTTTACACAGAATGTGTAAAGCAGATGATTTACCCCTACTGTGATTAAGCCCCAAACAAGTGCGTTTCTTTCCGTAATGCCCTTTTTTAATCTCTCAGTAGCATTAAATCTGAATTAATACTGTGTGGATCTAGGGAGCGTGACAGGATGGAGCGCAGACACCGATCACAAGAAAGGCGGAGGAGAAGGAGCAGGGAAAGAGAGGACATGTTTAAGGGCAGTCTGTCTGAAGGAATGAAGGCTGAGCAGGAGGACTTGGATGATGAAGTGTGAGTATTAAGGAAAATTATGTTTTGCTTCAATGTTGTTGATCGTATTTGGTTTTAAATACGAAAACTACAATCTGTGTCTAGGATTGAGGATTATGACATTGATGAAGAGGACGAGGAGGCTTTGATAGAGCAGAGGAGGCTTCAGCGCTTGGCCATCATGCAGGTCCGAATATTTTTAATTTATGCTATGGCTTTTACTTTGTGTTAGACGTACTCTAATGTTTGGGGTCAATACTATTTTTTTGAGGGGAGAGAAATTTCCCTTCAGTAATGACTTAATGGTTAGAGATCAGATTGGTAAGCTGGTTGGTAAGGTTGTTGGTTCGATTCTCAATATCGGCGGGAGATGACTGAGGTGCCCCTGAGCAAAGCACCTAACCTACAATTGCCCACTGCTCCGTGTGTGTGTTTTCAGGTTTTTCCATCACAGGGATGTATTAAAATAGAAAAATGTTTTTTTTTATTGTTATATAATTTCACGATATCGCTGTTTTACTGTATTTTTTATTAAAGGGTAACTAACCACCTGGTCAGAGCCTGACTCTATCCACTGGCAATATTTGAAAAATGCTGGAAAAGTGGGCAGAGCCCAGTGGAGAGGGGGTGGGACTGGACCTGAGACAAGTCTCTCTCTGTAGGCAAGGGCATTGTTAGCTGGTACCCTCTTACGTCACAGGGCAACACAACTTCCAAAAGGAAAATTTAACTGCAGTAGCCACCGTTCAACCTGAAGAGGGAAAATATGTTTACACCATATATTGTAGAATTAAAACACTTTATACCCAAATGTCAAAACAATTACTTGAATCAATGAAGAGCAATAATAAAGCCCCAGTCTTACAGATCATTAACTAAAAAAGTTGTTACCCTTTAAATGCAGTATTGGTGAGCATAAAAGATGTCTTTTCAATTATTATTATTTTTTCATATATCTTACTCCAAACATTTGTAGTATATAATGTGATTGTATATTATGTCCTGTACAGAAATATAAGCCAGAGAATGAGGACAGTAACGTGTCAGGACTCTCCGATCACGGCAGTCCTCAGAGTAGCACTCGCAGCCGATCGCCGTCACCTGACGACATCCTTGAGCGTGTGGCTGCTGATGTCAAAGCCTATGAGCAAGAGAACCTGGACACATTTGAGGATAATGTGAAGGCCAAACATAGTCTTGTCTCTCAAGAAAAAACAGGTATGTCATCTGCAAAATAACCCTTAATTAAACATCTAGATGTCCTTTCCACTTAATGTTTTACACAACAAAAAAGTTGATTTTGAATGACAAACGTTTAAAATGACATACACTCACAGTCACATGAGATAAAGACTTAAGTCAAATCAGTGGTTTATCCGGTCCATTATTTTCATTATAAACAAAACATATTGCGTTAGAATTTAAATAAAAGACTGGATGGATTGGATAAAAAGTTTCACATCTATACTACTACTTTTGTTATGGTAACCCTCCCAAGTTTGACATTTCTGTGACTGCACTGGTAACCGAAAACATTTGCTCAATGCTACGTCCATGCCAATAGATGTCAGTATTGTTGGGGAATTTACAGTTAAAGACCCAAGGACCAGATGTGATTAATTAAGACCAGGAGTTAGGAGTTCCTTAACCTGTAACCAAGAATACTAACACACACACCGACACACAGCTTCTTTAAGGTCTGATTTGTCCACGTCTTCAGTCTTCTCAAAACATCAAGATAATATGTTCTTTCTCTCAATGAGAGGACACTTTTAATCTAACAGTAAAGTAAGGCTTTAACAAAGAAATGGTCCCTTAAACTATAGACTTATAAACAATGACCTCTGTGACCATAGATGTCAGGGTACCCTAGAAAAGCAGTTGAATGAAGTGACGCATGTTAAAGAAGTCCATAATTAATTTTTGGAAGCCGGACTAAATGAGCAAGCACTGTTACTGCATTCCTGAAATGGGCCAGACCCTTCAGTCACCTCTCAGATATTTAAAACAGACATTAAATAATACATGAAAAGAACATTTCAGCAATCACACTGGTAACTTCTAGAACAAAGTAAAATCTCATAAGCCTTAAGAAGTCATTCAACTCATGTGATATTTAGAAGGAAAAATATTGATTAATACCTTGATTATAATCACTCATTAAATATATATTGAAGCAGCAGTGGATTCCAGAATCCAGCACTTCAGTATAAAATCAAAACGGCTCTCATATTAGTTGTTTAATGAAGATGAGGGATTCAAATATGAGACATGAAACATTCACGACCTTGATGTCATGCAAGGTCGTCTGATATATTATTAGCGATTCTACGTTCCTTTCATTGCATCATTGTTCTTTTTCTTTAGGTGCTAATCCGAAAAAGCCAGCAGCCCCTGATATGTTCACAGAGTCAGATGACATGTTCGCTGCTTACTTTGACAGTGAGTAGCCAAGTTCCTGCTTTCCACCGTGGCTTTGCAAGCCCCAGAATTTGATTGAATTTGTCCATGTAAGGGGATCTCTACAGGTAGAGTTGCATAGTCCTGTGCAAGCTGTTGTTTCTGTTCTGGAAACTTTGTTCAAAGCTTTTTTTTTGAAGTGGGTAATCTGACTCTGTGGCGCTCACTGGATCTCAAGGCCTCTCAGACTTTGAAATGGTCTCTTACGGTGTCAGTCACTCATTCATGAATGAACGTTTTAATCAACTCTCTGAATTGAGTTGTGTTGACAGTGACAATTCCACATCTAATCTATCTCCGCAGAGTGCCAGGTTACGAGCCGCAGGTATTGGAAAGGACTTTAAGGAGAACCCAAGTCTCAGAGATAACTGGACAGATGCTGAGGGCTATTACCGTGAGTTTGCTGTTCTTGTAGCAAATGCTGTATTTAAATCTGTAGAATCCATGTTAAAACGTGATTGTTCTTTTAATGTATTCAGGTGTGAACATTGGGAGGTGTTGGACAAACGGTATGGGGTGTATGGCTACACTGGACAGGGTGTCTTTAGTAATGTTATCCGAGCCAGAGACTTGCCCGAGCCAACCAGGAAGTGGCAGTGAAAATAATACGCAACAATGAGATGATGTAAGACGATTCCCTTAAAAGCTGAATGCTTAGCCTTTAAACATTTCTGTCTGGTACAGTTGGATTTCTTAGCCAACACCATACATTGCAATTTGATGTGTCTAATTGTGTTGTAAGGATTTATTTAGACAAGAAATTAGATTTAGAGTAGATGTGGATTTGGTCTTCATGTGACCGAAGCTCTTGGTTTGTCCCACAGGCAAAAGACTGGCCTCAAAGAGTTGGAGTTTTGAAAAAACTGAACGACGCCGATGCTGATGATAAGTTCCACTGCTTGCGGCTATTTAGACACTTTTATCACAAGCAACATCTGTGCCTTGTGTTCGAACCACTCAGGTACATTAGTCAACAAGAATCTATGCATGTGAATCTATCAATGCAGCTTGAGTTCTTTTATTAAAGCAACTTTCTTGTTTTCTTGCTTTAGCATGAACCTGCGGGAGGTGTTGAGGAAGTATGGTAAGGACGTTGGGCTTCAGCATTTAAGGCTGTGCGCTCGTACAGCCAGCAGCTTTTCCTGGCCCTCAAACTCCTAGAACGCTGCTACATTCTGCATGCTGACATCAAACCTGACAACATTCTGGTGGGTCACGATCTCTTGCTGTAAATATTGGACTGTAGCTTTAATTTCTGTCTTATAAGATGAATGTATTTGACTCTCCCTGAAGGTGAACGAATCCAAGACCATCCTCAAGTTGTGTGACTTTGGCTCCGCGTCTCATGTTTCTGAGAATGACATAACACCATATCTGGTCAGCCGTTTCTACAGGGCACCTGAGATCGGTAAGTGTATGTAAATTTAACTGAGAAAGCAACTGTATCTAATTAAAACAAACTTAAATGAAATTAAACCATTTTAGTGCATTGAATACGAATACGAGTTTTTAAGCGTTTTTCTTCTTATTTTTGCAGTAATTGGAAATTCATATGATTATGGAATTGGATATGTGGTCTGTAGGCTGTACTCTGTATGAGCTTTACACAGGAAAAATCCTTTTTCCTGGAAAGACAAATAACCACATGCTAAAACTGGCCATGGACTTAAAGGGAAAATTGCCTAACAAAGTAAGAATAAAGAGAGTAATGAATTTACAGTACATATAAAATTAGGAATGAAAAGAAAAATTAGAACAAAACATACTAAAAAGTTGACCAAAATATTATTTACTATTCACAGATGATCAGGAAGGGCCTTTTCAAGGACCAGCACTTTGACCAAAACTTGAACTTTTTGTACACCGAAGTTGATAAGGTCACTGAAAGGGTAAGTGTTATATATTCCATTCACGTTCATTTTGGCTTCATGATTTGGTTAAAAAAATATGATATCGTATTGCAATTTTACCAAACGTTTTTGTTTTTTTTAAAGCTTCCCTTTTGTTGACAACGTACCATTTATAATTACTACTAATTTGAATTTTGGCAAGATGGTTGGCACATTGCTCACAAATGCATTCACAAGTATGTGTGGAGCATCTGCCTGAGTGTAAATAAAAATGGCTGCAGCTTTTACTCTGAAAAAAATCAATGCATATTATTATTTAACAAAATTGTAGCCTTTTTTTAGATTTGATAATCTCACTAAGCCATATTGTGAATTCCAATTAATTGTGCAGGAAAAGATCACGGTCATGAGCACCATAAAGCCAACTAAGGACCTGTCGATTGATATGGTGGGTCGCCAGGCACTACCAGAGGACCAGCAGAAGAAGGTCTTTCAGCTCAAAGATCTGTTGGACCAGATCCTGATGCTGGACCCTGCCAAGCGTATCACTATCAACCAGGCATTACAGCATCCTTTCATCCAGGAGAGGATATGATCAGCAGCATACCTCAGAGACTCATGATGGTTTTGTATCAGCAGATATGACAACAAAAGACATTTACATATTTAATTGCCATGCTACTTTATTTTTATTTCTGATTCATAGTCATTTTTAGCGCAGGACACACTCAAGATTGACTTTTTTATTATTATTTTAGATGACCTACAATGCACCCATAAAATGTAAAGAGTAAATTCTTTCAAGATAATCTATATTGTTCCGATTTCATGCTTCATACTCAGCTTCTTGTAGCAGCTAAAATTATATTGCCAGATATATTTGATATTACGATCAAGGCTCAGAATGTAAGAATATCCAACTTTGTGCTACATTTGCACACCTTATATTTTGTATAATTCTAGAATTTGATGTAAACCAAATATTACTCAACCACCAAGGACTGTTTCGAGTGTGACATGAGTCAGGCCAGCATAAATGCTGTCTATATCCACCCTCCCTTAGGTGTGAGAGTGGAACGCAACCTGGCGTGCAGGCCCACGGCATGCCCCTTGCCCTAGGTGTGTTTCTGCTGAATCTGAGGTCTTGGGTCCTGCTCGAGCCTGGTCTGCAGGAAAGCCTCCTCTGTAAAGGCAGGTTGCACACCTCTATTGGTACACTGAAGGTAAGCTAACCCTTCCAAAACAAACGGCATCATTTTGCGTTCTTTCAGAACCCAAAATAAAGCGTCACATCAGGCCCTTTTGGCAGCTTCTGCTTTTTAAAAAAATTCATTTGGATGCCTATTAAAACCTTTGTCTCCCTGTTGCTCTGTTCCAAAGCCTAGTGAGGCACCGTAGATATGCAATTTATTACTATTCAAATGTTTGTGATTGGAATAAATTAGTATTTTTAATTAAGCATTCAAGCATTCATTTGATCAATAAAAGTTAAAAACTGTAATTTTGTGAAATACTATCATTTTATATAAAAAGCCATTGTGCTGCGTAATATAGCTTTTTCTAGATTCTTTGATTAATAAAAAGTTCAAAAGAACAGCATTTATTGGAAATATAAATATTTCAGAACTTTCTAAATGTCTCAACTCTCACTTTTGATCAGTTGGAAGCATACTTGCTGAAAAAGATTACTGACCCCAAACTATTGGTCAATATCTGAAAAGGTAAAAACCCAATAGGCTGCTACCTGAAACAGACAGTGAGGTAGCTCACTAGGTTTTGAAACAGAGCTTCTGTTGTGGTTTCTCACAGAGACAAAACAGTCAGAATGAATGAAAAGACTGACCGTTGCTGTCTCTCAAATGGTACGGCACCATTTATGGTTGACATTGAGGGTAAGAGTGAATCCAAGTATTTGCAATGGACCAAGCACCTTAAGTGTACTGCCTCCGATAGACATACCTCACCTTTTTCAGAGTTGTCACACTTGTCATAGTTTTTGTATAACCTATTGAGTGCTATTCAATATGCATGAGAATCTGTATGGTTTCCAATGCACTACTGTACAAACCCTCTGGTGTGTTTTTCGCTATGTGTAGACAATTTAGATGTGCTTTTCTGTGACTGTTGTTCTTATGTTTGTGACCATGTTGTCTTTTGATACAGGGGTTTTCCTGCTCTGATCTATGAATCTGCTTGTTACAAGCGGTAATTGCTTCTTTATTCATATCTCAATTCCTTTAAGATACACCGGTCATAAAGTATAGCTCATGCTGAAAGAATTACCTGTTATCTTTTGCAAAGTCTGTCCTGCATGAAAATGGAATAATATGAATTTATTGTAAATTCACATTATTTGTCATTAAACAACATAAAATAAAGATGTTTTGTGGTGCAAAAAAACACAAATTTATACTTCCCACAAGTTGTCTGTCTTTCAAGTTAATCTTATCACTGTAAGAACATAATTCAGCGTCTTTAGGAACCTTATGGTGGGTTTTGTTTCATTCGACACTAACTGCTGTTTGTGCTATTTCTCCCATTGTTTCTTTTGTGTTCGAGTATATTCTCTGGCCAATGGAGACACGTCTGTCCATCATCCTCCTGCCTGCCTCTGCTTTCAAAGGGACGAGACCTCTTCAAGGCCCTTTATCCAGGTCATTCCTAAAGGCATGTTTAGATCAAACACAAAGCAAAGCTTCGAATTAGAAATAAACAGCTAGTTCAGAGCTGATGCGTATGGGATTTATGATCCCTTCTCATCTGTAGCATCACTAAATCTCTTTTTTATGAATATTATTATTTTTATAAAAGCTGAGCTGGCTTGAGCTGTAGATCTGTACAGTGATAATGTCTGTCAAGGACCAAAAATATGATAAGAAGGGCCACTTTCTAAAATAGAGAGGCAGCTATATATTTTCATGTATTAAAACCCTTGTATATTGCATGTGAAATGAAATGTGATGTTATAATGAAAACATACAATACAGTCCGGATAAAAAGAAAGTACATCCATTTGAATTCTATGGTTTTACCTATCAGGACATAAATAATCGTCTGGTCATTAGCCGGTCTTAAAATTACCTGTGTCCTAAATGACATATTACACCGTTTCATTATTTATTGAACAAAAATAAAGCCAAAAAGGTGAAGCCATGTGTGACAAACTAAGTACACCTATGATTTAATTGCTTGTAGAACCACCATTAGAAGTAATGACTGTAGTAATTTCATTGTGGAGGAATTTTGGCCCATTCTTCTTTACAATGTAGCTTCAGTTCATTTAGGTTTGAGCTCTCTTAAGGTTCCGCCACAGCATTTCAGTTTGGTTGAGGTCTTGGCCAGAACAACACCTTGATTCTTTTCTTTTTCAGCCATTCCATTGTAGATTTGCTGGTGTCCTTGGCATCATTGTCCTGTTGCATGCACATTCTGACCTTGGGGTGAATTTGGTCATGCTTGTTAGATGATCAATTAATCAAAGATATTTGATTAGCAGCACCTGACTGCTACCTACCCTCTTAATTCCTATGAAAGCAGTAACGGTGCACTTATTTGTCACATATGGCTCCATTTTGGCCTAGTTAATCTGAGGTTGTATTTACCAAATTTTAAGACTTGTCAAGGGCCAGATGATTTATGTCGACTCCTAATAAAAATTATAGAATTCAAAAGGGTGTACTTTATTTTTCACATCACTGTATATACATACTGTACATCCACTAGTAATTACTCAAGTTTACTCCAATTATTCCAAGTTAATTTTGACAGCCCTAAAATAAAATCACATTTTATAACACATTTTTCTGTACTTTTATCCATTCTATCTGCCAGCAGTATTATTGGACTGATCACTGCATTCACTTTAGTTTGGTGTGAGATTTGTTCCTGGAATTTTTGTGTCAGGTGATAGGCTAATTGTGTATTTCCACAGGATATTTCAAGAACGTGTGCTTTCTGTAATGTCCCAAGATACTGCTATATTTATTCTCTGTATTGTAGGTGCTGTCTGATAAAGAAGACTCTTTAAGGAAATCTCATCTGGAAAAAGGTGTCTGTTTTCAGCGAGAGCTCTTAATGAGAATTAAGCTGTTGATTTTAAGTTGACTACAGTATTAGCCTTTAAACAATTTGGCAAAGTTATAGATACTGTTGTTCTTTTTGTAAAAATCATCTGGCAACATCCAAATGGATTTATGCAGTACATAACACTTTTATATCTACATTTGGGAGTTATAAGCAGTATATATATATATATATATATATATATATATATATATATATAGAAAATGTGTGTATATATATATATATATATATATATATATATATATATAGAAAATGTGTGTATATATATATATATATTCCTCACAAATCACAAATTAAATTATTGGCTCAACGAACATAAGTTTCAATTTAGTAAATACATTCTAAATTTTTCAACCAAAAGGTAATGCTTTTCTTTTTTATGAATACATGTTTGCTTGTCACTCACAAAAGTGACCTTTACTTAAAATCACAACTAACCATTTTAATTCTATTTTCAGGGTAAGTGTTCAAGTTTTCCCACTGTCAATGTGACTCCAAGTGTGTGAAAGATCCTGATGGCCAGCTGCTTTCCTACTCTATTATTGAAGTGCCTTTCAAGAGCGCATCTCCTCATCCACTCTTGGGGAAAATGATCTACACAGCCAAACAATGTGTTCATTTTGTCACATTATACAGCCAATATTGCACATTTTATAGAAACATGTCTGAATGTTAATAAATAGTGAATTTTAAAATTACTTGTCTGGATTCAATTTAATTTTATGTAGCATTTTTGTATATTGACAACACCGTAGTAGTCAGTTTTGCTGCTTTTTTTAGCGAAAATGCAAGGTTATTTTTCTGTGGTAACTGACAGCATGCCACAAATGTTGTTGATGGAGCTTAACTTGTATTGAATTTTGAACATTAAATACAGTGATATGCACAGTTAATAACACACTGTCAATCGATCCAGCTTAAAACCCTTTCAAGATAATTATATCATGTCTTCCAACAAGGAGCTTTAACAGGAACACTAGTCTACTCAGAGGAAGTCTTCTGAGGCTTTGTTATGCCTTTCTTTGTGGGTTTGCATCTCCTGAAGCTATTTGGACTATTGCATTTTGGTGACATACTCGAATGAACATTACGATCATGAACAAGGGCTTCCGTCTTCTTTAATTTGACCGCACCAGAGTGTGGCTTCTTGGGTAAAGCCGGTGGTTGCTGAAATCTAATCCACACCTTCCCAGCATTTAGTGAGGGACGATTACGATGCATTGACTTTAGATGAGAGCTTGAAGAAAGTGTGAGCTTTGTTACTTCTTTTAAAATTGAATTACTGCCTTTAGTCCTCAAGTGTTCTGCCTGAGAACAAGTGCTTTCCGCCTGTCTCGGACGATTGTCGCTTCGTATCAAAGCAGTTGCTCGGACGAGATCTGACTGCCTTTCCTTGTTCTTTCTGTATAGTCGCAGTCTGAAGTTTCTCCATCTTTATCATGCGAGCCGCCATAGCTGCAAGACCAGGGTCGGTTAAACTAAACGTGCTGGCTCTCCAAATCATCCGCTCTGGATAGCAACTGACTTAAGTCAAGATCTTTGAGGGGAAATGGGAGAACCTCAGAATACACTTGTTCTCCTTCTCCAGTCCCTGTAGATTCTAGATCTCTATCAAATGAGTCCGGCCTCAGGTCCAATTCTACTGGAGTTTCCCATTTTAGTACAGCGATAGTGCCTTTCTCTTTGATCAGAGAGGTCACTGTTTTCAGACTCAACTGACACCTGGCTGCAGGGTTGTTTTGATGCATTTGCCACAGAGATTCATTACCGCAACGCCTACAGTGGGAATCGCTGATTATTCTTGATCCCATCTGGTCCTTCGTCCCTTGAAGAAACAATGCAGCTGACCTGTATTGGGTGAATTCCCAGTGCTGGTCTGGTTTCTCCCTCAGGGCTATGTTCAGAAATGTGTTCTTGTGTGTCCCAGAGGATTGGAGGCTGAAGACCAAGCCTCTGCCATCTGTGTGACAGCATCCTTAACTGTGTTTTATGATGTTGCTTCAAGCTGAAGAAAGTAATATGTACAAATGCAATTACAAAATGAATATTTCTCGAGATGCCATTTAACCTCTTCAATTGATATCCGAGCATTGTCACATGGAGTATCAATTCCAGGTTGGCAAAATGTGAGAAGTCTAGTGTTGCAGCATGAAACAAAGCAACATTCAGTTCAACAAAAGGTTAAGATTCCTGGCAAACACAGCAAGCCTCTGTGCCAAGTCCTGATCTGCATTTCTAATATAGTCATTTACTAGATTTTAAACGCAAAGTGTTAAACATATCTGTAGATAATAGAGAATCTATTCCAGTGCCAGGGTAATTGCTCATTACTGAATCAATTGATTTTCCAAAACACCCCAAAGAGTGTATTCTTCTGAGATATTCACATGAAATTAACCAATCAGTAAAACCCTCGATCAGCTCTACCAAACGTGGATGTTTTTCCACTAAGAAACCAACATTGTTATTATGTTTTGATTGATACTGTGAAGCTGCTTTGATGCAATCTATATTGTGAAAAGCGCTATAAAAAATACTTGACTTGACTGTATCTGGCTGGGCGATACCAGATGGGTCAGTATCTACTTACACCTGGGATGATATTGTTTGGCTGCAACAGGTGGTTGGTTCATGTGCCATACAGTCATTAGAAATGCAGGCTGTTAAAGATACCTGCAAAATAAAAATTTTAATTTTCATTGAAATATACAATGACTTAGTCTGTCAAGTTAAAGCATTTAAAAAGGTCCACAATGTAAGTATTTTCTTCAAAATTAACTCAATTTATATAATCAAATAGTCAATACACATTTGATGCTTCTTCCAAAACATACTTTTGTCCTACCCTGATATACTATCTATCCAGAGGGCCAAAGTTACATAGTGTACTTTTAAGTATTTACATACAAATATAAATGTTACTGAATGTCTCAAAACTTTAAAAATAACTTCACTTTTATCAAGCATTTTTGACCAGTTGGTCTCAGGTATATTTTAATGGATGGCAACATCACATTAACTATCCTCATCTTCCACTAAAGCTTGACAACCATAAAGTGTCCAAACCTTTTTTTGTTATTCATTTTGAACACTATTTCTATTGTTTGTTAATTTAAAATGAAACAAATGCCATTTTGTGAAATATTCTTGAAATGTGTGCTTTTATTTATTATTGTTTTATTTTTATTTTTTTTGTTAAAAAAATTAAATGAAATGCCAATTTGTTTGCTATTCAGGCATGTTTAAGTGTGGCTTAAATGTGCACATATTTTTAATACATTTTGGTGCCACTGTATGCATAATCTAGATATTTTGTTTCAAAAATGCTAAACAATAATGCTCATGTTTCAACTGGCAGCTCATGTAACTTCATAAGCAGCAGAAACACTATCATGATACCTGTTGTGCGTTCACTACCACAGACATGTGCAGACTTTCCAGTTGATGTACTAACAGTAATGTAGACGACCTGTGAACACAGAATATTCAGACAAAGAGTGTCAATAGAAAAAGGATATATCTTCTAAAGTTACCTCTCTGGACACATATGAAAATATTTACCTTGCAGAGATATTTGTTTATTAATAATGGACATTTTTGTTGGTAGTGAAGTCTAAGTTCGAAACAAAAACACGATATTTGCATTGCAACACCCCAATTGATGACTATGATACGATAGGCTCCACAAAGGTTTTCTTTCTTTTGGGTTCAAAATAAGAATAAACTCTTTACATTATCTTACTCTTCCGACGAAAAAAGGCACAGAAAAGGCAAGTTGTCCAGATAAAACACACCGTCAAGTCTCCAATTATGAAACGTGTACCGTAGACGTGCACTCACCTCCAAGTGATGTGCGGATTTCCCGAAACCTGCTCTGGACTGGCCGGTTACACAAAAAGAAAAGATAGTCCACTACTCAGTTATGCTCCACGAAGAAACCATTCAAACTTTGGATTTGAAGATAGTTTTTGTAAGGTTTTCAAGAAACCAGTAGTACCCCACTGATACTTTCGGAACACCTGGCAGTTAAATCATGATGTCACGCCAATATTTGCATAATGAAATGTGATTGGTTTTTATGTCATCTTCTATTTACATATTATATTAAGATTGTTTCCTCGTTTACATCTATGTAACTTTATTTTTCATATCGTCCTGGGACCCTTATTTTTAGTCAATTTCTCTGACACCATACGTCACAGTTATAAAGAGATACCAAATGTTTGGAAGTTTCACTGTGAAAACCGCCTCTCCTTGTTCTTTTAAAGTAACTGATATTAATTTAGTAATCAAATGTAACACTCTTGTGGAAACATTGTAATATTTGGATATTTGGTAAATCTGGCTAAATTTAAAATAAATAAATATCTCATAAATATAAATGTTATGGGGTTATATATGACTTTCTGTTACGAAACTGGACATCGATTTTATACATGTCCAAGAGGACACCAGGACTTAAATAATGTTTATCAGGGATTTTGGAGACTTGACTTGACTAATAATACCTAATATTTCAGAGGAATGTAATAATAATTTTGCCTATTGAAATTATATGAATAATTTGAATTGATAATAGGCCTAATTCTGGATGAATAATTTCCTCCAGATAAGTTTTAAAAATTCTGTTTAAATGTACATTTTGTGATTGTATCCCGCTTCAGGTAACGTTAATGTCCCGCTTTTTGCATAGGCGCGGCATTCCTTAAATTTCAATTAAATTTCCCTTTTTAACTTTAATTTTGAACATGTGTTCCAAGATGGAAAAAATGTGTATGTCCACTAGGGGGAGTCATACAGACAAAAACAAACGATCATCTGATCAAAATATTTTTAAATAAACAATAATGTAAACAAGCATTCTATTAGATAGAGTCTAGAGTAAGAGATAGCATGAGAGTTTTTATTATATGTGTTTTAAAATATATATATATGCACATTGTGGCGTAGTCTATTTAAAATTACATTATTGTTATACGTATATATATATATATATATATATATATATATATATATATATATATATATATATATATATATATATATATATATATATATATATATATATATATACATATAATTTTTTTAATGATTAGCCTATTTAACCTCATTCAGAGTTGATTGACAGCCAGCGCCTGTCACATTGGCTGGCTTGTCTGCCACTTTCCTGTCTAAACTCTGCAGAGACAGAGGTGTGCTTGTACTGTGTGGTTATTTGACCTCGTCTGCACTTCACTTATATATTTAAGAGCAGAGAAACTGAATTTTTTTTTCATCTTGAGCATACTGCAATGATTCCTTTTTAGTCACAATAAAAGGCACTTCCTATGACTAGCCTATATTATTATTCAACAGTGTTTTGTTTTGTTTTAATTAGTAGACATGGCTGGGAATTTTTTGTTTGTTTATGAAATAATTTTTAAACATTCTGAAAGTTACAGAAAATCCCATTTTGAATCAGTTTTCATTTTAATAAACAGACAGGTCTATGTGGAAAATGGAAATTTATGTGATTTTCTGTGCCCCATTCTGTTGAATTCAAGGTACTTTTTGAGTGCATTGTGTGTTGATTTTTGAAATGCTTGGGTAAGGTGTGTGTGTGGGTGTGTGGGTGCAAGCACGTGTCTGTTTTCTAGTGAGTGTATCTGTCTCCCCACAAGACCACACTGAGTAAACCAGACAGATTATGTACGTCACAGTCCCAACGGTTCGTGCCAGAGTACGCACTTGTGGCAATCTGCCATATTCGAGTATCACAATCAAAACATCTTAGATACTTTCATTTCTATATTAATAGAATGCTTGTGTGTAAATATTGTACCTTATTTACCCATAAAATGTGCATTTTGTGGAAACTGCCCCATAAACTGTTCTAGCCCTATAGTTAAAAAAATATATATTAAAAAAAATTCTGATGGTGTACTTCCCCAGTGATATCAGTGTATGATGGAGAAAACATCTTTATGCATGTGTTTTTATAAGAGAAAGGGAATAAGACTACAATAAAAAAAGGCTTAAGTCTTATTAAGGTTTATTGACATTTTATATTTAATATACTGTTTGAAATTTTACAAAATGAGCAGCAAATATTTATACACATTATGTTTGGTGTGAAATGAAAACAATACAGATACAAAACCCAGACTGTACAAAACTGGCTTTAAATCTTGAAGAAAACTTCACAGTTATAATTTTGCAGCAATTAAAATGAAACAAAAAATAGCATCATAAAATAACATTCATAAAAAAATTTTTAACATTTAAACATTTTTTATTTTATAGATAAAAACACGTTTCAGAGCTCATTCATGTGCTCTTACAAATTCAGTGCCCATACATGACACAGGTTGTTATACAACAATTGACAAACTGGGACAATTAATGCTGAAAAATAGATGGAAAATATTCGAACAGTTAAGTGGGCAAATCAGTCCCTGCCACAACACTGTTTTTCTGTTCATACAGTACACATGTATTTGATCAGGATTTGATTTTCATTTAAATGGCCCAGTCAAACAGAGAGAACTCTTGTTATGCAATATTCAAAGTTGCAGCCATCTCCTAGTGGTGAGCAGGTTACTTCAGCCCTCTACCAGACAGCTTGGTTTCAAGCATGCAAAGAGCTCTTACAGAACCTCGAAATGCCTTGAAACTCAGATGCCAAGCACCTGCAGCAAAACAGAAGATTTTGCTAAGCAAGCATCACTGACAGTGATCTGACCCTGTTCACAATGACAGCGCATTGGTGGTGTCTGTGTCCGACATGACAGATGGGCGGGGATGGCTTCCCAACGACCCCTTGGAGTTCTTCGTGGTTGAACGACAGCCAAGACTGTTGAAAATTCGAATCACATCTTTCGGAAACGCACCCAACGAAGGCGTACAGGAACGGGTTTAGGCAGCTGTGCATGTAGGCGGAGGCTCTTCAGAACTTGTCCGGTGATGTCAAAGCGCTGGACCTCTTTGCAGTTTGTAATTGTCGTATTGGCTGCCTGAGTGGCTTCCAAGACCAACATGCCATTGTACGGGAGCTGAGAGATAACAAACACCGCCACGACTGCCATGATGACCCGCAGGGCCTTGTGCTTCTGGAAGTTTCTGGTCTTGAGCAAGGTGCGGATGATGTTGGTATAGCAGAAGATCATTACTATGAGAGGGATGCAGAAGCCCATGCAGATCTGGAGAACCAGGACCAGTATTTTAGTACGATTGTTTTCATTGTTCAAGTAGACCATGGTGCAAAAGCTATTGCCATCGTCATCTTCTTTCGACTGGGCAAAGAGAAACTCTGGAATGGACAACAAGGCCGACAGGATCCAGACTAACACACAAATGAGCTTGCTGTACAAGAGACGGACCCTCTTGGAAGTTTTGAGCCTTGGTAGTCTGGACAATCACGATGTAACGGTCTGACGCTGATGCAGGTAAGTAAAAACATGCTGCTGAAGAAGTTGATTTTGTAAACGGCAGAGACGATTTTGCAGAGAGCCAAGCCAAAGTTCCAGCCGCTGATGGAATCGGCGGCCCAGAAGGGCAGAGTGCAGAGGAAGAACATGTCAGCCAGAGCCAGGTTCAGTAGATAAACGTCCGTCATGGCCTTCAAGCGGTTTTTCAAGTGTGTGTATATCCAGACCACCAGAAAGTTGCCAATGGCTCCCAGAATGACAATTATCCAATAGAAAGCAGGTTCATAGTAGCTTCGAAACTGTCGCACTGCTGATCTGTCACACACTGACCCATCGTCCCCATATTCACTCATAGTTGTGGAAAATTCTTCATAATCCTGTGAAATATAAGCATGTGTCTTACTTAACCCTGATAATGTGCATTTAAACAACACTTTAGGTTAAAGTTTCAGATAAACATCAGTCATGGTTTTTTTCTATTTTACTGAGAGGCCAACATGTGTTGTTTTAATACACTCTAAATAATACTGGGTTGTTTTAGCTCAAATTTGGGTCAAATATGGACAAACCCAAATGTTGGGTTAAAAATGTCATTCAAACTTTTAACACAATGGCTGAGTTTGTCCATATTTGAACCAAAGATGGGTTAAAACAACCCAGCATTTTTTAGAGCGTACTGCTATACAAATAAAAGTGACGTTGACATATTGAGACATAGAGTTATCAGCATGCACTTTATGTAAATATTCAAATATCACTTACAAATTCTGACGTCACATTCTCGATGACTGCCATCATAACCTCGGTTATGTTCATCGTGATCTCTGTTCTTGAATAAGGAAAAAAAATGTAATTAAATATATTTAAAAAAATACAGATTCACTTATATATCACTTAAGTACACTAAACATTATATTCGCAAATATCCACAATCGATAAACGAGTGCATATCATTATTAATAATTTGGTCTGTTTATGAAATTAAGCATTAGCAATCTGTTTAATCCTTTACATATAAACTCTATTGATACTTACTAGATAAAAAAGGGACTGGTAATAGAGATGAGCTGCTGTCTGCTGCCTTCCCGATCACTATGATCACTTTCACGTTGTTTTTGGCGCCGTCTGGGAAACGTCTGTTTTGCAGAAGCTTTTAAGGTCTGAGGTTTAACCACAGTGACGCACAAGAAGGAACTCTTCACACTTTTTTCTCTCTTCTAGAGTCATGCCACAGAGTCACACAACAGCCAAATTTTTTTATTAGCCCATTTTATTCATAGTGCAACATTAAAGAGAAAACTGTTTTGTTTTTATTTGATCATTTTGGACATGCCTCAAAAAATGTCTGCACTAGTTTTCTAAGTGTGTGATAATGCTCCCCAATAGCACTACTCCATCATGCAATGTTATCTGTGTTGCAACATTATTGCATGCAAAGGACTAAAATGTGTTTTACAGTCATGCTACTCTCTACCAACACCTTAACCAACTTTTTCTGATCGTGAATGCCTTGCCTTATACATGCCATATGTATACTGGACAGCCAGAATGTTGACACTTCAGATCCATCATTTTTATCATTGTGCATCTTGATTCATTTCCATTTTTCTAGGGGATTTTGCATACACTGAACTCTTGTTTTCAACTCACTTGTGTAACACTGGTATTGTCATGCTTGCCATGAAATAAAGAAAACAAGGAAGCATCTGGATCTTTTTCATCTTCCCTTTTTCACTGTTTTCTAAGGTTTGTTTGTCACTGTGTAGTCACATTGATGACATGACATGATCCAGATTTTTATCCGCACAAGTAAAACACTAATCATTCGTTAGTTGATGAATTAGAGCAATTGCATACACAGCAACCTCTTTACCAACAATTTACGCAAGATGATACGTCAATACTTCTGATCCTGGGCTATGCCTTGATAACATTTAACGTTTTATCATAAATAAGCTTTCATTTGCATCTTTTTATATGCAATCCTTGCATGTATGTTTCCTTATCCTCATGTGTGAATCTTCGTGACCCAGACATCCTGTTTATCATTAAAACTGTCACACCAGACACTTATTACATTTATTTTTTTATGCCATATCCTGTTTCAAAGGACAAATTTCCTCTTACTCACTGGTCAAGACACTACTGCATTTTCTCACTTGGAGTAAATATAAATATAAAATATTTTATTTCATATAACAGTGCAAGTTAATAAACATGTATGATGCTTAGCATAGATATGAAAGATAGTTTTTAGGTCATGCTGTTGGATGGCTTCTCAAAAAAAGTCGTTTTGGGTTATCTTGGATCTGTTGTCGCCATTGCTGAATGCAATGATTGCTCAGTTTACAAACTCTTATCTCTCATTTCCATACATGATTGCAAGTGATAAGATCAAAAACATGATCTGTGTTGGAATAAACTATTTCTGTGTGAAAATGTGTTGGATATATTAATTTAAAATGCAAACAACATCTTCAGCTTGTCACTGGGGCAGTCCCATTAAAAGGACAACTTTGTACCTTATGTAGCATTTCTAAGGTAATAATATGCACCTTTAATGGGTAAAACAAAAAGGTACAAAGATGTCCTTTTAAAGGGATAGTTCACTTTGAAATTAATTTTTGATATGTTTTAGCTTACCTCAAGGGCATCCAAGATGTAGGTGTCTTTGTTTCCACAGTATTTTCAATTTTGATATTTTTAGGTCAAACCGTTCTTGTCTGTCAGTCATATAATGGAGGAATATGGGGTCCACCTCAAAGAGCATGCACAGAGAAGTCCAAATTAAACATGATTTAACGACTGGATGTAAGTACACATTGATTTCCTAAGACACGAAACGAGCGGTTTGTGTGAGAAAACGAACTGTATTTATATCGTTTTTACGTCTTGTAATCACAGTCACGTCCAACTGATCTCAAGGCACGGGCGCTTCAGACTGCGGTCTTCGGTCTGCAATTTCCTGTATATCTAAATATGTTTTGATCTTCACATTGAAGGATAACACTTCTGAAATCTCTGTGTAAACAATGAGTGATGTACACACGCAAGAGATCACTTCCGGGCTTTCCGGCGCGCTTGCACAGATAGAAGCGCCCTCGCCCTCAGAGTACTTGGACGTGGCTGTGGCTACAAGAGTTAAAAACTATATAAATACTGTTCACTTTCTCACACAAACTGCTCATTTCGTGTCTTAGGCCATCAATGTGTACTTCACATTTATGAGTCATTAAATCATGTTTAATTTTGACTTCTCTGTGCATGCTCTTTGAGGAGGACCCCATATACCTCCATTATATGACTGACAGACAAGAACGGTTTTGACTCTAAAAATATCAGAACTTGAAAATACTGTGGAAACAAAGACACCTACATCTTGGATGCCCTTGAGGTAAGCTAAAACATATCAAAAAATAATTTCAGAGTGAACTATCCCTTTAAGGGGACTACAGTTACAAGCTGTTTTACCCCAATTACAAACTTTTTGCACAATATTTTTTAGAGAATTTCTACATCACAAGAGCAAGAGGTCATAGACGTTTGTGCTCTGTGTCTATAATTATACCTTGTGGCCTCCATATGTGACATTTACGCACGCCAACCATAAACTGTTCCTCTTTCTTTGCAGTGATCAGGTCAAACAAAAAACCAATGCACACACACATGCACTTTTAATCCTTTTCATTTTAGGTCTTGCTCAAACTATGGTTTGAGCCCTGGTTAAAACCAACAACTGTAAAAAAAAAAAAAAAAAAAAAAAAAATGCGATTCATGTTAGACTGGTTCCAAAACCCTTTCAGTGTTAACACTGCTAAAAAAAAGCAAAATTTTGCAGATTCCTTATGTATTTCACTAAACTGAGGGCTGTTATAAAGTTATCAGTCACAAGTTTAAACAGCAATAAGCTGATGCAATGCATGTATTGTTTTAAATCAGTGCAAACTGATGTGAAAGTTGATTTAGGTGGTGACCCTCCATACGTCAAATTGCATGACAAACCTGCATAACCTAGCAACTGTTTTGACACTGAGAGATGAGGATGAATGTCATTTAGTACTACTGAGAACATTCTGCGGTGAACATTTGCACGACATGCTAAGACCACAAGGTTATATAGAGGAACAAAGCACAGATAATGCATCTCATACACCCCCACATAACTGGTACACTGAGTGTGGAGGGTTTATGAAATCACTTTTGCAGAAAACAAAAAATGCATTTTAATACTATTATGAGATTTCAGGTTGTTAGCTGGATCTGTAGCTGCAATGCTTGTTTCGTTTTAGTCACTCACTCTTTTAGGTTAACTCTCTGCTCTAAAGTAAGGCTGAGTTGAGGTGTACAGTACATCTATTTGTGTTTGTTTGTTTGAGTGCCTATGTTTCCATTATACCCTTCTCAGTCACATGATGTTTTGAATAGTGTCATGAGCCCTGTGGTATCACAGTGGTAAAGTGAAAAATTAAACCAAAAAAAAGTGAGAAAAACAAATGACATGAGCGTGATATCACAAAGCGTGACTTCCTCAATTTTTCGTCAGAGCAGCATGAGATCCTCTAACAACAACCTTCTGAAAGAAACTATAAAAGATTCTGAGGGACTGAGAGCATTGTGTCTAAAGAAGATAAGAGTATAGTTGATTTTGAAGCATTAAATCGACATGAAAAATATCACCAAACCTGTTTTCTAAATGCATGCTATAGGCCTAAATCTTATTGTGAACAATTAATCTGTGTATGTTTATTTTTTTCCCTTTTTTTAAATTCATAATGTTTAATCAAAAGGTTATAAGTGGACTTTCCAATGAAAATGACAGACTTCTCTCTGGTGATACCCAATGTACTTTGTTAATATAAGGGATTTTTCCGGATTGATTCTTCACAGGTGTTGTGTTTTAGGGCTAAAGGAAATCTATTGTGCAATTCCATGTACTTTTGGGTTGTAACTCACTGAAAGCATTACTATCTTTTTACTATTTCAATAGCATTACCAACCAATTTGAGTCCCTGTACTATGTATTTGACTCAGTTATGTAAGTGATAATGCTTTTGTTGTATTTCATATAGCTACATTTACTTGCTCAAGTTTGATATTGTCACCCAATCGGGATGTTATTTCATTCAAAGAACAAGTAGTTTGTATGAACTTTAATTTTGAGCAAGCAACTGTGCAAATAAATTACACAATTTTTCATGAGAATTTTTTGCTGTAAATTAACCCTCTATGGTACAGTGTTGCCTCCAGGCAACATAGTCTATTTACCTTTTTAAATAAAAAATAAATTAATTTTATTGCTCTCTAAGGGGAGGGGAACTCAAATACTAACAAATGAAAATGCAAAA
The DNA here is from genome assembly GCA_030378365.1 of Hybognathus amarus. Lineage (NCBI taxonomy): Eukaryota > Metazoa > Chordata > Actinopteri > Cypriniformes > Leuciscidae > Hybognathus > Hybognathus amarus. Next base: position 34,770 of record JAQIUQ010007011.1, on the reverse strand, counting down.
GAGTGGTAACATGACCCACAGGGGTCCATTGTGTTCCCTCTTTCAGCACATGTCACATGGCTCCATATTTTCTCTACTGAAAATGGCATTTTTCACTAATTTCTGTCCAGATAATCAACTACAAAAAATCTTAATCACGTTCATTGGTAAGAAGCATTTTCAAAAATATTACATTATATATCATCCAATGTATCATAGGGAATTACATAAAACTGCATGTTGCCTCGAGGCAACATTGTACCGTAATGGAATCACAAAAGGCCATACAGGCATACTAGGTTTGAATACAAGTATAGTTTAATTATAAGGAAACGCGTTTGAACAATCTAAATGTATCTGCATTTTTACAATCTGAAAACTCATCATGGTTCGACAGGATATTTGTGGCTTGTGAGTGGTCAGCGGTGGTTGACGGGGAATTTGGCCACTATAGTGGGCAATCGGACAAATAGTGGGATCGTGGGACGGGGGCATGTGGCTTGTGAGTGGTCAGTGGTTGACGGGACATTTGGCCACTATAGTATTGAGAAAAATCAAACATAGCCTAGATTTAATCATAAATGCAGCTTTATTTAAGAAACAGCGAATGGGACTCCACACTTTGGGCCTGCATTCATCAAGACTGCATTGACTGAAGGACCTCACTGAATTCAAGAGGATTCAGTATCATCTGCATCAGAGATGATGGATGTCTCTGTGTAAGAAAGATGAGGAAAGTCACATGCTGGTCTTGTTGATGACTGGTAAAAATAGTGAAGTCACATGGCGAATGCAATGGACAGCACAAATAAAAGTTGACTTCAAACCCAACAGTGGAAATGATTGCGAACATACCTGTAATGATTTCTTTGACTTTTACTTGACCAGCTGGTGGTAGAAAAAAGGGACAGTGAAATAAAGACACACACATTAAAAAACAGAGAGAAAAGTGGACAAGGGATGAGCACTATTAATTGGCTGAAGTGTTTGTCAACATTCATAAACCTGAAGTAGTTTCTGTCCTACACTGCCTTTGCATGTTAGAGTAAAACTTGCCTGTCAGGATGTATCTAGTTTGTATGTCCTTTGGGGCAGGGTTATGGGGGGAGTCCTGGGGGGTGCTGGTGTGGGGCAAAGCCCTCCCTACAGGATGGAAAAGCGCAGATGAGAAAGCGCCTCCCCCCACCCCATGCCCCAGGACTTTTCTTTTCAATAAAAATGCCTATCATCACAACTATTTACATTTTATCTAAATGTTATGGATGAATACGCTGTTTTCCTCATAATTCCATTTGCTGAACAAGTGAAAGCCATAATTCAACAACATACGTCCCTTCATAATGTGCATGAAAAGCGAAAACAGAATGATCATCCTATCCGCTTTGTGACATCAACAACAATTTGCATTGATGTTGGCGTGTATAGTAAGGATAGTTAACCAAAAAAATTAAATTCCGCCCATTCATAAGTCATAAGAGTTTCCTTTTACCATGGAGCACCTAAGTGATTTTTTTACGAATATCTTGAACACTTTTTAAATATAATGAATGTGAATGAGGACTGGTGCTGCCAAGCTACAAAATGTCAATTAAAAACCATTCAAAACCATTCAAACCAATTACTTTATTCGACTATTCCATTACTTCCTTATAAGCGCATGCGCAAGAACTGAGATGAGGACGTTCTTTCCTCGACTACTTTTTGTTACCGGTTGCTCACCGCTTAGGAATGTTACCGCCACCTACCGTACTAAGATGATGATCGCGCTCCGGCTATATCATCAGCACATCATCTTATACGGTAGGTGGCGTGATGCTCCTAAGCGGTGAGCAGCCGCTAACAAGAAGTAGTCGAAGAACGTCCTCATCTCAGTTCTCGCGCATGCGCCCATAAGGAAGTAATGGAATAGTCTGAATAAAGTCATTATTTATGTTTTTTTCGCACAAAAAGTAGTCTCGTCGCTTGATAAACATATAATTGAGCCACTGTAGGCACATGGAATATTTAAACATTTTCTTTAAGGACTTTATGGGCCGTCAAGAGCCAGTCCCTTAGGCAGTCTATGGAGGAGTGATCCAGCTCTCAGATTTAATCAAAAATATCTTAATTTGTGTTCCGAAGATGAGCGAAGGTCTTCGGGTTGGTACAGCATGGGGGTGAGTAATTAATGACTTAATTTTCATTTTTGGGTGAACTAACCCTTTAAGGTTCAAATGAGAGTTTCAGTGCAGCTTCAAAAGGCTTTAAATGACACCAGACGATGAATAAGGGTCTTATCTGCGCGAAACCATCGCTCATTTCAAAAATAAATAAAAAAGTTTACGTTTTATAAGCACAAATGCTCACTTTGATCTGTTCTGTGATGCGCGTTTGTGACTCTCCTGTTCGAATTTGAAATCTTTTTTCGAGTCATGACTCGAAGGGTCCTAGATAAGCCCCTCATTCATCGTCTGGCGTCGTTTAAAGCCATTTGAAGCTGCACTGAAACCCTCATTTGGACCTTGAACCGTTTGGTTCCCAATGAAGTCCATTATATGGAGAAAATCCTGGAAAGTTTTCATCAAAAACCTTAATTTCTTTTCAACTGAAGAAAGAAAGACATGGACATCTTGGATGACATGGGGTGAGTAAAATATCAGCAAAAGTTTTTTTTAAAGTGAACTACTCCTTTAACTCCTTTGAAGGGGAAGATTATTAGTGAATACCAAATGGAAATTTTACTATTACACAGAAGAGACGGAAAACGTCATAAGGGTTTGGAATGACATGAGAGTGCGTAAAGGATGACAGAATTTTGAAACTCTCTTATCTCTGATGGCAAGGATATTTGTGTGTCATCTGATATTCATCATCAAATTCAAACTCATATGTGTACTAACATTCAGTTGGTTTGAGCAGTCATGCAATGCATATGCTTATATAACTATAGCGGTTTGTTAACAGTAACCAAGCAAACACTAATAAGGTTCAACTGTCTGACCACAGAAGCTTTCCAAGGTAGCCAGGAAACTCCCTAATGACTGTTTCCAATGCATCTGATACTATTGTTGCTGTGGGTCCTTCCGATTTATTAAACTTGCATAAACTTTTGGTTTCCATCTACTTAAAGATATTGAAACTAAAGCAGCTCTCACCTGAAAAAGTGTATGATGACTCGGTGAAGTCAGGCATCCTGAAAGGTAAAAAATACAAATGAAAAAAAAATAAAAGAAATAAAGAAAATGTAGCAAACAATGCAATCTAACGGTTGACTTGACAGATTTAGAATTGTCTTGTTCTAATGCTAACACTATCCAGTTTATTTATGTTATACCAATAAGCAACAACACTGAATATGTGTATTTCGAAAAAGTAATACCACATTAAAATAAACTAGTGAAGGCAAAAAGGTGAATATGGAAAAACTCTACATAAAATAGAAACCTTGATCTGCACATACTGTATAAGTAAATTTTAACCTAAGATCCTGTGGCCAGTTGCATAAACTTGGCCTCTGTGTTAAGACCGTGCCAGTTAATAACTAGTTTGACCAACTAGCAGTTATACAAGAGGTAATCACTCAGATTCAGTTTAAACCAAACTACCTTTTTACGTAACTTCAACAAGTTGGGACCAATTTTTGGAAGAAAAAAAATGAGGTTACTAACTTTTAAGACTAGTCTAAGATGTTTATGGAACTGGCCACACATGACCATGTTATATGTCAACTAGCCATCTGATTGAGACAATATTTACTTGAAGTCGTCTCCTTCCAGTAGCTTTCTGTAGGTGGAGATCTCAACATCTAGGGCGAGTTTGATGTCCAGCAGCTCTTGGTAGGCCAGGATCTGTTTATGAAGGTCTGTTTTAGCCAACTCTATGGCTGATGTGAGGCTAGCGATCTGTGCCTGATACTCAGCAACACCCACACTAGACTGAGCCTGGGCTTCTGCTAAACTCTGCTCCAGAGACATGTTCTGAAAAGATAAACACAAACAAATGTTCTTCTTCATAGATGGCTGTCATGATATGTTACGTTTCAAAGACATAACATGTTGTTTATTATATGTGCCTGCTGCAGTTTTGTTGTCCGTCACTTTAAATGCTCAAGCTCTTTAAAGCAGAATAGATTCTAATTGGCTGTCAATGGATTTTTGATAGAATGAATCAGCTGGGGAAAATGCTCTGAAAGTGATACGAATGAAATCTTTCCTCTGTGTTGTTATCGTTATAATTTTGCATGGACTCCACTATTTTCATAGAATTAGAACCATTATTAAAATTTTAATTTGTTTTCAGTTATCAGTCCTCTGTGTGTGTGTGTGTGTGTGTGTGTGTGTGTGTGTGTGTGTGTGTGTGTGTGTGTGTGTGTGTGTGTGTGTGTGTGTGTGTGTGTGTGTGTGTGTGTGTATCTATGTGTGTGTGAGAGAGGAGGGGGTGTAGAATATGGTCATACAGAATAAGATTAAGTACTAATAAACAGCCAATATCTAGTAATATGCATGCTATGCATGTTTCATTGTTTTTTCATAGAATTGTCTTTACCGTACTTTTACAGTACGGTAAACCACCTAATTATTCAGCACTGTGATATCTCATCTTCTCAGACATCGAATTTATTGTAAATGATGTCATAAAACTCTTGAACTGTCTGAGTTGTTTGGGAAACTGCCACTTTTGCAGCAGTGCAACTGGGTAAGATGTTCGCCTGTGGCATTGGGGCTTTTGCTGCCAATTCGAAACGGCTGAGATCAATAAACCACTTCCTATGTCATCTGCTTCCTGTCACAGACAGCTGTGATTTATTCAAGTGATGTTTATAATATGCTGAGAACCTGCTCTGAAGCATTTCACACTGCTGATGAACATTGTTTCTCAAGGGACCTGCCACTGTTTACCACCTGAACAGCCCCAAAAATACCTTCCCTGTGCTTAAGTAAATCAAATTGCACTTAATTGAATTGCGGTCAAAAGTGCCTTGATTTGGCCAACATTACACATCATTTAATGACTAACACTTACCGTGGCAACAAGCCCTTGCAGCTCTAAATTCAGTGTCTGCAGCTCTTTCCTGGCTACTGTGATTTCTGCTTTGGTCGATGACACGGCTTCTGTGTTTTTGGCATTGGTCTCCTGCATCTCATCCATCTAGATTCATAAGTAGAGAGTATAAGAGCTATTAGTTGGAATGCCAAAATTATCGAAACATTCAGACAATGCGAGCACTTTTTTGTGTGCAGACCTTGAGTTTGTAATAAGCCTCAGCCTCCTCTCTGTGTTGCTGCACAGATTTATCATATTCCATTCGCATCTTCTGGAGTGCTACAGAGATGTCAAAGGACTTCCCGGTGTCTACTTCAATCATTGAGACTGAAGTGTCCATTGTTGTTGTGCCCAGTTTAGATTGCAAAGATGACAATTCCTAAAGTGATAGACATAACACACAGAGAGAAATGAATAAAAAGAAAGAAATACATAATTGTAATTTGCTAGGATGCATTAAATTAATAAAAAAATCCAATAATCTCTTACATTTTTTCAAAATGTTTAAAAAAAATTGTGTTTTTTTCAAAATTTCTATTCATTAAAAGAATCCTGAATGTATCATGGTTTCCAAAAAATATATCAAATATATAAGATATAAAATATAAGAAATGTTTCAATAATAAATTAATTAAAACATATTTAAATCCAAAATTGTTAAATTGTAAAATTTAAATTGTTACAAAATTTGACCATATTATGTTTTTACAGCTTTGATCAAATATATTTAGTCTTGGTGATCATTATTTTATTTTTTAATGTTCATAATTGAAAACAATAAATAATATCTATATTTGCTTTTTTATATTTGCAAACTTTCACATTATCTTGATTGCTGGATTTCATTTACCTCCTCTTGTGTTTTGCTGACAAAGTCCAGTTCATTTTTCAGGCTGGAGAATTTGGCATCCAAATCAATTCTTAAGTCAGAGGCAGATTCAATGTCCTGAAAAGGGATACAGGCATTTGTGGTCAAAGTTTGGTCTATGAACAACATATTAAAACAATAACAGATCGTTTTTGGAATGCATCATGTTACTGGATGTCATCCTGCTCACCTTTTTCATGGCAGCAATATCAGACTCAAGCTGAAACTTCACTCCTTGTTCAAAGTCAAGCCTAAGTGAAAATCCCAAAAAAGAACAATGTTATTCATTGACAATATACTGTATATTTCAAGTTCGAATAACATTAAGCATTTTAAGAAAAAAAAACAGAAACACTCACTTAGCCTTCAGTTCATGGGCAGTTCCACGGACATTGTCCAGCTCAATCTCCAGTCTGACGGTGTCGATGGTGAGAGTTTCCAATGTGCTGCGATACTCGCTCAGCTGGGCCTCATACTCCACCGTGGCAGTCACGGATGACTCTTGGGACACATCTGTCCCCCCAGTCAGCTGGGACAGCTTGGCCTCCAGAGCTGCGTTCTCATGCTGTAGCGCCCGTACTTTGGCCATGTATGTGGAAAAGCGGTCATTGAGCCCAGAGAGTGTGTGCTTCTCAGCTGCTCTGGAAAGTGTTGGGGCCAAGGCAGAGCCTGATGCTGGACCGGAGGCGAGTGCGGCGCCTGCACCGAGTCCTCCTGCAGCAACGGCGCGACCCATAGCAAATGCACCACTGTCAAACAGTGCACCACCACCACCACCTCCCAGTGCCAATCCTGCACCACCTCCAGCACCTCCACCAAGGCCAAAACCAAGGCCAAGACCTCCACCGGCTCCAAAGCCCAGTCCTCCTCCCAGGCCAAGAGCTCCACCTAAGCCAGCACCACTTCCTAGCCCCAGGCCAAATCTTGCTCCACGACTTGCACCAAGACCTCCGTATCCCCCAGACATCCTGGAAGAGGATAAGGAAACAGACAAAGCCATGGTGAATAGCTATGGATCAGAGGATCAGAGTCTGAAATGAGCAGAGAGTGCAGGCAGAGCGAGAGACTAATGCTCGCAGTTTAAATACACTTAAGGGAGGGAGGGCAGTGTAACAAGAGACACTCTATTGAGAAAGAATAAGCTGTAACTTGTCTCAGTGGCAAGGTATGGCGTCGGTTGTCTGATAAACCTCAAAAAAGGATCACCTGCAGGCATATTTTCCTTCTAGGACGGGACTTCAATCTAAATGCTGTATTTGCAGTGAAAGCTATAATAGATCACACTTTGAACTCACCAAAGAAATCTTTAAATGGCCTTATTCTCTTTTGGACAATCACTAAACTAAAATACAAAACAATGACTGTTTTCAAACGGGTTTCCCAAACTTTTAGCTGTCTTTGCTTGTGAAAATGTAGAATTTTTTGAGCCAATCGCCTAATGTGACTAATCACAGGAAAATTACATTACCATTTTAGAAATAAAAGACATTTTCATTAATTAACTTAAAGCTATAAAATTAATATATTTTTTAACAAATTAAATGAGAATTTAATTTGAAATCTTGCCTTAAAACTAAAATAAAAATAAATAGAAATAGAAAAATTAAAAAAACTAATAAAAATTACAAAAGCACATAACAAACTTAAACTTAAATCAAACTGAAAAATATAAAAAGCTAAATCAAACAAAGAAATATATAAGAAAAACTATAAAAGTACATAGTCTTAAATACTCATCATTAGCAAATATCATGAGCTGAGACTTCAAAGGGAACAGACAGGGACAATTAATGAAATATAATTCAATTAAAATTATAAAATAAATATACAATCAAATTTACAGTTTTATGCTTTTAAGAGCCCTACATGAAGAATCAGGCACTGGTAAAACATCCTTTCAGAAAATATATATATACATGATATACGTGCTGCTTGCCTGTATATTTAATTAAATGTATTCAGATTACATTGCTACTTTAGACCAGTCAATTGTTCTTTTTAGAACCCACAGATTACCAGACTTTCACAGTGTTCCAAACACAACAAACTCCCACAGAAACATGAACCTTGCTGCTAGGAGATGCTTGACAAATGAAAACAATATGTGTTCTAAAATTGCCACAATATATCAAACACGTTTAATCCGCTAAAAAGTCAGAGCACATCATACACTGTGCAATTTTCTGTGAATTTTGTAAGCTCCCTTTATGCAATTATTATCACAGATCTCTTACATAAGGTCAGTGCTTGGTATCAGTGACATTATTAAAATTTGGAATTTGCTTAGTCTTGAAAGTCTATGTTATGCTCAAGGGTAGACTCTACTGATAGGTTTGTGCCTGTTCTGAAGGCAGGTGGAGCATACCTTCACTCATTTTGCAAATTCAAGGCATGCCCATGGCATTACACTCAGCTGCCACATCTGTGATTCATGTTATGAGCAATTAAAATTGAATGTAATAGAAACCTTTATCGTATGAAGAGAAAGGCCATGACAACTCAATTATTGTGAAAAATGTGAAAATTAAAGGATCATTCATAGATTAGGATCCCTGGATCCAGACGCAGAATCAGACATGAATATCAATGTAATGTATAAAATCCCTTCAAAAGTAAATGATATAGGAAAGGGAAGGGTTGGAAATCCCTGTTGTTCTGAACAGAAGAGGAATTGGCTGTGGTTCAGTGGAAAGCAATGTGACAGTTTTTGTTGCTATAAATCCCAGAACAGTCTAAAGTGCACTATGTACTTCTCTCACGGTTATTTTTGAATATTTTGAATATTTATTCTCATACTGGTTTATGGGTAAGAGACAAACTCATAGGTTAGGTTAATCCTTCTTGATTTACATATAACAGTACATTTATTCATAATGCAGAAATAAATAGTAGAACTCTGGTGACGAATTTGCCTTCAAAATGAATGCGGTGTAACTTGTTGGTTCAAAAGGCCCCTTTGAGCAAGAGAGTCTTGCTCTGAGAAACAATTGCGAAACCAAAGTTGAATCTGGGTTACATACTAAAATGTCGGTGTTTCCTTTAAAATGTATTTTCAGTTTCATACAGTATGGGTCCCATCAGACCCTGAATTTACATAAAAGTCTTCACATGAACAAAACGGCAAGACAGACAGACAGATAGATAGATAGATACATAGATAGATACATAGATAGATATAATAGGCCAAGGTTAAAGATTGCCAAATCATCAGTATGACACAAATAATTCCAGCTAAGCATCCTGGTGTGCCATACAGTTGCCATGTTTAATACGACTGCACGTGTGATATTGTTATACAAGTTAAATAAAGAAGTTAATATTGAAAAACTTACATTTCAGAAATGTCATCACATACTTTGTCTAATTTGCTCTGCCAGCAAACATCTCTAAAAGAAACCAACGCACGTTACTGTGTAAATCAGTAAATAAATGATTCAATGACTCATTCAGTAAAACACCGTTCCTGAATAAATCAATGTTTTGAAAGAATCAGTTGAGTGAATTATCGGTCATCGTAGTCTGTGATTAAAAAAGATACAGGTTAATATCACTTTCTCCTGGGAAAAATAGTTCTTCTGACTTCTGTTTTGATGACAGATGCAGATGGCAGATACATCTGTCACCTGCAAACAGGATGTTGCGGTAAAGATTATCAAATGCAAAATCATCTTGTGAAGCAAGAAACTATTTCTGTTGCCTATTTTTTCTTATTTTACCACTCTTGTTTATTAAACATTCCTACCACATTCACATGTAGCCCTACTCTCTTTGGGTCATTGTGGTGAAAGTTTAGTTTTCCCATGCACTGTCATACAGAAAACATACTGAGAGGGGGACCTGGATTGGTCCATAGAGCTTTCCTGAGAAGACCACTGTGCTGAGACAGCTGAAAACTGCCTAGCGGTGATGAACAAAGAGCATTGACCAGCATCACAATAGTATTAAAACAAAGAGCCTGCTTTCCAGAAGGCCAGGCCACCATAAAGAGGCATGCATTGGTGGCTGTTGCCGTTTAGCTGAGGGGAGGTCAGTGGATATTTACGCTTGCATTGTGGTCATGTCTATGGACTAATAGTGGTCTGTCACTTAAAAAGCATCAGGACAGGAATGCCTCTGCCACGACGTCGATCCTCCTTTCCTGGGCCAGGCTCCTGCGGAGCGGCCCGGCGGTGTGGGCCGCATGAGTGCAACAGGCCCCTCTGCGCCTCGGGGAGTGTTTGTAGGCATGGCTCCCACCGGAGGTACCAGCAGCCTGGGTGCACGCGTGTCCCGCAGAGCACTGGGCATCAGCAGCGTGTTTATGCAGGGCCTTAGAAGCACCACGGTTCCTGTAGTGACCCAGCCCTGGGATTCGAGGCCACCAGTATGGCTTCGACAGCCTTAACACGTCCCTGTTGGAGTATCGTGATAAAGTTCACGCTCTGGAACAACTCAACCAACAACTGGAGGAACAGATCAGACACTGCTTAGATAGGAAAGCTGTCAGCGCCGGGACATGGACTGGCCTAAAGCAAGACTGGGAGGATGTTTATTTACAGGTAGGAATTGGACTGTATAGATCAAGCATAGAGGTCAAAGAGCAAACTTTGAATATCTTTTAAATTAAAATATATCTTTTGTTTTTGTCCTACAATGTTTTTGTAGAAAAATATCTTAAATTTAAGTTTACTTTTTTTACACCACACTGAATACATTTTTTTAAACGTAAATCTAACAATGTAGTGATATTTATATTTGTTTTAAAAACATTTGACAATTTATTTGGAGAACATACACAACCGGTCAAAAGTTTAAGATCGGTAAGATTTTTTATGTTTTTAAAAGAAGTCTCTTCTGCTCACCAAGGCTGCAATTTTTTGATAAAAAATACACAAAAAACATATTGAAAACAGTTTTTTACATTTTTATTTCAGGATTCTTTGATGAATAGAAGGTTAAAAGAACCTCATTTATTTAATTAGAATATTTTCTAACATTATAAATGTCTTTAATGTAACTTTTGATCAATGTAACTCATCCTTGATGAATAGAAGTATTGATTTCTCATTTATTTCCCCCAAAATAAAATACAAATTCTTACTGATCCCAAACTTTTTAAAGGGTAGTGTTTAATGTAACAAAAGCTTTCCATTTCAGATAAAAGCTGTTCTTTTGAACTTTCTATTCATCAAAGAATCCTGAAATAAAAATGTAAAACTGTTTTCAACATGGATAATAATCATACATGTTTTTGGAGCATAAAATCATCATATTAGAGTGATTTGTGAAGGATCATGTGACACTGAAGACTGGAGTAATGATGCTGAAAATGCAGCTTTTTTTCAAAGGAATAAATTACATTGTAATATATATTAACACAGGGGCGTAGCAGCAATTCTGAACCTGAGGGGGACATTGTGCTGGGGGTCGGGGGTATGCCCCCCCGGAGAATTTTTTGAAAAATAAACCATTAAATGACACTTTCTGGAGAGTTTTGTGCAAAGAAATGGAGAAATTGAGGCTTACCTGATATGTGAAAAACTGCAAGGTTACGAGCATATAGGCTACTTTGCATTGTTGTAATATCAACATGTATTAGGGCATTTAGCATTTACAATACTGTTAATCAGTCACGTACTGATTAACTCAAATAAATGGTTGATTTGATTTCCATTAACTATAAAATACTAAAAAAAATCAATCTATGCCTTGTGGAAAGGTTGCTAGCTAAAAAGTAGGTCTAGTAATTATATTTCAAGTTTTTCACACAGATCAAACACAAATATGCTGACTGAATAGATAGCTAGTTTATTTTGAGTAGCCAGCTAGTAGTTCTTTTGGCAGTTTGCTGATAATCCGGTGTCTGAAGTAAAATGCTCAAAACATCTCCTGAGAAAAATACCAACCAAGTCTTGGTTATTTAACTTTGGTTTAGTCTTATTTTCCTTACCTTGTCATTCAAGGCCAGGGCACTTTTGTACATTTCTGGAACTTTTGCGCGCTTCCACATCACGTGCAACTACAGATCTCCAGCAATATATTGATGCCGACGATGCGTACGTTTATCCTTGTCACCTACATGCGCATGCGCGAGCGGTGCGCGATGCCGCGATCATGGTCGACGTGCCCCCCCCCACGCCCATGGTATTAACATGAAAAAAGTCATTTCAAATTGTCATAATATTTCACAATATTACTGTGTTTTTTGTGTATTTTTTATCAAAAAATTGCAGCCTTGGTGAGCAGAAAGACTTCTTTTAAAAACATAAAAAATTTTACCGATCTTAAACTTTTGACCAGTAGTGTATATTTATTTAGAGAGATAGAGAATATTGTCAAACTTTATATTAAAATTAATTTATATATATTTTCTGGGAACAGGTTAAAAAAAATGACCTCCTACTTATGAATACTAATGAATACTCATACTTAATAGCATACATGCTAACATCGATCTTCCTGCTTTCTGTAAGGTCAGTGAGGCCACCCTGGAAATCGCTCTGACTTATGCTCCAGACCGAGAAACGTTCAAGCCAATGCAGAGGACTTCAAAGAGAGGTGTGAGTGTGATTCATTGATTAAAACAGAGCAAAAGATTTTCATCCTAGCATTTATCTGCATGAACAGATTTCCAGCAAAGACTGTGTTTATGCACGATTGTATAGGTACGAGAATGAGCAGCCGTTCCGTAAAGCAGTGGAGGAGGAGATTAACTCTCTGTACAAAGTCATCGATGATGCAAACCTGTCCAGGATGGACCTGGGAAAATGATATTGACAGCATGAAGAATGAGCTGATGAATCTGGAGCAAAGTCATATAGAGGTGAAATAAAACCACAGCTAAATAGAATTATCTTAAAGGGTTAGTTAACCCAAAAATGAAAATTAAGTCATTAATTACTCACCCAATGCTGTACCAACCCGTAAGACCTTCGCTCATCTTCGGAACACAAATGAAGATATTTTTGATTAAATCTGAGAGCTGGATCACTCCTCCATAGACTGCTAAGGGACTGTCCCTTGACGGCCCATAAAGCCCTTGAAGAAAATGTTTAAATATTCCCATGTGCCTACAGTGGCTCAATTATAAGTTTATCCAGCGACAAGACGTTATTTATGTTTTTTTCGCACAAAAAGTAGTCTCGTCGCTTGATAAACATATAATTGAGCCACTGTAGGCACATGGAATATTGAAACATTTTCTTTAAGGACTTTATGGGCCGTCAAGAGCCAGTCCCTTAGGCAGTCTATGGAGGAGTGATCCAGCTCTCAGATTTAATCAAAAATAATTTGTGTTCCGAAGATGAACGAAGGTCTTACAGGTTGGTACAGCATGGGGGTGAGTAATTAATGACTTAATTTTCATTTTTGGGTGAACAAACCCTTTAAGAGTTAGAGTTAAATTAGGATCTCTTTTTGCTCTTCTTCAGGATATTAGAGTGCTCTATAAGCAGATGTCAGGGCATGAGGGTGATAAACCGGATGCTCCCACTGAGACCAACCTGGACCAGATTCTAGCTTTCATCCGTTCCCACTGGGAGAAGGTCATTGAGAGGAACCGTGCTGAGACTGACAGCTACCTTGAGTGCAAGGTAAACCATAGAACATGAATCATATATATATACATAACAGTTAGTTCCAATCCTTGATTCTGATTGGTAAATAGCTGTTTTACTAAAAACATGGCTATGACTCGCTTCACATGGTTCTGTGTATCACTACACAACACTTATTGTATATATATATACACATACCCCATGTGTGAATGTGCAGCAGGCCCACAGTGTGAACAGTAAGCTGAGTCGAGAAGAAGAGGAGCTTGAGAGTCTTAAGACAGAATGCAATGATGCCGGGTGCAAGATTCAGAGTCTGCAGGCCGAGACTGAGTCTATTAGAGCTCTGGTAGGACAACTTTCTCAAAGTGTGATGCAAAAAAAATCATAAAGCATAACAATATTCAATTGACTGAACTTTGTATGATCCCCGATTCCCTGCAGAAACGAGGCCTGGAGAACGCCCTCAACGATGCCAAGCACTGGCACGACATTGAGCTCCAAAACCTAGGCTCTGTTATCGGAAAGCTGGAGGGCGAGCTCACTGACATCCGTGGGGACATCGAGCAGCAGCGTCGGGACTATGAAACCTTGCACAACAACAAGATGAAGCTGGAGCAGGAGATTGGAGCGTATCATGGAATCCTGGACGGAGAGGAGAGCAGATTCCACTCCTCAGCGTGAGGCTCATTTTCAATCTGCTTATGACAGGAGGACAAGGACTGTAAAGACAACTAAAGCCCTGACTCAACCTTCTTCCTCGTTCTTTGAAACTTTACCTAGTTTCATTTTCTGTGATTCCAAACAGCTCTCTCAGGGGATATTGTATGTAACCACAATGTTCTGTACTGTAGGATCCCCGATGGTTCTTCAGCACCTGAGGGACGAACTGATGCCACATTTTCCTCATCTGAACCACAGAGCTGTCCACAGACAGAAGGTACTGTTTCTATAAAATATTTGATCTACAAACCATAGTTCTCAAATTGTCTGACTGTAGTATGAATATTAAAGTAGTTCACTTTTAAAAAATTTTTAGCTGATAATTTACTCACCCCCATATCATCCAAGATGTCCACGTCTTTCATTTATCAGTCGAAAAGAAATTAAGGTTTTTGATGAAAACATTCCAGGATTTTCTCTTTATAATGGACTTCAATGGGAACCAAACGGTTCAAGGTCCAAATAAGAGTTTCAGTGCAGCTTCAAAGGGCTTTAAACGACACCAGACGATGAATAAGGGTCTTATCTAGGACCCTTCGAGTCATGACTCGAAAAAAGATTTGTTCATTTTGATGAACGAGTATGAACAGGAGAGTTACGAACGCTCATCACAGAACAGAGCAAGGCGAGCATTTGTGCTTATAAAGCAAACTTTTTATATATTTTTGAAATGAGCGATGGTTTCGCTAGATAAGACCCTTATTCATCGTCTGGTGTCATTTAAAGCCCCTTGAAGCTGCACTGAAACTCTCATTTGAACCTTAAACTGTTTGGTTCCCATTGAAGTCCATTATATGAAGAAATTCCTGGAATGTTTTCATCAAAAACCTTAATATCTTTTCGACTGAAGAAAGAAAGACATGGACATCTTGGATGACATGGGGTGAGTAAATTATCAGCAAAATTTTTTTTTTTTTTTTAAAGTGAACTACTCCTTTAAGCTATATGAAGCTTTTTAAAATATTTTTTTAACTTGATATTAAGCTTTTTGGAGATTAAAAAACATGTTTTTGATGTCCTTCGTCAGGTTCTAATGCTCCTGGTGCTCCAGAAGAAAGAATGAATGAATGAAATATTTTATTCATTTTCTTGATTTTCATTTGTTTCTTCTCATTTGTAGTTTACAGCATCTATAGACTACATGATTGCTGTGCAGGTTAAGAAATGAATAAAAACATAAGACAAAAATTGAAGATCAAATCATAAAACATTGACTTTAATTGACATTTTTATTTAGCTTCTTTTATATACAGACTCTCTAGCCTCTATGATTCCATATCCGGATCCTATATGTATATATTCTGTTTTACTCCCACGGGTACCAAAGCCATAAATGATAGTGTGGGAAATATGAATAATTGACTATGGTCAAAACTGAAGCTCCTTAACACGATAATGACACCTTGTGGTTATAATGACACGTCTATGAAACAGCCACTTAGACATTACTTCAAATCCATGTTATCGTTCTGAACTATCATTTCTTTGTTTAGGAAATCCTCAAATAGCAGTTTACTGCGTGCATGGGGAAAAAACACAAAGCTATAACGAAAGACATTAGCGGACTGACATTTCTAGTACAAATAGGTAACCATGGTGCGTTTTAAATAAAACCAGTCCCGCATTCACACAAATTTAAGCAGTTTAGCAAAAACGTATTGAATTTTCAATATTAAAAATAAGTGCAAATTCATAAAAAATGAAGGAATGAGTCTAATATAGTCTACTAAAACATAGCTGCATAAACAGAACAAAAACAAGTTATTCTTTCCAACAGAAACTGAATGTTATGCATATTTAGGTATATGAATTATGTAGAATTTGGATACAGCAGATTTCATTTCTCTGGTCTCGTTGGGTCTCCAATAACTGAGAAGCATCCAGCACAGTAACGGCCCGGTTTCTTTGTGTTAGCAGAATTCGCTCTTTTCAGACGGAATCCAAGACTGCTGACCCTCACGTCCTATAAACATCAGCACAGCTGTAATAATCTACATACATGAACAAATGGGTCTGATTGAGTCACATCACAAACACACTTCTCACCTGCGAGTTTCCTTGTGTTACACTTTCTGACGGCTGTGGATCTGATAGTTGGACCAGTAGAGGTGTCTGTATGATGAACAATAAATGCATTGCATCAATCTTTGCTATTATTTTCAATATAACCAGATTGAATGATATTCCCATTTAATAAAAAGATTCTTATACCTTCTGAAGTGGCTCCATGGGAAAAGCAGCTGAGAAGTTCAGCATACAGATGAGCAGTAACACCAGCAGGGATCTTTGCATGTTCCCAGTCATCCTTCACTCTCACACTAACGGTGAACAGGCACACGTCTGTTCAATTAAAACACCACTCAAAGGGTGTGACCCAAAGTTGTTGTGCGTCACAGGGAAAATTACAGCACAGGGCGGCATTGTGTCCCATAAAATCAATGTTTATTTAAGACATATAGGAATTATGTGAAAAAGAATATTTTAGTCCCACACAAAAGATCTCAGTTAATGCCGTTCCTTCAGGTTAGAAATGTTTTTAAAAGATATCAGGGTGACCGACTCGATATTTGTCCCTGTTGAGCTCTCCCATCTCATACAGAGGTAGCTGAGGAATATATTCAAACACATACAGAAAATGTGATATATATATCATATTAGATTTCTGTAAAACGTAAACTTGATTCTCATTTAAGTGACTACAATGTGCAATGCTAATAATAAATTAAACATAGAAATACTGCATCACAATTGGAAGTTAATACAAAATCATTAAAAAAAGAAAAATCAGCAGAGAAATGCAGTATTGGTAATATGAGAAAGAAAATATAAACCATGTTAAAAATTCACAGCCAGTAATCCTAATTTCAGATGGGTTATTTAAAAGTAAAAGCAAATGGTTAAAAATGTATACAGTCATAAACAATAATTTTGACATTTTTTGCAGAAAGCACAAGGGAACGTTCTATTTATAGGCTATCTCCAACACTCATACTTAATAATCCTGAAAGCACATATCCGACAAGTTCATCGTCAGTTAATGTCAATTTCACTCTCTCTCTTTTTGGTATGTGTACTGATTCTCAAAGATAAGAGAGAAAGTTAAAAAGAAAAAGACATGGGATTAGATGGATACATCACAACCCATCCATCCAGTATTCAGAGCTGGTGATCGGCAATCCCAAAATCAAAAAGATCTGCACATTAAACCTGACCCCCCCCCAAAAAAAAGTAAGAGAATTCAAGTCAATAAAGTGGTGAAATCAGAACAGTCCCATGTAAAGTGGAAAGTCATGGCACATCTAGCGCATGTTTTTTCTGCAGACACATTTTGCTCACATTAAATTTCTATCATGTTCTGCAAATCAGCAACATTCATTATGAGCAATATCCCAAATAACATTTGATTAGTACTTCTAAGTAAGAAAAATCTTGATAAAATAGTATTAAAAACAGCTTTATCCTCATTAATCATACCCACTTGATTATACTCTTTCTCCCAATTATGGCATGGGTTAACAGTGGTTAACTTTTACCTGTCTAGAAATCTAAATTGGCTTCCAGTTTAGTTATATGTGTGCGTGACATTACCTTACAACTGATGCTTAAAAGGGCCCACAACAGACGCTACCTGTTAACAGTGCAAAAGTGCGTTTTTTAGCAGAAGTGCGGCCCAGTTGTTGTCAATGTCTTTGAACGTACGTATGAATTCTACATTTGGTCGTCAAAAGAACAGAACAGGATTATGTCACCATTAAAGGTGTACTGGCATATCTGCTTTAGGCTTTTCTTAGAAAAAAAGCCTGAAAAATGGTACCTCTAATGCAAACATGTGAACCAAGGATCATGAGTGCATTTCGTTGTATTATTCAGTTCAAAAACTTTTCTTTCTTTATGTTAAATGATCAAAATCCTTTTGGGCTAAGGGAGACGTGGCGTTAAGTTGGCTGTAAGGGTATACAGCCTACCCCTACCCGCCCTCGTGGCAAAGCATCGGTGTCATAAGCGTCCAGCGGTTCGTTTCTGGGTCCGTACATTTCCAAAGAGCTGAGATTGGACTGTCCATCATAACCTCCCACTGCATAGAGTCGACCGCAGTTGGCTACTAGAGAAATGCGGCTGCGTCGAGTGTTCATGGCCACTAGGTGGCTCCACTGATCTGTTATTGAGCTGTACACCTCTGCTCCACTGAGGAACGCAGAGCCATCGTATCCTCCTGCCACATACAGATTGCTGCCCACGGCTGCCGCACCATGTCGACAGCGCTTGTTTATCATGGGAGCGACAGGGTGCCATAATGCTGTATGCTGGTTATAGTACTCCACCTAGTGGCAGAGACATGAAACAAGGAGTATTCACAACTTTACAGTGTAGTATTTTGTCAAATTATATCCTGCCAATTTAATTATGATGTTCACTTACTGTGTTAAAGATCTGTAGACCATCATGACCGCCTGAAACATATATTCTGCCTTCAAACACAGTAACACCAGCAGCACTGCGGCTTGCACTCATTTCTGTAACTATTGTCCATCTGGTAACAGAAGACGCACATACATAATCAGACACATTCTGATTCTGAAAAAAACACAGCAAAAACTTTGATATTGAACACGTTTTTCCATTAAATATTAAAATATTAACAAATTAAATTACGAAAAATAAACATCCTTGTAATAAGTAAACACTGCTTCAAGGAATTAAATAATCAGCCAATAATAAAATAAAAAACAGAAAAAAAATTATAAATCAAACGATATTACTGACATTAATGTGCGATTTTAAACATACACTTTAAATAAATTAACAAATTAAAAACCATGACATAAGTAAAAACTGGTATACTGTAATAATTACTTGGAAAAACTAAATACAAGTACAAAACAAATACAACTTCGGCTAAATACAACCAAAGTTGACCAAAAATTCTTTAATAGATAGAGGCAGTTCATTCCAAAATCTCGGTCCCATCACCTTCACCTAAAATCTATTAGGCTGCTTTCATAAAGCAGTGCTCAAATATTGGACAGTGCATGAATACCTTAAATAAGTTCAGCCAAGATTGAATAAGCATTAGATTTTAATAACATTCATAACACTGTTGCACCAACTCCAGGCTAGACGGTGGTAAAGACTTAAAATTTTAATAATTAACATTAGGACTTTTTTTACTTTTTTTTCTTTTTATTATATAGTCTCTTTTGCAAATAGAATAAAATTATTATTACATAATGGAATGTAATTTAATTGAATTATTAAATAATGTTTAACATTAAATAATAAATTAAATAATTTAAAGATTTTTAATAAATAAATAAATATATATATATATAGATATATATATAGATATATATATAGATATATATATATATATTTTATTTTTATTATTATTATTATTATTATTTAATAAAAAAAATTGTTATACTGTTTTTGATCGAGATATTATAATTATATGTATTTTAAAGGCTTCTTAGTTTGTTGTTGTTGTTTTTTTTTCAACAAAATATTTTTCATTACTTAAAATGCTGATTACAAATAAATCAAGTGACAGCCCTACATTGATCCTATTTTCTAGACATTATCTAAAGCAGGGGTTCTCAACTCCAGTCCTCGTGACCCACTGCTCTGCATATTGTGTATGTCTCCCTTATTAACACACCTGATTCAGATCCTCAGCTCGTTAGGATAGCCGGTAGAATCATCCTGACGAGCTGAGGATATGAATCAGGTGTGTTAAATAAGGGAGACATACACAATATGCAGAGCAGTGGGTCGCGAAGGACTGGAGTTGAGAACCCCTGATCTAAAGAATGCGTGACTCACCTGTCAGTCTCTGGGGAATAGCACTCAACTGAATTTAGAGAGGACTTGCCATCATATCCACCACAGACATATATATGGCCATCAACAACAACTGTTCCCATTGCACTAATACAGAAAAGAAGAGATGATAGACCAAAAGCATCAGATATACATACATGCATACATACATCACATGTAACTAAAACCTTTGGTTGAGACCACATCTTAATGTCAGTGAGACAATGGTCTGATGTTAGACAGGCTAGCTTCAAATAGCTTTTCAAATAATATATTAAATATATTTCCCTCACGATTTCTTACCTGCGTTGAGTATTCATGCTAGCAACTTTGGTCCACGTGTCAGTTTCTGGGTTGTAAACTTCCACAGTTCTGAAGCCGTGATTGACCGTCGTACCCACCAATGGCATAAAGCAGCCCATTCACAACAGCAACACCCACTCGACTGCGGGCTGTGCTCATAGGTTGGCATCGGTCCCAACAGTTTCCAATTGGATCAAATACCTCCACGACGTTTAATGAGTCACCTGTGCATAAAACTTTGACTTATTAACAAAAACTGACACTTGACGGTAACTAGCACATGAGTTTTCTAAAAGGACAGTGTGAAGGAGGAGGTACCAGCACTGTTGAGGCCCCCGACCGCATAGATTAAACCTGCGATGGATGTGCAACATCTCTGTCGTGTCTTGTATGCTGGGAGGTGCGGCCGTCGCTCCGGCATCAGATGGTAATCTTTTGCCTCATCAACAAGGTCCCTGTTAGAGTAAAGGTCAAATGCATATTCATGCATGAGTACTTTTGGAACGCACAAACAATTCACAAAATAATTAATGCCTACATCCTTTCAAAAGTATTACAAAAAAAGTGTTACATAGATATATGTAGTTAGTATATATATATATATATATATATATATATAGACCATTTCACAAGATGTAAACAACACTGGTCCAGAAACACTTCCTGTTTCAGTTTGTAACTGTTTTCTTTATTTCACATGTAAAGAAAACATCTTAAAGATGTTTGTTTAACTTTTTGATTCAGTTTTAAATGTTCTGTTGGTTGTATTTGATCCCAGCTTTTATGTAGTGTTAAAAAACAGAAACAGGAAGTGCTTCTGGACCAGTGTTGTTTACATCTTGTGAAATGGTCTATATATATATATATATATTACATAGTCTCAGCCATCAGCCACCTAATAATTATTATTTACATTACATACAGCCATAAAGTCACCATGAAATGAAAATTGATCTTTTTTTAATGGTATATTGAAGTATTTATTATAAATGATTTATCTATGCAACTTCTAATATAAAATATACTCTTAGATAATGTATTAAAAATTTATTTACTGTAGATTTGGATCTACAAAAATCACTTAGTTTGGATTCGAAACAGTGTGTTTTTGCCAAAAAGGTCCATTAATGGGGCATAAGTAATCTGAAAGAAACATGCCTGCATTTGTGGCAGCAGCGTACAAGCTCATCTTGTTGGACTCGGTCAGCAAGGAACTGAGGTCGAAACAAAGAGGCAGTCGGGTTTTAGACAGTAACTCCGGTAACCGTGGCTCACGCTCTTCACGTGCATGTTGCACCCAAGCAAGCACGGCCTCAAACACCTACAAACAACAAAAAATATCAGATTTTCTTTAATTTTAGAGTCTCTCATTAAAGAAAACATCCAAAACTGTGAAACAATGAAAAAGTGTTATTTATATACACTACCGGTAAAAAGTTTAAGATCGGTAAGATTTTTTAGGTTTTTAAAAAAGGTTTTTAAAAGAAGTTTCTTCTGCTCACCAAGGCTGCAATTTTTTTTATAAAAAATACACAAAAAACACAGTAATATTGTGAAATATTATGACAATTTAAAATGACTTTTTTATGTTAATATATATTAAAATGTAATTTATTCCTCTGAAAAAAAGCTGAATTTTCAGCATCATTACTCCAGTCTTCAGTGTCACATGATCCTTCACAATTCACTCTAATATGATGATTTTATGCTCCAAAAACATGTATGATTATTATCCATGTTGAAAACAGTTTTTTACATTTTTATTTCAGGATTCTTTGATGAATAGAAAGTTCAAAGAACAGCATTTATTTAATTAGAATCTTTTCTAACATTATAAATGTCTTTACTGTAACTTTTGATCAATGTAACTCATCCTTGATGAATAGAAGTATTGATTTCTTATTTATTTCCCCCAAAAATAAAATACAAATTCTTACTGACCCCAAACTTTTTAAAGGGTAGTGTTTAATGTAAAAAAAGCTTTCCATTTCAGATAAAAGCTGTTCTTTTGAACTTTCTATTCATCAAAGAATCCTGAAATAAAAATGCAAAAAACTGTTTTCAACATGGATAATAATCATACATGTTTTTGGAGCATAAAATCATCATATTAGAGTGATTTGTGAAGGATCATGTCATTTTAAATTGTCATAATATTTCACAATATTACTGTGTTTTTGTGTATTTTTTATTAAACATTTGCAGCCTTGGTGAGACAGAAGAGACTTCTTTTAAAAACAAAAAAATCTTACCGATCTTAAACTTTTGACCGGTAGTCTACATCATTCAGTACAATCCTGTTCTTGTCACTTTATGTTAGTCATTAGAATCTGACCTGCTCCTCTGCTTGGACATTGAGCTCGTCGCAGCCCACGAGTTCAAACACCTCCTCCGGCCGAAGGGCCAGGAACTCCTCGGACAAAGATACCTCCACAAAATGCTGGTGAACGAAGATGTTGGCTGCGTCGTAAAGTGTGGTGCACATCATAGTCTCTGCGAACTGCCGTACACCAAGGCAATTCTTTGGATGCAACCTGTTAATTAGGAGCATAGAATAAGTATAGAATACTAAGTATAGAATGATCTGTGAAATTAATCACTTTCATGTCTCATTTTTATAATCTTTATATTTCTATAACCTGAGAGAGACCTCTCACTAATGCATTTAAATGTATTAGTAAATGTTGAAATTAACATTAACTAAGATTAGTAAATGCTGTACAAGTATTGCTCATTCTTAGTTCATGTTAACTAAAGCAACCTTATTGTAAAGTGTTACCTCTATATCTATATTACATGTCATGAAGAAATCATAATTGTTTAAGCAGTACCTCTGCTGTAGAAAGAGCAGCAGGCATCTTTGACATTTTGAAGCTGCAGGAAACTGGCCCCTATCAGGAGGGCCTGGACATTCTGTTGGTCAATGGCTATGTGTCCATTGTAGGCAAAGTTTATTAGGGATTCAAGTGCGCTGTTTAGAGGCAAAACAGAGATACAAATATTAGCATACACTTACAAACAAAAAAAGACCATGTCTAGAGATTTTGATTGATTTTGTATCTTCACCTGGGATCCATGCCCTGCATGATAATCTCATCCTGTTTGCATTCCACCATGTCATTGGTAAACATGGCATGGAAGTACGGAATAGAAGCAGCAAGGACTATTCTGTGAGCACTGAATTTGTGCTCTCCTACCTGCATACACACAGACGGGTGCAAAAATTCTGGTCAGAAATCATCACACACATTATACATAAATGTCCTGGTTCAGTGATGTTAACGTGACATTCAGTGCCAAATTAAAAATATGAAACATTATTATCCCCCCACCCACATAGGGCAAAAAATTTTATCAGGGGTGGTAAAAGTACTCAAAAGTTATACTCAAGTAAAAGTATATATACTTAAATAAAATATTACTCCAGTAAAAGTAGAAAGTCCTCCATTCAAACATCACTTGAGTAAAAGTACAAAAGTATCCGATTTAAAAAGTACTTAAGTACCGAAAGTAAAAAGTAAACATTTCAATGAACTGTAAATATACATAATTAAGCAGAACAATTATTTTGAGGGGGGTTTGCAATTATTTAATTGAACAAATGATGAGATTACATCATTTTTCAGATTACTGCAATTAAGAATTTGTTAGATTTGCAATAATAAAAGACAATTACAGGAGATTTAAAGGCTGTTAAATATGTTCTATAGCACTGTGTTGTGTTTGTTACATTTTACTGTTTAGAAGATTGATCTCCTTTAAATCTCCTTTATAAATGCTTTACAAGGCATGAATACTCACTTTAGATGAGCTCACACACATAGTTAACTGACCACTAGTAAATGCTTTATAACTACCTGTATTTACTACATTTACTTAAGTGATCTTATGAATGACTGACAACTCTTAAATAACTGGTTTGTAAATAATGCTATACTTCATTTCAGGGGTTGGGCGTTATGGCAACAATATCATATCACGATTTTTTTTTAGGAAAATCACGATCACGATTTTTTTATCACGATTCTTTTTGAAGTTTTACTATTTTGCAAGTGGATGTTCATTACAGCCAAACTAATGTCCCTATGTTAAAAACAAAGCCTTAGGTAACAAAAGAAAAAAGAAAGGCATACATTTAGGCCAGTGGCGAAGATAAAAATCTTCGTCATTATTTTCTTTGTTATTAAAAAAAATTAGACAAGATAAACATTACACAAATTAATATTCAAATTAAATAAACAGTGCTTTTTTTCAAATGCAGTAGGTGTATTTAACAGTAGCATTTAAAGAAAGTAATTAAATGAACAAATATTAAATTAAAACTCTACATAGACTTCACTATTATTGATTCTTATTAAAGCTACTATTAAAGTTCTCTAGTCAGTGAGTGATTTTCTCCTTGTGTTTTTTTATTTTTATTTTTTTTTATTAACACTAAAGGGATAGTTCCCTCAAAAATGAAAAAATGTCTTAATTTATTCTCTCAAGATGTTTTAAATCCTTAGTTTCTTTCTTCTGTTGAAAATAAAAGTTATTTTGAATAATGTGGGTAACCGAACAGTTGCTGGTCCCCAGTGTATAGTTTTTTTTTTCTCTCCTGGAAGTTAATGGGGACCAGCAACTGTTTGGTTACCCACATTCAAAAAAAAATCTTCTTTTGTATTCAGCACAAGAAAGAAATTAATACAGGTTTGGAACAACATTAGAGTGAGTAAATAATGACAGATTTATTTATTTATTTTTGTGAACTATCCCTTTAAGTAGGCTAACAAGCAGCAGCACTATTTACTAGTGTCGCTTAGACCAGCACGCGACGCGTTTAATATAGACGCATATTACAACAGATTTTCTCTCAAATGTTTGCTTTCACTTTAGTCATAGCCAATTATTTTTATGTAAACATTGTGTGTATTTTACAGTATTAGCATAACAAGACTCGAAAAAGAACTTAGTCCAGTATTCAGGCGCTGTTTGACAGGCTTCTGTCTGCGAGCGTCGGGGGTTTGCGCTCAGGAAAGCGGACGTTGCCAGAACAGCGCATCAGCACGTGAATTAAATGTTTAACCGGCAAGGCTTATGCAAATAATGAACTTTGGTGAATCTGCAGTGTCCCGTATCGGACCTATTCATTAACGTGTAATGTGTAGGCTACGTCGCGTTGTAGGCTACAATTGAGACCGAGGCGCCAGAACTGAACTGATAAAAAGCACTGTAACACGGTCGTGGCAGGCAAAGAAGACATTTCAGCCGATAAGAATCTTACTTAACTTCAGTGAATTCAAACATATCCTTGAGATATGGCCATGGGTGATCCCTGTCGCGAATCTCGGGATCATTTCTGCTGACAGCGAGAGCTGCTACTGTTTCTGTGGTCATCATCTTCCACTGAACTGGCGAACTGAACAAACTGCTATGTGAGCGTATGCTGACAAAGAGCGTGAGCGCGTGCGTTCTTTTTTTCTAAAGAAAACCACGTTTTTCATTGGTTTGGAAAGCCAAGTGTAATAAATACTCGGAGCGGGCATGGGGAAATGTATCGGAGTAAAAAGTAAATTTTGCCTTTAATATTGTAGTGGAGTAAAAGTGAAAGTAGGTGCAAATAAAACATACTCAAGTAAAGTACAGATCCCCGAAAAAATACTTAAGTAAGTAACGAAGTATTTTTACTTCGTTACTTACCACCACTGGCAAAAATGAACAGGCAAGTGAAATTGTATTGAATGAAGCAGCAAATGTGGAGAGAAATGGAACATTCAGGCATTAAGAAAACCTGATGTACTGAAAGTATACCATAAACCTCAGCATGATCTATAGTATGTACTATAAACCAGGTGTCAGTCAGCATTCAAAGACATGCGTACAGCAGGTCAGGTGAAAGAGATAAATAGGATTATTGCTCTCAGTGACCCACATAAAAGGCTGATGATGCAACAGACTGAGCACAGGTTTCATTAGCTGATGCTTCTACTAATGGTGCTTTATACAGCAACATAATTATATATATATATATATATATATATATATATATATATATATATATATATATATATATATATAAACATGAGGATATATATATATATATATTTATATATATATATATATAAAAGATGTCGAAAACATAAGAAATGTGCACTTTTTTTCATCGTTGACATGTTCCTATAACACACTTTCATATTAATATCTTGAGGTTTAATTTTTAGTTCTACCTCTCTTCTTCTTTTAAGCTCCAGAAACTACATTTCTGTTCCTGCAAGTACTATTGCATGCTTTATTGAGATGATTTTAATAAATAAACCTTAACTTGACTTAAAGTAGGCTGTATTTAGCATATTATAATGAATCTGAACCAGTGGTTCTCAAATGGCAGGCTGGGACCCACTAGGGGGTCTATAAAAATAAACTAAAACAGCAATTACTAACAGCATTATTCTTATAATTAAAGTATTATAAATATTCATAAATATTTTAATTAATTCCATCAACAGAGCTAATTCACTGAAAAAGTAATGACTTTGTCAAACAAATATTTTTTGTCAAGTTATGTCAAGATGTACAGTATTTTATTGCATATAAATTGTTATTTGGGAGGAGGAAAAAAATAATTAGATAGATACAAAATAAATAGCTAGAAACTGTTACTTAAAATAAGCCAAACAGTTTACGATATATTGCATATCCAGCTCTCACAGGTGTTTAGACTTAGGGTTAATAATATAACGTAGTTAAACATTAAACATGAGGAAAAGGTAACTTCTAAACACACCATGGAAGGCGAGTTCCGTTTATAATTTCTCTACATATTGAAATAAAAATAGCACTAATAAGAGGATGTATTCCTCTTCCGTGATTAAGTAGTTTATAATATACAGCTGATAAGGATGTTAGCTGTAACTAAAAATGCTAACAAACAACACTGTACATCGCCTTTAAAATGTATACAAAACGTAAAGATCAATTTCAAGAAATGTATGCAATGAGACACATTAGCAAATGACCTGACATTACAGCTCTTCCTTCTGTTAACAGTGTAACTTCACTAGCCTCTACCATGCTGACAGCCCAGTGCTACTTGGTTAGCATTACACTAAGGCAATTAACCCTAAAAATGAAAAGCACAATACTTTTAGGGTAACATCACACAGTTTCCCTTGTCGTCGGATCTCCTCCATCACTGCATATCCACGTGCGGGCAAATCGGCGACAGAAAAATGCATCAAATCTTCTAATTCTTCAAAAATCGTGTCACCCATCGTCATTGATGGATTGGAGACGACACTTTGTGTCCAAACCGAGATGCCGTAGTAGATCATTGAGCTGTTAAACTGAGTGCCCTCCACCGGCGGTGTCAGGCAGTAGCACCTCAATGCAGTGCCTCAGTGCAGGGGAGGAGTCGGACTCGGATCAAGATCCAAGGGGTGGAGATTAGGGCTGGGTTTAGGGATTAGGGGTGGGTTTAGGGATCAGGGGGCGGAGTTGGGTAGGTTTAGGTGTATGCAGCCTAAGGTGGGAGGAGTTGGATCTGGATCCGACTCCTCCCCTGGATTTCATGTTCTGCAGTAAGAACCATCTCGTGTCAGGCCCTAGGCTGTTCCAATATCCACACAACGCCCTAAGGTCTTCCTCGAAGACTTGTTTAAAGTCTCCGGGTCGCAAGGGCCCGAAGCTGGGACAGTTTTGCACATGTCACAATCTACGCTCCAATCAGGGGAGCAAACACTGTTGATTTGGCTAATATGTGTGTGCTGCAGTGCTTATAATAACTGTAACATGACACAATCCTTTGAATGAAAAAAATTATATCTTGTTTTACTCTTAGCTACCAACCTTTCTGTTAATGTTATTATTAATATTAAAACCAAGAGTTTCTGGGCCAAGATAAATTGTGATTGAGGTTTACCTGAGCTTATACTGCCATATACCGTATTCATAACGAGTCGAAATTTTTTTTTAGCCTATGTTATTATGGAAATTTATACATGAAATTCTTCCAATCCCATAGGCTACATGAAAAAATACATGATGCGCTGGTGATATATCATAGGCTATATATTAAAACATAGCCCTGTCTCTTTTTGTTAAATTTCAGTTTATTGATCAATAATAGCCATTATCAAAGTGTAAGTAGCCTAAAATGTATAAGTAGCTACTGTATATCAACAGGCTAACATTACAACGTTACAGTTAAATAGCCTAAATATAAAGTTATGAAACTTCACATTGCCCTGAAAAACGATTTACCAGGGAACAAATTATAGATTAATGAGAGACCAAAGATCGCCCGTTATGCACAAGCCGATTAATCATGTTTAACCACTAGACACAGAGCCCGTGGAAACGTCAGAATGACTAGCCGATCAAGGCTGTTCCAGGCGGGGTACATGTCATGAGCGCTGAGCCGATATCGCAAAAATATTGTTGGTTTAACTTAAAAAATTAAGTAACTTGGCTGCCTTAAAAATGTAAGTTCATTGAAATGGAAAAATTGAGTTAATACAATGAAGGTCAAGTACACCTGGCTGCAGCCTGCAGATCGGGGTGGGGCTGCACCTGGGGCGGGGATACACGTGCAATCCCGCCCAAAACGCTTCTCATTGGTTAGTGGCACAGCTATGACGTCGACGCCATGCACGGTAAACAGGAAATGAGGTTGAAAAACTCACGCGCTAAATCGCGCTGAAACCTCTCGCGTAGATTTAACTTAGAAACATAGAGACCACGGATCATGTGTTTTCTCCTGCTCTCACAGCAACACATTCTGGTGTGACATGTATGATTGGCTTGAGCCTTATCTCCAGTCTCTCTCCAGTTTCACTAGAGATAACATCACATTAGGAATTATAATGAAAGACAAAAACTATGAAATGCTTTTAAACACTTTAATTATCTTGAGTACATTTTTCATCCACAAATGTAAATGTTTAAAAACACAGTCTCTATTTACTGTCTTCAAGAGAGAATTTGCATTGTAGCCCATTACAAATCCCTGTGGTTCATGAAGAAGCCTCTCTCTTGTATGTATGTGTATATGGGAGGTGATAAAGGTGATATATAAGTTTTTTGTGTGCATATATATATATATATATATATATATATATATATATATATATATATATATATATACCACGCTGAAAGCACATGCATCGTATTTGCGTTAAGTGGTACAGTAATGATGTCGATGCTTCAAAACGCATGCGCAAATTTGAAATAATACTTTTAATAAAATTATTAAGTATTAAAAATCTCTAAAGTAATAATGAAAGCAGCAAAAGGAGTAGAGCACATATCCATAGTTTTAACTATGCCTGATCCAAGTTCAGCATATAAGGAATTACAGAGTATTGTGTAATATCTTTGTAGTATTTTAAAAGTTTTTCACATTCTGTTGCACTTCACCATGTAAATAACAAAATAACTGTAAACATTAATGGCACCTAAATATATTTCTTATTTTAAGCATTTCTCTGTAATAGTTCTTGTTTATTTTTGTGCATTATATAGGTTATTATAAAACATTTATGCCAATAAAGTTTGAAGTTAAAATAACTACATACAGTACATTGTCTATTGCAAACCATATTATGCTACCAACAAAAAACAAACTCATACCAGTGATAACTTCTGCATTTCAGAACAAGTTGAAAAATTGTGTAAAGAGATATTCAGATAGTCACCTGCACTACAAATACACACACGCCAGCCACTCACACACATCATCTACACACACACACTTGTACACTCACTCTCACACAGGTACACTCTCACACATTCTCTCAGCCTGAAGTTCCCCCCATCATTTACGAAAACACTCACCCTCTAACCTCCTTCACGGGAAGAAATGCACGCAGGACCTCCTTCTACCATCACCTACACACCCAGGTGGGTATCTTGTGTCTTCAGTACAGTGAAGATATTAACGAGGCATGGAGGGTTGTTCCCATAAAGCAATATGAGAAATAAGCCAGGCTTATTTTGGTTAGTTAGCTTATTGTCGGTGGTACTGTTTCATAAAGCAAACTAAAAATAGTTCAAACTCAGTTTCCCTGGAAACTTATGCTGGGAAACTAGCCTGGCTAACTGTCAGGCTAAGTCTGAGTTAAAGCTGTTTCTCATGATGTTGAATTTCAGCTCCAACTTCCTCATCTTCAGTTTTTTATACTGGATGTCGATATCAATTGCTTCCATTTGTTTAAGGCAGTATCGTTTATACTCGCCTTTTATGTTTTCTGGGTTATGTAACATTTAAGTTATTTAATTGAATACTCTTGTCACATTGTTTTCATTTCTTAATACTCACTTTGTCACAAGTGGTCCCAGACTGAGAGGGCTCTAGAACAGTGTCAGTATCCTGAAAACACATTATGATTATTTTATCACACAAGTACACTTTTTAATATTTAAAACAGTATAGCATGGATAGAACCTGTGAGTACCTCAGGCCTCCTTGAACATACAGACACAGTCTCCTCATCCTCCTCAACTGATGGGCCTTCTCCCTGTGACCACTGATTAAACTCAGTTAAACTCATTAGCTTACATAACTGATTTAAATGGTCTAATACTCACAGGCAACATGATGTCTGGTGGATCCATAAAGCATACAGAATCTTGATAGAATATTTTTTTTACCAAAATGCACCATTACAATAGCACAAGTACCTCTACATGACATTACTGCTATGATGTACTTAGGCCTACAATGCCTAAGGAAGGAGGAAATCACTTAGTCATGAAGGAATAATGATAATAATATTCATATTCATTCTTTATTGTCCTCAATAGAGGAAATTTGTTTCCACAGTCTGTACCAGGAGCAACATTCAACACTCATACATAAATACACAATGTACACATAAATTAGTCTTTCTGTGCATTCAGCGCTCTTATGGCTGAAATTACAAAGCTCCTCCCTAGGCGTGATTTTTTTATGGGGTAGCTGTCTATATCTCCGACCTGAGGGAAGAAGAGACACACACACCTTTTATATACTCACTCCTTATACTACGTGATATCATTTTAGATGATGTCCCACCCTCTATTCCCTCAAGGACGGGCCTCCCTTTATTAATTTCCAAAGCCAGCTCCTGTGCAGGAGTGAAGCTGACTGGTGGTGGCCTTCCCCCAGTGCCAGCAACCTCAGTCTTCTTTTTGGTCGCTTCAATAAGAAAAAAAAAAAAAACCTGAATAGATGTAACTTCAAGCTGGCATTGATTACATATCTACATACCATTAGATTTACTTACCATTCTGAACTATATTTTTATATTTTATTTTCACCTGCTGCCAGGTTCTTTTTCCTTCACTTCAGTTGCTGCTGCGTGAAAGCAATTAACGTTACTGTTACACACAAATTTTGCAATGTATTGTGACACACATTAAATGTTGAAGTATTTTAAATAGTTTACACCGCTACTTACGCATTGAGACGATCAGCAATTTCCTGCCAAACTTTCTCACTTGCTTTAGGCTATTTATTGCCACTGTATTGCCTTTTTTTGGTGATGACATCTTTAAATTCTTCATTATTAACATCGCTGCTCTAGCTTTTCCTGTTGTTGCCATGGTAGCCCACAGTAAATCGATTGACCCATGCTCGACTTTTCAGGACTTTTAAAGAATGGCGTGCACGCGCAATTATCTAGACTATTTAAACCTGACTCGAATTAGTAAGATCATATGATCCTCAACTTACTGTTATGGAACCAATTTAAGCGCGGCTGTTTAGCTCGGCTCATTCAATTCAGGTTTTGGACTTTAATCCCCACTTTTCTAAGCGGCTTTTATGGAACAGCCCCCTGGAACTCTTGCACTCCAGTTCACAACACCTAATTTAGATAAAATACAGAACAAACAATATTGAATCATTTTGAAGAATGGCATTATCAGTACAGAGTCATACAAGGAATTTGTTTTTTATACATGTTAAACATATTATATAGGAAAATGTTAGACAAGATACACTTGTGTTATTGGCTTTGTTGTAGCTCGTAAGTACCTAAGAGACTTAATTGTTTATGAAGAATATAAACTCTAAATAAAAACATTTAATTTGGCTTGAGCAAGCCTATCCTAAAAGTTTTGAGGGCAATATAGTTTATCAAGCACAGACAGATGTATGGGTATGACAGATAGGTAGAGATAAATAGGCACACAGAGATGAATAGATAGATTAGGATAGAAAATTATTTTTGATCGACGTCAAATATTCCCACTTTGGGAGTATAAAAATATGAGTGGTTTGTTTACCAGGTAATGGTGTCGCATTGGGTCCTGCCCAATTGTAAAATCCAGGTGGTGATGAGTGCAGTAGGCTAGGCTAGTGTTGGGTTTGAATCGCGAACTTTATTGAGATGTTTACGTTAGCATATTTGTGGCTGGTTCTTCTCTCTGGTGTGCACTGGCCCTTGCGCCAGGTAAGTTTCCGTATTTTAAAGAGTTTTCTTGGTTAACGGAGACTGATTTTTAAACAGTGTAGCTTTTCCAGGTAACGTTAAGCTAACTGCTTTTTGCAGCGAGTAACGGTGTAGCGCAAGCAAAAGCTACATTGCTACATTGAGAAAATGTTCTACATGCAATTTACGTTGGATGTATATTTCGTTCTTGCAATGTTGTAGGCTATTTGTTGCACTTTTGACAAACAGTTAGAGATATTTTAGTGTTGTGTGTAATAAAACAATACTCTTTGAAATCGCAATTGCATTGCCTTGTTTTAAACACTAAATATTTTACTTAAAACATTCCTCAGACACTTATTCAGTTATTTATAATATACGTTGTTCAAAAAGCAAAAGTAGTTTCAGTGTAGCTAGCTACTTTTTGATTGTAACTTGTAGTGTAGCAAACTACTTTTCTAAACAGGGTAGCTTGACTGTAGTTAAACTACTTTAACTTACGAGTAGCTTGTAGCTTGTCAAACTACAGTTTCAGAGTAGCTTCCCCAGTACTTTTGTTTTACAAGTGTAAAATCTTTTGTAAGTGAGTAGTTTGTGTATTTTCTTTTTTATTGGATCACTGAACGGGAGGGGTTGGCTGTGGTTATAATTTGATTTTGTGTATTTTCAGTGTGATTTTTAGTGTGGTTAATTCTTTTTCCTCACTGTTTGTTCAAGGGAAGGTGTTCAGAGCGACTGAAGAGAGCAAAATCCTGTTCAGACGTTACCTTTGACCTTCATCCAAACAGACAAACTTATTTACAATCCAGGACAAACAGGTGAGCTGTGAATGACCCTTGGTTGAAGCTATCATCTTCAAATGCATTATGCAATATATGTGAGTTTGTTGGTGTCTTTGCAGTTAATTTCAGAGTTGTCTCCATGGATCCCAAATTTGTGCCTTTTGATCAAATGGTAAGACCAGATGTTTCACCATTTTGAGTGTTCTGACCATAAATGAAAAGCAAATTAAATGCAGGTTCTTTTAAGATGCAGAAATTTCAACTTCAATGACTGCTTTTAAATGTTTATTATTCCTGTCTGTCTTGCAGTACGATCTGCTCGGGTGAAGGTGAGTTTGCTTCGGTGTAAGACTTTGAATGGAGCCAATGCAGCTTTTTGCACTTTTCTTTCTTTGCAGATTTTCTCGGAGCTGTTAATTTGTTTTAATAGGACAAAAGATAATAACCGGATTGGTCAGTGGACAAATGTTTCCTCAACGGAGCTGATATTGGAGCTTTCTCAGTTAAACCCAGAGGCTCAGATGGGGATGTACACACTAAAGGCTTTTATTGCTGACCGAGAAGTCTCCCAAGTTTTTGAGGTGAAAAAATACGGTAAGTTGTTCTGTATGTGCAGTTCAATGACAGATCTGAGGCCTTAACCTAAAGCGCTTTGTTTCTGGTTTAGTTTTGCCCAAGTCTGATGTGACTAAACACACCGCAGACCTACAGCGTTGCAGTTATGGGACTGAAAGTTGAGTCCTGTGGCAAGTGAATGATGCTTTATTTTCTTGTCTTGTGGTTGGTCAGTTCTTTATTTTGTTCTGATGTTTCCCAGTTTGTCCGTTCCAGTTGTCTGTCAGCGTCAATATGGCTCCAGCAGTGCAGATTCTGGTCTACAGCGTTCTTCCCGGTGAGAATTTAGTTGCTGCTAATGTGCCGTTTGACACTGATATGTGTTTCCAGAACCATGTACTGAATGATGTGGCTATTTTTCAATTTGGGAATGTTGGTGTGTGTGTTGGTCCTTGTTCCAGGTATCTCTGCAGTTTTCTCCAGCTGTTCCTGCGGAGGGAAATGTTCTGATGGTTCCTGCTCAAGCAGGATCTCTGTGTAGCCTCAGTGCTGTAGATTCATTCATTAAAAACCAACACATTATGACTTTAGTCTTCTTTTTAGGTCTTCTTTTTATGATCTTTTAATGTGACGGACGGAAGTAAGATATTTTGTTTCGGAGGCCGGAGGACTGGAGGCCGGAGGACTGGGAGGCCGGAGGACTGGAGGCCGGAGGACTGGAGGTAAAAAAAAATATATATTTTTTTAAAAATTAAATAAAAATATCCATCCATCCATCCATCCACTTACATGGCGCCGCC